>JAQPZY010001638.1:3952500-4335000 GCA_029931535.1 Margaritifera margaritifera | reverse complement strand
ATCAAGTACAATTATCTGCTTGGAAACTATGTAATCTCACACTGTATATTTTATAAGATTTTTACAAAGTTACAAAAATACTAATGCCATATACCCAGTTTAAATACAGTACTACAAAGTGCAAACTTTAGTAAAAATAAAGCCAAAGAACAACCTACCAATAATTATTTGACCAAACAACTAATCAGTTCAATCATTCTGTGTCAGTCTCCATCATTACACTTAGTGTAATATGTTTCTCTCAGTTTCTTAATAGATGGCATTGAATTAAAGTGCAAGTAAATAAAAGCCTACTGGGGCTATTAAAAACATTTTGCACTGAAGTAAATTTGACATTACACAACACATTTCTTCATGTGCTTGTCCATATTAATATTTCACTGCTTGAGGATAAATAATTCCCTGACTTTTGACTAATATTTCAATTTTTCCCGACTAAACATAAAATGTCCTGACTTTCCTGAAAACTAAATATTCATTGACTTTTACCTGGCCTGTGGGAACCCTATATAATTATCTAGCAATTTAAATAAGTAAATTGTATCGTCTCATCTTCAAGAATATTGCTACAGCCTTGGTAACACATTTTCTTTTCTTCACATTATTCTGCACATATGTGCAGTAAATTAAACCACATAATACCTTTCTAATTTATTAGTTGTTGCCATGATCTAGAATTGTGTCATTTTTATTTCTTTGTTCATGTCATTTTGTGACTTGAGTGATGTAATACAAAAAGTGTTGTTTTGTTCTGTTCTTTTCACATTATCAAACAACTGCTTTGACTTTATTACTTTATCTTTGACCTTTTTGCCCACTCCCTCAATGGGGACATTTTATCTCTTCAGTAAAAACTTGCAGACCAATGCCAATAAAAATATGTTTATGGGATACAGCCACATCATAAAACCTTCAATAATTTAAATCAAAAGCTACAAGTGCTTTATCCTGTGACCATCACCTTTAACCTTTTGATCCATAAATGCTCCATGTACCCTGGCAAGTAGGGCACAAAATCTAATCTGTTTCCAGAGACATAAAGTGTTACATTTTTTATCCCCTAAAAATATACAACTACAACCTTTAGCTTTGACCTACAACTAACCACTAAGACCTTTAGCTTTGACCTACAACTAAGCACTAAGACCTTTAGCTTTGACCTACAACTAACCACTAAGACCTTTAGCTTTGACCTACAGCTAAGCACTAAGACCTTTAGCCTTGACCTACAACTAACCACTAAGACCTTTAGCTTTGACCTACAACTAACCACTAAGACCTTTAGCTTTGACCTACAACTAACCACTAAGACCTTTACCTTTGACCTACAACTAACCACTAAGACATTTAGCTTTGACCTACAACTAACCACTAAGACCTTTACCTTTGACCTACAACTAACCACTAAGACCTTTACCTTTGACCTACAACTAACCACTAAGACCTTTACCTTTGACCTACAACTAAGCACTAAGACCTTTACCTTTGACCTACAACTAACCACTAAGACCTTTACCTTTGACCTACAACTAACCACTAAGACCTTTAGCTTTGACCTACAACTAAGCACTAAAAACTTTAGCTTTGACCTACAACTAACCACTAAGACATTTAGCTTTGACCTACAACTAACCACTAAGACCTTTAGCTTTGACCTTTAAAGTGTGTATTTTTGTAGAAATAATTATTCCTCACAATTGCTTACATCTAGAATCATATAAAGTGAAATTCTATCCTTCTGGCATCTTTATTTTTATATTTCATTCCTTTTTCTGAGTGTTTCTTTATTTCCCACAAACATGTGCCATGGTTTCAATACTTTATCAATGAAAAATTTAAAAAAATCTGAAAATTGAGTTGCAGGAAAAGGTCAGGAGTGGAGCAGCCATTTAGTAAAGTTGCTTCTTTACACAACAAAGTCCATATCAGTACCGTCACCAAATTTACACATTTGCCTATGAATGTATGACTCAATAATATCGAAAAGATGCATATGCATATGCCTTCCAACCTAATTTACTTAATGTAAGCTGCTCTCTTCTTTCGATATCCAACACAGGTTATATATTTACACAATGGATAAAAAACTGTAAATGACATAATCATCTAAAAAGATCTCATTCTGAATACCTCCTACTTCATCATGGATGCAGAGAGCTATACATTTTTGAACCAGTACATGGGATATGTTACAGCTTGTATTTACTTAAATAAAATACTACATTCCAACAGGGAAAGAAGCTGTGTTTTATGTGATATCATACATATGTAACAGACATTAATCACTTTTTGGCGACAAAAAAATAAATGCTAAACTCTAACACACATATAGAGACAGTGTATCATTAACTTTATTTTAGACACAAATACAAAAAGAAAGTTTTGCAGGGACAATTAAGCTTTGACTATGTACACCAAGAGACTGCCATCAGATTTGCGATTTTTCTCTTTAATGGCAACAAACTGAACATGAAATATGCTGGTCCTTATTTGCACTCATACATGAAATGTTTCCATAACCCCTACTATCCATAACCCTTTATAAGAGCGCAGCTATGACGAGAGATGTAAATGACATTATTAATATGCTGTTTATTTTATGACAATTCAGATATTTAATTCAATTTGCCACAATGACATCAAAAATGCATTATAGTGCGGTCTATAAATTTGAGAATTACTTTTTATTGATTACTCAACACCAGTGGTTATCTATCTTACTATCTGAAGTATTTTCCTGTTGCTTGACACTAGACTTTGCACACAATTTTGCCATAGGACAAGACAGAAATATGGTGATGACATTAGGTCAAGAAGTCTGAGGTCAAGTCATTGGGCTATGACACTTCTTGCAGGAAAGGAAATACAAATTATGCATTTTCTTGCTGTTAGCCATTTAGGATACATCTAAACTTTTCTCATGAAACTTTTTAGTATAGATATGTTAATATCATATTAAGGTCCCTTTGTGTTTTACATAATACAGTTACTCTCTGTGTAATATGGATACAAACTATTCAAAGATATATCAAAATGGGATTTGCAGAAGCCCCATTCATCTTCAATTGACCATAAAATTTGCAGGCAAATGATATCTACTTGTTTGTAGTGTTATGTTGTTAAAGACATATCCTTAGTTCCCAACAGACCCATAATATGAAAAATATGTTTAACAGTAATTTAATATAAAAAAGCAATTATTACAAATTATACTTCTGACTCCTCATATATTTAAGTCAAAGTTAAGATGGAACTCAAGTCATAGAAATCTTGATTTACAAACCAGATAACAAAATAAATCACACAATAATAAAAAAAAAAAAAACACTTTAATCTCATAAAATCTGAAATTTCTTTTCACTTTCCATGAATTTTTTCCATTTAACTGGCACTTAACAAATATGACATGTATAACCTTTATGACTTATGGTGACCTCTGTAACAGTAGTTTGTGTCCTTGAAGAGTTAATAGATCAAGTCATTAGGATGAATCCCTTGACTGAAAGAAAATGTATTATCAGCAACCAACTACTAAGACTTTACATAAATTCTGTTTCAAATTAATGGTAGGACACTTTGTAATTATTTTTTAGAGATTCTATAATTTTAGGACAATTTGCTTTTTTTTATTTCCTTCACTTAGTTATGTTACAAGCTGAAAATAATATACTCACCTTAGTTCTCAAGACTTGCTTTGAATTCCACCATGAAACTATGGTTTTTTAATCACATGGAGACTGTAAACCAACACTCCAGTGTTACAAACACTGAAAGAAATCGCTGTCCCACAAATCTTTATCAAATTATACACTGCGGAAAAAGTGTGAGTTTTAAATAAATATTGCATTACTTAGCACAGACCCATAATAAAGAGTGCCAAGTTAAAAACTGACTTTTTACCATATGTGTTCAGTGAGGCAAATCACTAAATGTGTTCAATGAGGCAAGATAAAGGAAAACAATACCTACTGTTCTAATGGAAAACAGAACCACTACAGTTTTCCTATCTTGGGTGTGTATATCTACCTGTACTTAATTGTGTGTCATAAAATGTAATACACCAACCATATAACTGAACAGCAGCAGGTAGTTTGAATTTTGTTCAAGCTTTTAGAATTGTACCTATATATAAATTAGGTTTGAATTTTGTCAGGCATAATTATACAGGATAAATCATTCATACCTGTTAATACTCAAGCATTTGTGGCAGTGCATGAGAGAGAGATTCTCAATCATTTTATTAAAAATTGTAAATTTATCAAGAATGTGTTCTTTAGAAAAGATTTCATATGCATTCATATCAATCACTCACCTATGGTAAGAAAAACTGTAAGCCTTGATTTCACAACAACCCATACCCTTGCTTTGTCTTTGATTTATTTTTCTTCCAAAAGATGGGGACAAGGTCATTTGATGATTTTAATTTACCTGGAGACTGTTTTTCTGTTTTTGAACAAGTCTACACTTTGTTTAAAGTATCATTTCTAAGAGATAATTGTTGGCGACATTTGTTTGGAGAAAATTCTCCAGTATTTCTGTCTGATCTCCAGCCTTTTATACATTAACCTCTAGCATTAAACTTTTGAGTTTATACAGTACTCCCTCATTATAACACTGTCAAATGGGTGCTACAGAGTTTACCATCTTACAATAAGACCACCTTATAATGAAGTACATGATACAGTACTCCCTCATTATAATGCTGTCCATGGGAGACATAGAGTATACTGCCTTAAAGAGAGACTGCCTTACAATGAAGTACATGATACATATAATTTTACTACCGGTATTACTTAATGAAATGGACTCCATGACCATACTCGCCTTAAAACAGGAAATGTGCTATAATGAAGAGCTTTAAAGTGAGGAGTGCTGTAAATGCTGATTTTCTTCTTCTTCAGGCAAATCATAGACATAACAAGTGAATAAATGTTATTAATGCTTACTGTGTTATACTTTCAACTAAAAAAAAGAAGTGATGTTTAAGGATTCAATTTGTCCAGCCAGAGTCAGCTGCCTCAGTATGTCCTTGGAAAAGGCACTTAACTCTCATTTCCGTGGCATGATTTTGCCAAAAATGTGTTAAAAGTGCTGTTAAAACCAACAGAAACAAAACATTGTCATTGTATTTGAACAATAATGATTAATACTGAGTACTTCACTTTTGAAGATGAAGAAACAAACATTTTAATCAGTTAATACAGTATTCCATTGTAATGCTGTCCATGGGAGCCATAGAGTGTACTGCTTCATAGTGAGACCGTGTTATAATGAAGTACATAATACATATAATTTTGCTACTGAATAATGAAATGGAATCCATGTCCATACCTGCCTTATAACATGAACCATTATAATGAATGGCCTTATAGTGAGGGAGTGCGGTAGAAGAAACAGTGCTAAATGAAATTTTTTTTTTTACAAGTCTGATGGGCACTTCACTTAGAATACAGGAGGGTCCCAATCTGAAATTTGAGGGGCCCTGGGGTGTCGGACTGTTGGATTTTTTAGCACTGAGAATTTATGTCAATTATATGAAGGGTTCCACAGACCAAGGTTTCGCCTAAAAACTGAACTATAATATATTGTGATTTTAACAAAGAATCTTAACACTGATTATAACTGCACCATCACCACCAATGCCAGTACCTGCAACAAGAAACTGATTCTTTTGTCTCAACTAGGCAAGGCAAAAGCTAAACTGGGTAATATACCTGAGCAAGAGATCCAAGGCCTCTAACTGGTTAATCTCTATAGTGTAGAAAATGGCAGTGCGGTTTGTCCTCTTTTCTTTGGCATTTACATCAGCTCCATTCGCTAAAAGTAGCTGTAAAATCTCCACAAAACCTTTTTGTGCAGCTACTATGATGTATGGTATTCCATTCCTCCCACAATGATTGACTATCTGTAAAGTTAACAAAAAATAAATGAGTCGGTTAAGTTTTCTGCAATTCAATTTCTAATCCCATGCTTTAGCATCAAGGATATTATGACACCCTCCATTTGTCTATAAGTCCATCCATCTGTCCAGAGCTATCACCTCCTAAACTAATGAGTGGAAACTCACCAAACATGGTAGATGGGTTTTCACATATGGTAAAAATCTATTAGAGAGGTTTAATATAAAGAAAGAAAGAACAAAAAGCTAAGAATTAACAAGAAATACACATCATGCAACATTTTTGGTCACATTTAAGCACAGCAACATTTAGTAATAATCCTGGAGAGGGATGGGTGCTGCCAGGTTGAAACGGCCCATGATACGCCAATGATGACGAAATGACAATAAATAGATTTCACATACTGGATCGGTCACAGCCTGGGTTACCAATGACCGTGCCATCCGCTGGACACCAGGACGGAGGTGACAAGTATGCTACTGGTACAACTACCATCAAAGTACGGGCAAGAGATAACATCACCATTGGAACATGGAATGTCAGGACATTAAGACCAGCAGGGAAACTCGAGGAGCTAACCCATGAGATGGGAAGATACCAATGGCACATCCTTGGACTCTGCGAGATGTGTTGGAAAAATTTCGGAGAGAGATCAACTGATGACGGACACAGGATTTACTTCAGTGGGCATTAGAACAAACATGAACATGGAGTCAGGTTTATGGTACACAAGGACATTGTGAGTGCAGTCATGGGTTGTCGACCAGTGTCTAACAGGATGATTACAATCCAAGTGAGGGCATCTCCCTTTAACATCACTATCATACAGGTCTATGCCCCAACATCTGAGGAACTGGATGAGTTATATGATCAGCTTCAAACTCTCATAGACCAGACACCCAAGAAGGATATTCTGGTTATTCAAGGAGACTGGAATGCTAAGGCAGGAGAAGATGCACAAGCAGACTGGTGAGAAGTCTGTGGTCCATACTGTAATAAGCAGACCAATGAGAGAGGACTCAAGCTCCTGGACTTCGCCACATACAATAACCTAGTGCTAAAGAACACCCTTGGCCCCCACAAACTATCCAGAAGATGGACTTGGCACAGCCCAGATGGAAAACATCACAACCAGATTGACTACATCTTGGTGAGAAAGCGCTTCTGGTCTAGGGTAAACATTGCCAGAACACGTAGCTTCCCAGGAGCTGATAAGCGACCATGACATGCTGATGATGACCATCAAACTTCGTCTAAGGAAGACCAATAAGCCAAGACAAGTTAGGATCAGTTTCAACCTTGAAAAACTTAAAGATCCAAGCATGGCACAAGCATTTGAAGCATCAATAGGTGGCAAATTTGCACCACTCACAATTCTGGGGCATGAAGAAATAAACCTAGACTCCTTGATCATCACCTTCAACAAGGCAGTAATAGACACAGCTGGAGAGATCCTTGGCAAGTATCGTAGAATAAAGAAGCCTTGGGTCACAGCAGATATCCTCGACCTCTGCGATGTGAGGAGAAAACTGAGGAGTAGGCGAGGAGACCATTAAGGAGCAAAAAAATACAATGAGATTAACAACAGGATACGGAAGAGCATAAAGAAAGCAAAAGAAAGCCAGTTAGAGGACCAATACAAGGAAGTCGAGAAAAACCTGAACCAGAATGACAGTAAAAGGGCATACCAGTTGGTGAAAGACCTGACAACATAGAAACGGGAGATCTAATACGATTCAGGACAAGGCTGGTAAGAGTCTGACAGAAAACTATGAGATTCTTAACAGATGGACGGAATACTGTTCAGAGCTTTACAACCAGGAGACTTCTGGAGACCAAGCTGTACTAAACGTACCGCTGACCACAACAGAGGTTGACCACCCGATCCTCAGGGATGAAGTAGAGGCTGCAGTAAAGACACTAAAGAAGGGGAAGTCAGCTGGGGTAGACAATATACCAGCAGAACTTGTTCAAGCAGGAGGAACTTCCATGATAGATGTCCTCACAACAATCTGCAACCAAATCTGGCAAACAGGAGAATGGCCCACCCCATGGACCCAGTCTCTGATCGTGACTCTTCCTAAAAAAGGGAATCTACAACTGTGCCAGAACTACTGAACAATCAGTCTCATCAGTCACCCAAGCAAGGTTATGCTTAAGATGATCCTCAACAGACTGAAACCCCAAGCAGGTTTCAGAGCAGGACGTAGCACTACAGAACAGATCTTCAATCTTAGGATCCTCTGTGAAAAATATCTTCAGCATCAACAGAACCTCTATCATGTCTTCATTGACTTCAAGAAGGCTTTTGACAAAGTATGGCATGCAGCCTTGTGGGTCACCATGCGGATATAAAACATAAATGCAAAACTAATCCGCACTATAGACACCCTGTATGACAAAGTGACTAGTACAGTTCTCGTCAATGTCAACATAGGAGACTGGTTCAGAACCACAGTCGGAGTCAGACAGGGGTGACTTCTCTCACCTACTCTCTTCAACATCTACCTGGATAGGATCATGTTCAACACCTTGGAAGACCATGAGGGCAGTGTCAGTGTTGGAGGCAGAACAATCACCAACCTGCGCTTCACTGATGATATCGATGGCTTAGCAGGAGATGAAGAAATGGAAACCTTAGTGAACCGTCTCAATCAAGCATCACTAAGATATGGGATGGAGATCAATGCTGAAAAGACAAACCTAATGACAAACAACCCCAGTGGCAACCGAAGGAAATAAGAGTGAATGGACTAAAGCTGGGCACAGTAACAAGCTTCAAGTACCTAGGTGCTATCGCCTCTGATGAAGGTTCAAAACCTGAGGTTCTTTCCAGGATTGTGCAGACAAGAGCTGCTCTGGCTAGGCTGAAGCCTATTTGGAAAGACAGCAACATCATGCTTGGGTCCAAGATCAAGCTTATGCGCTCCCTTGTCATGTCCATATTCCTATATGCATGTGAGACATGGACCCTAACAGCAGAATTAGAGAGAAGAATCCATGCCTTAGAGATGAGATGTTATCGAAGGATCCTGAAAATCTCATACTTAGACCACGTCTCTAATGCGGAGGTGCGCACTAAAATCCAAAGTGCAATTGGACCTTATGAAGATCTGCTCACCAATGTAAAGAAACGCAAACTAAGATAGTATGGTCACATCTCACGCTCAACTGGCCTGTCAAAGACAATCCTACAGGGCACAGTGAGAGGAAAGAGAAAATGAGGCAGACAGAAGAATAGATGGGAAGACAATATCAAAGAGTGGACAGTCATGGACTTTGCAAAGTCCCAAAGAGCAGTGGAGAACAGGGCAAAATGGAGAGAGATAGTCGCAAAGTCATCAGCGGCACCCCTACGACCAGCAAGGTTACGGGAGAAATGAAAAATTAAACATTTAGTAACTTCCCAGGACAAAATTTTGCAACATCTAAAGACCTATCATGAATTAAGCATCTGGCAACATTTTAGACTGTAACAGGTATCCTTACACTAACTGTGCCAATCAGATGTTATTGCATTCTATTGCAGTGCCTCAGAAAATCATTAATATTTCTTTCTCTGATTTGTTCCTGGAGATTTGCTAACCAGTACAGAATGTTACTTGCATTCAACTCAAAGCAGTATTAATGCCTAAACAGAAAATAAAATGTTTATTGAGTTTAGTCTGTTGGCTTCTACATAGTATGACAAACAGGTTTGCTTTGGCTGGTTCTGGAAATGTAACCTGCACTGAAAGTTCCAGTAATTTCATTAAAATGCAATAATTTCCAGAAAATGCAACATAACCAATGCTGACTCTTTTATATGTTATGTCCATGTTAGTACCTTAAATAAATAAGACAGTCTAGGTGCATCTGAACTTATAACTAATGCACTAGATTTCATTACAAATGCAAAAAAATGAAGGAAATATATAAGGAACTTAATTAGTGTGTCAGGTTCAATATCAACAGATTACTGGCTTTCTACTTACATCCCTTTCACAAAATTAAATTGTACTTGATGGTAAATAAAAATGGATGTGTAAATACAACAATTTCAGAAGGCAGATTTGTAATGAGAAAAACAGTAGAACGGTACACTTTAATCTAGCACTAAATTCATCAAGGGAAACAACCCCTGCATTCGTGATGAACACTACTATATGAAATCACTGCATAAAACTGGCCTACCATCATTATACATGTACTGCAGTGTAGACCATTTTACTGATATATTTGCTTACATGAATTTCAAAGTATGTGATAAACCTGGTAAACCTTGAACAAATTAAATATCACACTGATATACTTATGACTGAACAAGGCACTAATATTCAAGAATGCATATGGATTTTGTTCCCAACACAATGACCAATGATAGCACATATTTTCACCTGCTGACTTCTTTGTTCAAACACAGCTATGGGATATTAAATTGCATTCTACTAAAAATTTATTTTAATTGCCCAAAGCAAATGAATAAAGGGTTTGTACAAATTTAATAGAGTAAATAATTGTCCCTCACACATTCTCACTTTGAATACCATTCAGACATACTGCACATGATCAAGTGCTATGCTGACAAAAAATTAATATTACAAGCAAAATTGAATAGTTAAAGAAAAAAAACAATGAAAAACTTTTCAAAATGTTTTGACATGTATAATTGGCAAAACTTCCTATAAATATAAAGAGATGTCAGGATTATTTTCATTCTTGAATGTTATCATGAGCTATTGTTCTGTTGGGTTTCATACAGTAAAATGTATGGTCTATGGTCTTACGACCAGACAATGGTAAAGGAATGCCTTATGAATTGTTTCCATAGTAGCAAATAATGTTGTTCATTGCAAAGCAGGGAAAACTATCCCAAATGATTCAGTGATAAAAAGTAAGTCATGTCTTTGACTAAACAGAACAGTATCCTCGAACATAGTTAGTTCAAACACAAAGGATCTCTCAAGCTGGTTTATAAGACAGGACAGAAATCTTCAGAGTTGTGTCCTCTTGCTTGCTATTTTTGACAATACATATAAAATATTATTTATTGCAACAAAAATAAAAATGATGTGTAAAATAATTAAGTATTGGAGGATTGTGCAGGAGTGCACTTTACATTTTATAAGCATGGTGTTCTCATATGAAAATCCCCAAAGGGATGCTGCACTTCTAAGAGATTCCTCTCATGTATGCCTCTGTTAAGCATTAATTGTATATAACTAATTCATTATTCTTTACTTTTTGCTATTTTTTTGTATCCTTTATCTCTGAAAAGTGGAAATAAAGATTGATGATGATGATGACTCATTCCATTGGAGGTTGAAGCTATTGAGATTTGACTGTACTTTGGCATGTAACTGAGGATATGACTGTACTTAAGCTACTAAAGATTTGACTGTATTTAAGCTACTAAAGATTTGACTGTATTTAAGCTACTAACGATTTGACTGTATTTAAGCTACTAAAGATTTGACTGTATTTAAGTTACTGAGGATTTGACTGTACTTAAGCTACTAAAGATTTGACTGTACTTAAGCTACTAAAGATTTGACTGTATTTAAGCTACTAAAGATTTGACTGTATTTAAGCTACTAAAGACTTGACAGTATTTAAGCTTCTACAGATTTGACTGTATTTAAGTTACTGAGGATTTGACTGTACTTAAGCTACTAAAGATTTGACTGTATTTAAGTTACTGAGGATTTGACTGTACTTAAGCTACTGAGGATTTGACTGTACTGAAGCTACTGAGGATTTGACTGTACTTAAGCTACTGAGGATTTGACTGTACTTAAGCTACTGAGGATTTGACTGTATTTAAGTTACTGAGGATTTTACTGTATTTAAGCTACTGAGGATTTTACTGTACTTAAGCTACTAAGGATTTTACTGCACATAATCTACTGAGGATTTTACTGTATTTAAGCTAGAGGATTTTACTGTATTTAAGCTACTGAGGATTTTACTGCACATAAGCTACTGAGGATTTTACTGCACATATGCTACTGAAGATTTGACTGTACTTAAGCTGCTAAGGGTTTTACTGTATTTAAGCTAATGAGGATTTGATTGTACTTAAGCTACTAAGGGTTTTACTGTATTTAAGCTACTAAGGGTTTTACTGTACTTAAGCTACTAAGGGTTTTACTGTACTTAAGCTACTAAGGGTTTTACTGTACTTAAGCTACTAAGGGTTTTACTGTACTTAAGCTACTAAGGGTTTTACTGTACTTAAGCTACTAAGGGTTTTACTGTATTTAAGCTACTGAGGATTATACTGCTTTTAAGAATATGTATCACACACATTAAAATAATTATTTTAAAATATAATTCACAGAGATTAAAAAAGAACATTTAAAAGACTCGCTTTATTTATAAATGTGGAAACTGACTTAAATGATGTAGGCACACAGTATTCTTTTCAGAATATATTTAAAGAATATTTCAAAGCTAAATGTTTTTTGTTCCTATAATCAATACATGTGTACTGGTACTTGTATTTGACCAAACATCTGATTGAAAATTTCAGAACACTTTTGCCTGCTTTACAATAAAATTCACCAAACTTTGTGAAACCTTCCCATAGTGATATGTTATTTATTAACATTTGAGTATATTTGGGAAGATAATGTACATAAAATAGGGGCAAACATAAAGTCCATGGTATTTTGTAATGAGTTCTTTCATAGTCCCCCGATCTTTGGAAGCTTTTACCTTGAATTAATCTATTTGACTTTTATTGTAGAAGTTTTACAAACTTTTTTTTTTCTTTTTTTTTTTAAAGTAATTTTTTTAACAAAAATTGTTAAAACATCAACTTGGTAATTATTGCATATATGGTCGATCCAATCATTGAAGGTAAGAAGGGTGGCTAATAAAACTTAGATGTACATTTATTTTCTAATTTCTGTTTAGCTATAAGAGATATATAAAAGTATACATTTTATATATACCATAAAACGAATAATCAATATCTACTTAAAACAGTATTGACTACTTTAGAAAGATTTTACGTTTAAATAAATTTACATTTCTGGAAGTTGTTTTTAACAATTTGTTTAGCAATTATATCTCATACTATTAAAGATATCTTCTTCAAAATGATTAGCATTACAGAGCTATATAGGGATTAGTCAACTACCATCAACACTCACTTATAAGTCAAGTCCAACTGCAAACAACATAGACCCTGATCTGCTACTGCATAATGCACAAGCAGATCAGGGTCTATGTTGTTTGTTCTCCTGATTACTCCTAACAAACTGCATAGACTCAGATCTGCCTGCACATTATATGATGGCAGATCTTGATCTATGCAGTTTGCAAGTATATACAGTATGTATGGGATTCTTGATGTATGGCTAAGACACGAAATTACAAGATCTGAAAGTTACTATATATACTCACATATAATCGGGGTCCAAATACAAAACAACATAGACCCTGATCTGCTGTCGCTAATGTGCTGGCAGATCAGGGTCTATATTGTTTGTTCTACTGATTCGTCCTTACAAACTGCATAGACCCAGATCTGCCAGTGTATTATGCGATGGCCGATCTGGGTCTATGCAGTTTGCAGTTGGTATGTGCCATTTTAAGACTTTACAGAGAATGTATATTGTCATAAACCTGTTTGTCATTTTTATGACTTTTCAGCAAATGTGTAGTTTTATATACCTATCACATGAAATAGAGATGTTATAAAGCTTAACAGACAAAAATGTCTGGACCTTCATTCAATCAGCCACCTTCTTACTTTATGCATTGCAAAGATTTGTGAATAATATAGCTACACTTGAAGCCTCATTTTCTTAATATCCAAGTTATCATTATTATTTTTTTTTAATTATTTTTTTATTTTTGAATTTTCATGATAGTAATGTGGTTTTTGAAAAATACTTTCCATGATAGTAACACAGTTGTAGAACAACCATTAATACTTACCTTGGTGACAAGAAACAGCTGTCATTTAATCAGATTTTCCTAGCTTGTGTCTAATAAATACAATATATACATTGTATGCTTCGATCCCTGTTACTGTAACTTAAAGAACAAACTGTGTAAAAATTGGTTTCCCATATAGGAAATGTAGAACAAACAGGCTGACCACATGTACAAAGTTTCTGCAACTGAAATGTGCACTTTTTTTCTTCAAAATTGAGATTACATTTTTCAATTTAGCACTTACTTCTTATTTATGCAATTATGTACTGCCTTATTTTATTTTTTAAATTGTATAATTATCCCCATGCTTTGGAAACAAAGGTGGGGCATTATGTTCAGTGGTGCAAGTAGATTTTAACTCTTACCAGTACAGTACCAACCCCATGACCCCGTCTTTCCAGTAAATGTCTTAATGGTACGGCATACCTGATCATTCCGGCTTACTTGCACCACTAATTATGTTGTCCTGCCCATTGGTCCAACCGTTCATCTCCTCTTTCACCATTAGAGATACAAACTTGAAACTTTGGGATATGACTGGGGCAGTCAGTAGATGTGCACAAAAAATCCAAAAGTTTTATTTGATCCAGGGACGGGTGGAGAAGGGAAGTATAATATTATAATAATTATATTAGTATATACATTTATAGGGTTTAATGGCATATCAGCATAATTGTGGCTATAAAGTGCCAAGTAGGTTTATACATCCCTCCAAAAAACATATAAAAGAATGACAAAGGCAAAAAGGGGTAAAATTCTTAAAATACAAATCAAATTTTTTATGTAAGCCTAACCGTCTTGAAAAGCTTAAAACCTTCTCAGCATGAATATCATCATCATTGGCGAAAAGATTGCCTCCTCCATTAGTCCCCTCCTATGACATGCAGAAGGGCACATCAGACCTATTCTACTGAAGAACCACACCCTATAACCATAAATAGGATTGAAGGTTGGGGATGGGGTTGGGCATGTACAGATAGGCGGTGGCTGTATCATACTAATGTGGGGTGGACGGGGCAGTTGTCCCGGGCACCAGAGGTCTTGGGGCACCAGAACAGCTCATAAAAAATTCAGGCCTCATATTCTAACCCTTTGGGCTATCATCATCACCCTGGGCGCCATTTACCCTTAGTACGCCACTGGGCAAGGGGTCTGTCGGAAGGAACCCCTGGCAGAGGCCCAGGGGGCAAAGTCCCCATAAGCTCTCACATTTTAAGCGTTTCCAGGGCCTAATTTTAACCATCTAACTGTAGAGAAAACTCACTCTAGGAAATGTTCTGTTTCTTTAAATGCACTCATTTTTAAGACGGGGGTGGGGGGATGTGGACTCTGTCCCACCGACCACGACCACCACTCTGCTCCGCTCCTGGAGGACATGAGGAGATAAAATCAGACATATAGCCAATACAGATTCTGTGTCATGCTCCTTGGATAGGGGCTAATAGTTTAAAATTTTCAGTGATGAAGAATGAATTATGCAAAAATACCAAAACAATGATAGGTAGTTCTATTTTTAATACTGTTTTCTAATTGCATTAATTCTAACAGAAGAGTATCTAACTTAAAGTATGAACAAATGGATCTTTCGCACAGTTTGCGTGGAAATACTGAATAATTATCATTGTTGACAACTAGACACGGTAATGAGCTCGGAAAAGTTAATTCCCCTGAAGATATGCACCTCTCACGATCTTCCCTAAATGAGTTGTGCGACAATCTAGGCGATAGTTTACGTAAAAAGTATTGTGGGCACTGCATTTGTACTGATAGAATCTATACCAAAAGCACATATTCTGCCGGGTCTCAACAGAAGTTCGTAAAATTTGAAGTCGAATTCGACTCCGATAGTTATTTACGAAGCGTCTGCTTCCCGCCTTTTGATACGGCACTTTCGATTTAAGCCTTTACGACAAGATGATATGCGTCGTAAAATAATAGTATATCTTTTCCATTTCATTTCCACATAAAAGCACTAATTATTTTATACAAAGAAAATTAAAAAGTCGTACTTTATCAAACATTTAAGAAACTTGAGAACTTTTCTACAAAACTATTTGATACAAAGCAATGCCACCACCCCTATCGCGAATTAAATGATAGGTCCCACAGGAACTCCAGGTTATTATTGAATTTTATTTACCACCCCACCCCCACCCCCAGAAAAAAGGGGGGGGGGGGTGTGTGTCAAAGAACAAATATATATATTATTTCTTATTTTTAGAAGGAAAAACAAAACAAAACGATGTTTGCGTCGATTTTAGCTGTGACATTTATATGGTTACAAGTACAGAGTATGATTTGATAACTTTTTTTTTTTCGGAGTGGGCTAAAACAGTTGATTACATAATTGTTTTGTTCAGAGACGGCGGAAAGAACGAGTTTGATATTGCGTAGGGCAGGGGTTGGCAACCGTTTATACTTAAAGAGCCAAACTATGTCACAATTCGGAGCAAGAAATTAACAAAGAGCCAGTATAAGAAAGGCCATTTCTTACTGACAGTATACAATTTAGCATTATTGATATTAAACATGTTAATTAATAATATGAGCAGAAAAGAAATCGACAAAAAGACCGAGTTGACGTGAGTAATTAAACATTATTTATTTTTTTAAAGTTAATTTTAATTTAAATTTAGAAATTTCGTGTATTTTAGGGATGACAAATGGTGCATATACTTTGTTACGTACTGAGCCATATTTGGCTTGCGAGCAATAGGTTGCCGACCCAAAGCGTAGAATTACGTCGAGACCGTCAGTCCGAGACGTATTCATATCAGGGGCGGCCCCCCCCCCCCCAAGAAAAATGCCCCCCCCCCCTCGGAAAAATTCCTGCGAACGCCCATGGTTTACGGGGAGCGTAAACAAACGAGTTCCTTCCTCCGACTCGGAACAAAGTACAATTGCGGTTGTACATTGATTACTGAAACAGTCCTTCTGAAAGTAGTTAAGGACCTTCTCTCTACTTTGGATAGTGGAAACATTACAGTCCCCACCCTCCTTGACTTGTCTGCAGCATTTGACACAATAGACCACGATATATTACTTCACCGTCTCCAGCATTTATTTGTCATTCAAGATACAGCCTTACTATGGTTCAAGACATAATTAGTCGACAGGACACAAATTGTGTCCGTAAATGGAAAACATTCCAGCCCAGTTGATCTATGTTTTGGTGTTCCACAGGGGTCTATTCTTGGGCCCATTCTCTTCATTGTATACACTCAGCCCCTCTTAAGTGTCAGAGATCGTCATCCGGTGTCTCACCAATTGTACGCTGATGACACCCAAATATACAAATCTAGCCACCCAACAGAAGTTGATGCTACCATCCAAGGCGTAGAGAGGTGCATTTCCGATGTGAATTCATAGATGACATGTAACAAGCTGCAGATGAATGATGATAAAACTGAAGCCATTCTGATCACCACACAAAGACTTTCTGATTCACATCCTTTACCTCAAACAATAAATATCAGCAACACCAACATTCAATTCAAACAATCAGCACGAAACCTCTCGACAGTACTCTCTCATTACACCAACATGTCATGAACATATGCAAGGGTGCATATCTGGAGCCGATACATATCAGCTCCATTGGCAGTTTTCTTTCAGTTGATGCCACTAAAACACTTGTCTGTTCCTTAGTACTCTCTAGATTGGACTATTGTAATTCTCTTTTATCTGGTTCGTCTCAGTATCTTCTATAGAATCTTCAAAAAGTTCAAAACACAACTGCTCGGATCATCCTAAGAGTATAAAGAACCGAGAACTCCTACCCCCTGCTATGTACCCTCCACTGGTTATCTGTTCGCTCCAGAAACAAGCACAAAATCTGTTCTCTATGCTACATTTCGTTGACTGCCTCCAGTCCAAAATACCTATCGGACCTCACCCACGTGTACACCCCTTCTATATACTTACGTTCCTCTTCCGACACTCGTGTTCTCATTATTCCCAATATCAAAATGAAGTTCCCACTATCAAAATGAAGTTCCCACTATCAAAATGAAGTCCCCACTATCAAAATGAAGTTCCCACTATCAAAATGAAGTTCCCACTATCAAAATGAAGTTCCCACTATCAAAATGAAGTTCCCACTATCAAAATGAAGTTCCCAATATCAAAATGAAGTTCCCAATATCAAAATGAAGTTCCCACTATCAAAATGAAGTTCCCACTATCAAAATGAAGTTCCCAATATCAAAATGAAGTTCCCAATATCAAAATGAAGTTCCCAATATCAAAATGAAGTTCCCAATATCAAAATGAAGTTCCCACTATCAAAATGAAGTTCCCACTATCAAAATGAAGTTCCCAATATCAAAATGAAGTTCCCAATATCAAAATGAAGTTCCCAATATCAAAATGAAGTTCCCACTATCAAAATGAAGTTCCCAATATCAAAATGAAGTTCCCAATATCAAAATGAAGTCCTATGGACAACATTCCCAACTACCTGGAACGAATTGCCCCTTGAACTTAGACACAATGACACTGTGATCTCATTCCTCTTAAAACTCACCTATTTCGACTGCAATAACAGACTCAAGAATTGGCAATGTTTCCTTAACTTAATTATTTTCAGCATGTTTTTTGTTTATCATTTCATGGTGTTTGTTTTTGTAATCATGTCCATATATATGTCCTTATGTATTAACTAATACTGTAAAACACTTAGAGCTTCTAAAGATTAAGCGCTGTACTAAGTCCTCATTATTATTATTATTATTATTATTATTATTATTATTATTATTATTATTATTATTATTATTATTATTATTATTATTATTATTATTATTATCATCATCATCATCATCATTATTATTATTATTATTATTATTATTATTATTATTATTATTATTATTATTATTATTATTATTATCATCATCATTATTATTATCATCATCATCATTATTATTATTATTATTATTATTATTATTATTATTATTATTATTATTATTATTATTACATACGTTTTCTTTTACGCTTTCCAAATATTTGTAGCTATACAGTATGAATGGAATTCAAAACAAACCGATATCTGGGAATAGGATAGTGACGCCAGTGACGGACGTCAGGAACAACAAAATAGATCTAGTAGTCTGGGTGTACAATACGGAAATACGGACTGGACATTCGTATGTAACGCCAACTCAACCATGTAAGATTAAACGGGTATATAGTTTTGTGTATGTTACGTACTCTTTATCATAAACAACAATAACTGAATGTATAAATCAAAGTACTAGAAGTACTGTAAGAATTCAGTCATATGCTCCATATGCCGAATTGATTTTTTTTTACCAAGGAATACGTACGCAATATCATTGTTCATATTTTAAATAACTTTTAGGAATTAATTAATCACCTCTTTGAAAAAGGCTTATTACCTTAGCCCCAGATATGTAATACAGATCAAACCTGTAATGCTTTGTTGCATGAGTACTTAATTAAGCTAAATTTAAAAACATAAAAGACGAAACAACATAGTCAAAAAGATTTCGACCTTGTCTGATTGTTCCAGACACAACTCATCAAGGCCTATCTTTTACCCATTACGGTGTCACTGAGGACCAGCAAGTGTTACTGGATAATGCACATTGCCACGTGGTTCTAGCTTATTTTTATTATATACATTTTGGTCGAAAGACACTACATGAACGCTATGCTGTCTAAATATGTCTTGCTTGTATTACTATCTATTCGGATCGAGTATAACAGCGCCTGCCTTTTTCAAACTTGAAACTTTGCAGTAGTGTACTAACGGGGGGGGGGGGGGGGTTGCCCCGGGCGCCAGAGCTCTTGTGGCGCCAAAACAGCTGATAAAAATTCGGGCCTCGTATTCTGGACCTCTGGGCCATCATCGTCGCCCCGGGCGCCATTTACCCTTAGCACACCACTGAAACAGAAATCTATGATACCCTCGACGCACGTGCTTACTTTACAGAGAGAGAGAGAGAGAGAGAGAGAGAGAGAGAGAGAGAGAGAGAGAGAGAGAGAGAGAGAGAGAGAGAGAGAGAGAGAGAGAGAGCATGCAGTGTATAAGTGGATGCTCCCTTTAAACTTCAACTGGCTGTACACAATCCTTTTAGTAATCAGGTCAATCTCCTATTAAGGAATATACATGTTTAAATAACCAGCACGATCGACACCGTTATGGAATCGGACTGGATACAACTTCAGGTAAAGGCCAAAGGAAAGGAATTTACAACTAGACATGGCCGATGTAGGCTGCTGCTAGGAGACGGGATGAAGCGACTAGGAGACGGCGCACAAACTGTCCATCATGCTCACATTTTAATCATAATGACATACGGCGCGAGGCCTGGAAAGACCTCAGTCATAAAGTGAATACAAGTGATCATATCATGCTTCTCTCTGAAGGACACATACCATAATAAGAACTAACTTTTAAAAATAGATTGGCAACGTAGGGATCAGTAGATGAGTAGTTGTCATATGCATACCTTTTAAACTGTGCCAGCTATACAGTGTGTGTGTGTGTGTGTGTGTGTTGTTGTTGTTGTTGTTGTTTTTGTTTTTACTCAAGGAAAGATGAATTTTTAATCTAGGTTCCATAATATGACTTCTATGTCTAACACTTGAGGTTTAAATGACCGCAAATGCACTTGGTTCGTTTCATCGTTTTATTCTCCATCCTGAACATCAAGTCCAGGGGGGATTGGGAAGCCATGAAATTATCAATATTGTTTACCCTGAAACAAAATTCAAACTTAGTACAATCACATAGTATCTTAACATTTTCACCGTATGTCAATCATACAGTAGCCATATATGAAAATGGAGAAAGATGGATAGAAAGAATAAATTACGAATAATGGGATGAACACGAAGGGATATCTTAAGTTTACAATTGGACTTCAATGCAACCAGAATTACAGAACTCGTTTACATTAACATTATCAGGTGAATTCCTCAATACAAAACATCATTTGTGAATAAAGTGCTTGTGGCCTGAATTATCCGAAATGAACTAAGTATAATAGTGGTCTTCAAAATATTAAGTTGTGATATTCTATAGAATGGCTATAATAAATGCAGTATAAATATTACTGGCTTGAAATTTCTCGAAAGGCAGTTCCGAAACATTGAAACGGGGTTATTAAAACACTCATCTAAAAAAAGCCCAACAGGAATTAATAATTTCCCTTCAGAGCAATTAGTTAGATTACTAAATTAGATGGTATTATTTTTTTGCATCAAAGGTCAGTAAACAATCCAGACACAAAAATTGATGACGGCGCAAATTCAAAACGGTTTCCCAACGTTTCGAGCTAAACAAGCTCTTCGTCAGGGGAATAAACAACTTACATACACAAAACAAACACTAAACACAAAATCTAAGACAAATTCTGGACTCCTATATGTTAGAATTACTAATGGAAATTTAGAACAAGAGATATAAAATAAAATGTTGTGTAACAATAATAAACGAGCGGGTTATTGTATCTATCACATAGAGAACCAATATGTTTTGACTTAGTTCCAGGTTGTGAACAAAGAACGGAAACACAGCGTGACGAAAAATCAACGCCATATACAAGATTTGCAAAAGAAATTATATCCCTGTAGAGTTATGCATGGAGGTTCTAAAGGAAAGATGTAAAGAGAATGGTTTAGCGGAATAATTGGACAAGAAGAAGAAGAACAACAATAATAATAATAATAATAATAATAATAATAATAATAATAATAATAATAATAATAATAATAATAATAATAATAAATGTAATTACTTCAGTAAATAGTATCGCAAAAATTGGGTAGGGGTGAAAAACTGATGACTGGCTGTAATTTTGATAAGACTGCAACGGGAAGGTTAGAATTTTTCTCATGAGTTTTAAATTGAATTATCCTGAATCGTTCCTTACGTATGCGTTCTATGTCGGTCCACCCCAGTTTTGATTCAATCGGTAGCATCTCGAGGGACTCGACTGAATGTCGAGTTGTAGTGGTTGGCGACTTTCGTGTTGATTTTGTTGCGAATGTGGCTTTTGTGATTATTCCTTCGCTTTCCGAAATCAACGGTTACGCCAACATATTGAGTGTCACAGATCTTGCATGTCAGAAGATAGATTGCATTTTTGGCTCGACATACTAACTTGTGATTGATCATGAAGCTAACTCCTGTTTTCGAACTTCTGAACGATTCGGTCTTGGGCATATGTTTGCAAATTAGGCAACGCTTTTCTTTGCAGCGGTATGTGCTTGAATCTGTGGTCTTGTTTGAAGTTACCAAGGCACGTACCAGATGGTCCTTGACATTTTTAGGTCTACGGTACATAACCATAGGAACTTCGTGAAATATACCCTTCGGACGTTCGAACGATTCAATATGGTGCCAATGCTTCCGAATGATCTGTTGTAGGTTTGGGGCATCGGGGTGGAAAATAACCACGAAGGGGACAAGCTTGGTGGTTTTCTTGGCTTTATATTTCAGGAGTGCTCCCCTGTCGAGGAGTCCAGTTTTGTTAATAGCCTCTTCAATGTAGTTTCTTCAGTATCCTCTCATTCTAAGGTGTCCCTTGAGCTCTCCGATTCTCTTTTCAAAGATAGCCGGATTAGAGCATATGCGTTAGGTAAGAACGCACATACCATAAGGAAGATTTTTTATTACGTGCTGGGGGTTGCAGCTGGTCGGGAGTAGATACTGGTGAGAGTCAGTAGGTTTAGAACACAGGTCAGTTTCTATGTTCCCCTCTAGGAGGGTAGATTGAGTATCCAAAAAGATACTGGACCTGTTTGATGACCCCGACGTAAATTTAATCGTAGGATGGAAGTTATTAGGGAATTCAAAACTATTTTGAAATTGTCGCCCGTTTCGATCTATTTCGATTCTATGTCGTCAATAAATCTGCACCAGTTTAGAGGTCTACATGGTGCCTCGTTGAGAAGCTATTGCTCGAGTCTTGCCATGAAAGATATTGGTATACGAAGGTGCCATTTTAGTGCCCATTGTAGTCCCATTAATTTGTAGGAAGTGTTGGTTGTTGAATAAAAATTTGTTGAACTTGAGAACATGTGTTAAAAGTTTGACCAAAGAGAACGTTGGATGGGAAGGATCAGGTCGACTATCCCATGCTTCATTGCAGGCTCTGATATCTTCCTCGTGTGGGATGTTGGTGTATACGGAATATACATCCATGATGACGATGAGAGTGTTATTCGAAAGTTAGTTTTGGGTGTTTTGTTCAAAATGATAACTTCTCGTTTGTAGTAATTTTTAATAGCATCCGCTCTCTCGTCCTGATCGTTATTTTCTATCATAGTTTACATCGTGGACAAGTGAAGTTGTTCGTTATTCTCTCTCGTATACTCGTACAGAAATTCATATTTGCGTACACTTTGTCCATAATTTATTTTTGGGGTGGTGGGTGGGGATGGAAGGGGTCCTACTTACTAGCACAGTCACACACAGTAACCAGCGTGATGTCAGCCATTCGAATTATGTCTTTAAAAAGGCAATGGTGTAATCTATTGAAAACTGCGTTTAATAAAGCACTCTTACCTAAAGGTCATATTTAGCCTCAACCTAAGATGTATTTGATAGTAATTATTGAATGCCATGTTCAGGGCTCAGGAAACAATTTCCCGATCACTCGTCCCTGAGACGAGTGAGTTGCAAGAGTTACTAGTCCCTCTCCTCATTATACTCAACACAATACACTTTTCCACTACACTGCTTTCGCATTTACTAAAGAACCATAGGTAACTAATGCAAGCCTGATACTAAAAAATGGGTCAAAATCATGACAATATTATATTCTAATACATATCTCTTAGATAAACACATGATAAGAGACAAGGTTTGTAACTGAGAAAATGCAGTTGCACAAATATCCCTTGATTTCTTATTGGTATTCGCGTTTACAGCGAAAACTTCCAGTAGTCTAGGTGTCCTACTTTTCCTATCACACATCTTTAAGAGTTACATATCCGAGAAGTTATGAGACAGAGAATGACACAATTTTATGATTTTTGTCTGGTCAGACATTGTTACACTTTACCCAGCTCATCGGTATTTTTAAGATTGTGCAGCTTTATTAATACACTGTCACGCCAAAGTAAAGACGCCAGCATATATTTATATAGGTATGTAATTACTTTTCACAAAAAAATTTCAGTAACTTGCTTTTGAAAGCAGAATTCCAACAGTCTCGATTTCCACCAACTTTCGTACTAAATGATCCATTTTGGTTAAATAATAGAAATGATAACATTAGTGCCATAAGCAATTACATTAAAACCGTCCTCACAAAAAAGATTGGTTATCTGTTGTAAAAAAAATCGTCTAAAGGACACAATTTTACAATTGATAAAAGGGTTATCCAGTTGGACGAATATTTTATCAAATTCCCTATGAAGATAGAAAATAAATCAAATGTCAAAATAATGTTTTAGGTGATGAATTCCAGTACCTCTTTAAGTGTTAATTTGATTAAGAAATATTGTTACATACGACCGAATACTTTGAAATATCAACGTTTAATGACAAATAAGAATAAAATACTCGTGAAAAATGTAAGCATATTTGTTAGCAATATTATAAACGAATTAGAAATTGAATAGGGGACTGGATAGCTAACTATACAGATTTCACATTCCAACCGTTTGCGACTCTTTTAAACATTAAGTGAAACATATCAAAAGCGTTTTGATTTAAATCATTGATCACCTTTCTTTAAATACTCCTTGGACTTGCAATATTTCGATAATCCATGTTCTCTCTCTCTCTCTCAGACACACACACACACACACACACACACTTTCTGTTTCTTAGCGTTTTCTCGCTTCTCCCTCTTATTTATATCACACGATGGTGGCTTCTTATTAACAGAACTTTGATTGTACTTGACTCATATGTCTTATCTGTTTGGTTTAAGTATGATTTTTGTCCATAAAGTCTTGCGGGAAAGCTAATTATCATAACGAAGCGTGCTGACCGACAATTGTCTTGCGATAAGAGCTCTTTTAATTCGATTAATGCAGAGTAGGGGTTGTCTTATAAGCGCGACATACAACAAATTTGATAATTCTAGTGGTAATATTGGAAACTTGGGGTTTTCCTAAGGATTTGAAACTGAAGGGTCATTGACTCTTGGGCTGAAATTTCCAAGAGTCAAAATTTGAGGACAAGCCGAGTTATTTCCAAATTAAATTTGTTAGAGGGGTCTCAATATGAAAGGAAATTTCAGTGGACAAGATGTTTTTATATTATTCAAGGTATCTTTTGTAAACATATGAAAGAAAAACCAGCCATGCCTAGTCACATCTAACGGAGAAATAGTATCTACTGATATACGGAACTAAAGCAGTAAATGTCCGAACCTCAGCGTGTTGGGGCTTGCTTTAATTTGGGTATTTCAGGCTTTACAACTGCTTATTCACCCTGCACCATCGCCGCTAAGTAATCGACTCTGCTATCTGGCGATGTACTATCCAATTTTGGATATTATTCCTACGCCAACCATCTCTGAGGACACGTTTGTATGTTAAGTGTAACAAAATAGTTCCAAACACTTGGCCTTAATACTTTGTTCGTTTTCATGACTTGCTAAGGTCAATCTAATATATGTATTGATTATTATTTAAACTAAGTTAAATTCTTCTTAAAAAGAAAAAAATGTGTTAAAATGTGTTTTGCCAAACGTAAAATTGTCCATGCTTTTTGGAGCACTTTCGTTGTCAAATCTTTAGTTTCGGAGGTGCGTAAATTTGCATGTTGTCAAGCTCTTTCAACTGCAAACTGCACATAGCCAGATCTACCATCTCATAATGGGCCGGCAGATCTGGGTCCATGCAGTTTGCTTGGAATAATTAGTAGAACAAACAACATAAACCTTGATTTGCCGGCACAGTATGCGACGGCAGATCCGGATCTATGTTCCTTGCAGACTCAACTTATAAGCGAATAAACACGGTATGTTCGTTATAACATTGCATTATGTAAAATCCCATGCCTTACATAGCTTTGCCGAAGTCTGTGGTGACCTATGATTTAAAGATATTATTATCAAGCACATCATAGTCTTCAGACTTAGTGGCTCGGTTTTATGGGACAATTTGGGGACATTGTCATAAACATTCTGATAGGCATTTAATGCGTGTGTGGGTCGTATTCTTACATATTATATGTTTCTGATAACTGCATTTGAGATAAGTCTGGCACATATTTAATCTACCTCGTGGCATATATTTGCAAAGTTTGCAATATGTCACAATTCCATTTTTTAACAGAATGACAAAATAAATATATGCCAGTCTCTTTTTCAAGATAAACATATATGAGAGATCGGTCTCAAAAACGTTTAGTTGCCCTATGAACAAATGTTAATCAGGTAATGTTTATCGATAAAACAAGTGGTCCGCTGACCAAATCCATTCAGAGCCAGGTGTGAATCATTGAATCATTGTGTAAATATTCCTTTATAAGTTATTTATTTGACCCATGTGAAAGAAACTCGGATTCCTAGGCAGTGTTCAATGCAGGTCATAGTGTGTGTGTGTGTATATATATATATATATATATATATATATATATATATATATATATATATATATATATATATATATATATATATATATATATATATATATATATATATATATATATATATATATATATATATATATATATAAAGAGTACAAATCACATAACAGGCCTTTCAAGTACTGGATCAAGCAAGGGATCGCGTGTGTCAGGGATTGATTAAGATAAATGCAATAAACTGACAACGAATTGTGCAAAACTAGTTTTTAACTAGCCTAAGCGGTTTCGACTCTCACTGTGTCTTTTTCAAATGCAAACACAAAACAGAGACAAGACAAACAATAAACACAAAAAGGTGTTGAAATTACAAAAGTTTACGTAACTATTTTTACGGGAATTACAGCCTGATAATGTTTGATGTGTCGTCTAGTTGGCTTCAACTCTACTGCTGATGCTGTAAATTAGTTAGTTTTGACCTACAAACGGTTGAGACATATCCCCATCTGATATTTTAAAAAAATGTAAATTGGTGTAACCGCAGATTATATTTAATTGTTCCCGTAAGGCGAATAATGACCATAGCAATAATACTACCAGGAAGAACTACAGTAAATAAATAAATAAATTGTAATTATAGGTGAGTGAGTGACTAATGAGCAAAATTAATGAATTATTTAATTGAAAATGTAGTGGCTGTAAACAGATGATGATTTTATTTGCGTGTGGTTGTCTCTTTTCTAGTCTTGATGGTTTAAGCCGGTTGGTTTCAATGTTTTAAGGCGGCGTATCCAGTAAGATTCATTTTCTTTCCTGGTTTCGGAACTTCAGTTGGGGTTGTGAGCAATTGCAGTCAGTTTTACATCACTTAAAGTGTGTCCAGGGGAAGAGAAGTGTTCTGCAACTGGACTTCTGTTGAGCTTTTTTTGTCATCCAGTCAGATCTGTGAAGATTGATCCTTTCGTGTAGCTTTTCACTTTCTCTGACATACTGAAGGCCGCAGATTTTACATGTGATGAGATAAATTACATTCTCTGCTTTGAACGTTCTGGTTGGACCATGTATGTTCAATTTTTCGCTCGTCACTGTGCTAGAAAATGTGCTGGTCTCTATCTTATATTGACAGGTTTTGCACCTTTTATCACCACAAAGACCAGATTTGCTAGTATGATCTTGGCTTGTGGTTGGCGTTAGTTTCGCTCTAACTATGATGTCTTTGAGGTATTTTGACTGCGGTAGGCGACTACTGGTTGGTTCGGGAGGATTAATTTTAGTTTGTCACAAGATTCCACGATGGGCCAGTGTTTCTGGATGATTTTGCCTACTTTGGGGTTGTCTGGATGGCAGGTCAGGATAAATGGTGTCTGATCAACCTTGTCATTCTCTCTATATTTTGGTAGGTCATTGCGGTTTGTTTGTTTAGCCTTTGTGTTGCCTCCGTATCAGGTCTTTGTCGTAGCCTCGATTCATCAAATCTTTAGATAACTCTTCATATCTTTTTTGGAATGTTTCATCGTCCGAGCAAATTCTGCGTATCCTCAGTGCTTGGCTATACGGGATGTTTCGAATGCAATGTTTTGGATGAGAAATGGATGGGAGAAGATACTGGTGTTTATCTGTTGTTTTTTTTGAGTACATGTCTGTATGCAGTTTGTTTTCTACCAGTCTGGTTGTTGTGTCCAGAAAAACGTGGTTTGAGTTGGTGACTTCTGCCGTAAATTTAATTGAAGGTTGGAAGTGGTTTGGTTGTGATATGAAGTCATCCAGATTTTAGGACTAGCTCCCGATGGTTAAGTAGGAAATGAGTGCGCGGATTGTCTACAGTTCTTGTTTCCCATGCTTCCCTACATGCCTGTATCCCTTCACTGAGCGGTATGTTAATATACAGGGATGTGACGCCAAAGGAAACAAGCATTGTATCTGGCACTAATGGTTCGCTTGCTTTGCTTTTTATGAGGTAATCTGTCGTGTCCTGAAGATAAGATGGAAATTTGTGAACATGTGGTCTCATGAAATGATCCAAATATTCTGATATCCTTTCTGTGGGATGCCCGTTACAGGAGATTATAGGCCTGACCGGGTTTCCTTTTTTGTGTATTTTAGGTAGAATATAAAATCTTTCTGCTCTCGGGTTTTCTGAGCTTAATTAGTCTTCAGTTTGCTGGTCTATGTGTCCAATTTGGCACCCCTCATCAATAGTATTTGTAATGGTTTTTGCATAGTCTGTTCTGTTTTGCAATGAATGTAGGGCATCTTTCTCTTCTTTGTTTAAATTTGAATATCTGCTAGTATGGCATCTTTCTCTTCTTTGTTCAAGTTTGAATATCTACTACTACTACTACTACACACACACACACACGCACATACACACACACATACATTTTGGTTTGGTGGATTTTAATGCTATTTTCAGCACATGATTGCCTATACATGGCGGCCAGCATATCTGGTGCAGGAATAACTTGGAAAGACCCCGGAAAGAACCACCGACCCACGTGAAGCTACTGGCAAGCATTATCGCATACTGGCGTTGATCGAGCCGAGATTCGAACCCACGCAGACAAAGGTGAGTTGTGAGTGATCTGTAAAGACGTGCGCCTTAGACCATTTGGCCTCCCGGGGCCCCTATATAACTGCTTCCATTTAATTTCAGGAGCGACCCTTCTGGCAATCGTCTTGAGAACATATGGGCCGCGGAATTATGGGTAATATTATAAGGGGTGAGCCGCCTAATCTAAGGACAGATCCAAATCTGTGGCCCTGTCCGTCACTGCAAATAGTAGACAAAAGACTAGAATTCAGTTTTGTTCACCTATTTTAAAGATTCCGTGTACTTTACGGTGTTTCAAGTTATCATCTATGAACATTTCAAATCTAGCAGTTGACATTATTACTATATTGTACGCTGATGTATCTCAGGGTATGAAAGTTGTGGGATGACAAGTTAAAGTGTGTTAAGCACAGAAAATATACATGGTTGAGAACTGTTTGTGTTAGTAATAGTGCAGAAGATCTTAATATTATAAACAATGTAAAAGCATGTTTAAAAGCATGGTTAGTCAGAAAAAGATATTTATTTTCGAAAGCAGCGAGAAAGACTTGTCCGGTCCCGAAATAACCCTGCTATATTCTCGAAAAATGTTAAAGCATGTAATCGAACGTAACGAGAAACACTTTTCATGTTTCTGTTTCTCATTGGTTTGATTCTTTTGGAAATGACTTGCTGGAGATGTCGAAGTTACTTCAAGTGATGATGCAGAAAGGAAAATTTAAACTATTAATAATAATCGTGAAAGTTTGGATGAACCAGTTAATATAGAAGAAATTCTACATACATGTAGTATCCAAATTATTCCTTCAGGGAAATCTAGCGAACCTGACAGCTTGGAAATTGAGATGTTCGAAGAAACGTCCACGGATATTACAGTCTTCTTACTGATTCTGTTTAACACGGATATTACACCCTTCTTACTGATTCTGTTTTATCAAAATGTTTAAATCTTGTATATTTCCTTAGGAATGGTAAAACATAATTTGTTCATTACATAAGAAAGGCTCAGGTCAAGATCTCAACAATTACAGAGGTATTTTCTCAATAGATGTATTGTGTCAATTTTTTTTTGACAAATGTATTTAATACTACACTAAGTGTAAGGTTTGATGATAATAATATTATTCATTACTCACAAGTAGGTTTTCGCATAAGATATTCAACAGCAGACAATATATTTATTCTACAAACAATTGTACAGAAGTATTTTTTAAAGAAGGGTGGTAGATTTTACTGTTTATTTGTTGGTTTTTCTAAAGCCTTCATACCATCGCTCATATCAACTTTAGGTCTCAATATCAAGAAAAGGTAATCAGGGTAAATTCATGTATATACTTAAATCGATGTGTGCTAGTTTGACATCATGCTTTAAAAACTCTTACAGGTTTAACAGATTATTTTTTCTGTGAAGTAGGTGCGACACAAGGTTGTGTACTAAGTTCCATTTTATTTTCCTTATTCATTATTGATCTTATTGAAGAGATACGTGTAAAATGTCCCCATGGCATCTTTATGAATGAAAAACATAGAGAATATGTGTTATGTTTTGTATGTCAATGATGCTGCGAATTGCTATGTAACAGTGAATTTATTGCAGAAACAAAAATACAATTTATATTAATTTCAAAATTCAGGTAATTTGTGGTCAGTTGATTCAATGTGTCTCCTTGTATAATTCTTTGGGTTTAGTTTTTACCCCAAAAATTATATACTGTACATCCACACATACACTGACTGCTTCGGCTCAGAAATATTTTTAATGTATTTTTAGATATCAGCGTAAGTTTGTCTGCTTCAGTAGTTTTTATATTTGTAAACTTTTTGATAGCACGATTAGACCAATTTTGTGTTATTGTTCAAAAGACTGGGGAAATGAATATTAAGAAGTAATATAAAAAGTACCACACAAGGTTTGTAAACGGTACCTTAATCTTTCACCCTCATCGAAAAATGCATATGTAGTTGGAGAATGTGGCAGATATCCAATATGTGTTAACTAGTAGCCCTGTGTTTGCATGTTTTTTAGATGCTAGTAAGGCATTTGATAGGGTTAATCATTGGACACTGTTTAAAAAGTTGCTCGACAATCAAATACCCGTTTACATTGTTCATACTCTAGTTAACTGGTATGGCAAACAATTTTACTATGTGCGTTGGGGAAGTGCAGTATCCAATTCCTTTCATGTAACCAATGGGTTGAGGCAGGGAGGTGTTCTTTCGCCTTTGTTATTTAATATATACATAGACGATTTAAATCGTAAGCTGGGACAGTGTCACGTGGGGATACATTTGACACTAAATGCGTAATTTCCTAACAATTTTAGTTTTGCTGATGATATGTCATTGATAAGTCCTTCTATCGCAGGTTTAAGGAAATTATTAAAGATATGTGAACATTACTCTTTGGAGAATGATATCATATATAATACACAAAAATAGATCTGCATGGTTTTTCAGTCAACTTCTTTCAAATTACCATCTCCTCCCTCTGTACTTCTTAACGGCCATGCTCTTGCATATGTCGACAGTTATACGTATTTGGGTTATATGCTAAAATCCGACCTGTCAGATAATGAAGATATGATGAGACATTATATATTTCTGTGTACTAGAACAAACATGTTTTTATGTAAATTTAGAAATTGTTCTGTGAATATCAAGATTAGATTATTCAAATCTTATTGTTGCACAATGTACTGTGCTCCTCTGTGGACAAACTTTAGTGAATGTATGAAAAGAAAACTAGTTACTGGCTATAATAATAGTCTTCATTTACTACTAAGCCTTCTAAGATGGAATAGTGCCTCTACCATGTTTGTAAACTATAATGTATTTAGTTTTGAAGAATTAATGAGAAAGTATGTGTTTTCAATGATGACACGAATATCTAATAGTAAGAATTGTATCTTGAAATCTTTGTGGAACTATGATATTCATTTAAGTTCTCAGGTTATAGATAGATGGAACAAATTACTATTTAAATGTGTTACATAATTTTATTCCTAACAATGACAGACACATTCTGTAGTTGTAGATGGGTCTGTATATTTGTACATAAGACATCTATGAACTTTTATGTCTTAAAATACTTCTATATTTTATCTTTTATATTTTAATTTAGATGTATGGACCATGCAGTCTGAAATAAAGAATTCTTATCTTATCTTATCTTATCTTATCTATTATACATGATGTATTCAATTTTGGCTACGTTAATTCACATAGATCAAAAGAGGCATTCCAATAAGTGTTAATTGATTTTAAAGCGTCTTCGTGAAAATGATCGTATTACAAGGGGAACACACGGGACAAATTACTATATTCATATGGGTTTGGTTTTATATGGATTGAGCAAAGTGTTGGAGATATAAATGTGTTCATTAGGATACATCAATAAAGAGCTAATGATTGTATGATGCAAAAATGTCATACTGACGTGATGAGTCCAACGCGAGGAAGTTACAGATATTTTAAATCGTTCTTAAATTCATAAAAAGTTTGTATCTGTAGGACTTCCATTAAAATTTAGAAATGCAGTTCTTAGATTTCGATGTTCCAGTCATTATTTAGCGATAGAGACAGGTATACATCATGAATATATCTGACAGAATTTGCCCATATTGTGAAAATAATGGTTTAAGAATTACAGAAGATGGACATCATTTTCTTGTAATATGTAATACATATGAGGATCTCAGAGAAAAGTATTTACATACAAAAAGATGGATTAATAATAGATTATTCATAAACATGGTAATCATATGTCTGATGCTAATCCTAGGCCCTTAACCAGTCTAGCTACATTTCTGTACTTTGCCTTCACAAGATGCTAATCCTAGTCCCTTCACCAGTCTAGCTACATTTCTGTACTTTGCCTTCACAAGATGCGAAAAGTTTACGATGTGTACCGTGAAACTGGTTTCTAGCATTCGCCTGTAGTGTACTTGTAATTCATGATTTTATAATCGACATCAATCCATGGCAGAAACAAATCAAAATTCGATTTTATTATGAATTTAACTTCATATTTTACAGGATTCACGAAGACATAAAACTTGAAAATCTATTACCCACTGCATTAACAGCAAAAATAAATCCATTCGTGCATAGTTTGTAATCGATTTCCAAGTTTTGATGAAATCACGAATCCTGTAAATATGAAGTTCCATTCTTATCATTACAAACAGTTATAAAGCAATAACGAATCTCAATAAATAAATTAAAGACCTATATTTTAATAATTGTCCATAAATATTGTAAAGTCCATAAGAAGGACTCTGGATACACAGTCCATAAGAAGGACTCTGGATACACAGTCCATAAGAAGGACTCTGGATACACAGTTAGTTCCTTTCTGGTGCTATGAACTAATAACTTTAAGTTTTCTGCGTCACATGATGCGATTTTAACCAATCTAAATGTTTATTACAAAGGCTCTGTACAAATGTGTAATTATTCTTATCTGAAGAGATGATTGACTGACTCAGTTTTTATCCCTAAGGCTCTCACACTTCAACGATCAATCTTGAACTGCGCTGGTATTTGTTTTGGGGAGAAACTATTGCCATTAAAAGCTTTGAATTTTTTTTTCTTCGATCTTCTATAAAAACTTTATTGCAGATGAAGCGGAGATTCACGACTTAAGAATTTTAATGCAAGAGTGTGGGTATGGTCCAAGTGAACCTTTGCTTTGCTCCTATTATCTATCTACCCAGTTGATGATTTCATGATTTCAAACATTATTAAAAACTAACGTCAATTAAATTCAGATAAAATTAGGAACTTAAAGTTTTTGTGAAATTGTAATTTACTGTTAGGACAATACATTATTCAACAGAAAAAAATCGAAGAAAAAATAAAAATAAATAAATAAAATAAAATAAAAAACAAAGCTGAGAGGAATTGTTCCTATTTAAAATTTAAGAAATATACATGAAATAAATGTGTCTAACATCTTTCATTATGATACATCTGTCATATAAGAAAGTCATTGTTTAAGACGTTTAATCGTAACAAGATTTATGGTATTAGTTGATACGAAGATTGAGTCAAACGCAAAATTTGGTAAGATCCATGCTAAACGATAAACTTATTAAAACCACGATAGAAAAACGTGCTATGTCTCTTTCAAAGTATGTGATCAAGTGCCTTCAAATTAAATTCCAATTAATAAAAACTAGCAGCATTAGAAATCATGAATATTATATTAAGTACTACTCCACTTCGTGATTCCCAAAGGCATGTTCTCTGATATTTTAGTCTAATTAGTACATTGTTAATTATGAATTCCAATCAACGGTATTTCCCCCTTCAGTTGCTCGCAGATTCTTTGACTATTGCTTAAGTGAATGCTTCATACCTAGAAAACTCCTTGTAGACTATCTTCGCCAACAAGTTGAAAGATCAGAAATAAATCATGTCGAATCAGCTTAATCTAGCATTATATAGATTACTAGATTTATTCATCCAAGGGCATTCTATGTAATCGCTGGTCAGTATTAGGCAAAACTTTTTATAAATTTAAAAATGTTGTTCCTCGAATTCATTAACTAAAATGTTTTTGTTTTTTTGTTTGTTTGTTTTTTTGAAGTTGTATTTATGTGCCTTATTTTTTAAAAAAGGAGGTATTGTTATGGCAACTGCTTTTCTTTATGGCGCCTATTCAATAATTTATTTATTAAGTTGTTCGTTTGTGTGGTTAGTTGGTTTGTTGTTCACTTTATTATTTGTTTTCTTTCGCTCTCTCTTTGGTTCCTTTATTCATTAGAATATACATTCATCTGTGAACAAACCTCTTCAGTAATTGTTTACTTTTTCACGAGGGAACCTATTTGTTTGATGTTGAAGTGTTTTAATTTACATCTACTGACATATATCAAACCAACAAACCAAAGATATAAGCGAAATCATACACAATGCCTGTCCATTCATATTTCAGTGAAACGTATTTTGAAAGAGGTAGGTATTGACCTGGAATTCAATATGTTAAGTATGGCGTTGAACAGGACGGTATTCTAAACAAATCTGTACCTCATTATGTCCCACATTCTATTGTGCTGAGGTCAAATGGAAATAAGAGGCACTAACTTAGTAACGTATATTTACAAAGAACGGCAATAATCCAGTCTATCAATTTGTAGTTGCCAAGGACCATTTTAGTGGAAAAACACCCATTCACTTGTTCGAACGTACCAGGATTGCGCAGCGGTAACACGCTAACTATACACCTCAGCGGTCGCAGGTTCGACTCCATGTTCTGGAATGTGCAAAGTAGTTGCATATCATAGTTCATTGGTTTCCATCGAATCTTCCGTTTTCCTCTATCTAGAGGCCCATAACAAGCCAGCCTGTGAGCCATCAGAAAAACGTTAAAATTCAGCAAGAAAATTTAAAATCACTCTCCTTCCTAGAAAAGCTATGAAACATTCATCACGAGAGATCTAGAACCCGAAGTCGTTTAAGCACACTTAAACGGACACAACTTAGATGCACAATCTGAAAGTAAGACCCGCAAACGGGTTCTCTCAGCTTATGTTTGGTGATATTGTCATTTTTCTGTGCTATGCTTACCTATGTTATAATGCCATCTAATCTAATTTAAAAATAAAAATATATATATATATATATATATATATATATATATATATATATATATATATATATATATATATATATATATATATATATTGGGAAGGGAATCTGTTGAAAGACGTTAAGAAAAATGACATTGGGGTTGGGGATGGATTTCTATATGATAATGCTGGATTTACCTGGTTTGACGCATGCAATTTTGTGACGTCATACGTTCATCTAAATTGTACATTCTGTTTTAGTACGGTCATTTTTGTGCGTTAAAAAACCCAATTTTTAGGTGTACATAACGGTTTTCTGTGCAAACACGTTTGCCGAATTGCTCAGGGCTTCGATCTCGAGGCTCAAACTCAGTCCTCGTGCTTCGGCAAGCATTTTCACACAGCAACCATTTATGATCCTTATATTAATGTCTACGTTACTAGCAGCTGATGCTTATCTAATTATAAGTACCCACCTTAAATTGGAAATCGGTCGGAAAATAGATTGATCTTAAAATTAACACTTTTCTTAAATTAACACCATTCCTAAATTAAATATTGGTCCTAAACTGGAGATAGGTTTCGTTGATTAGTCTTGAAAAAGGCATTGTTCCGAGATAAAAGCTCAATCTTTTTAAGCTAACTTGAATCATAATCCAATTGATTAGCCTGTGCTGAATCCGAACTAACCAGTGCGTCAAAATCAGTGCTCTTGAAACTAATAATATAAATATCTACCCAGAGGTACATTACACCAGATGGTCGTATTCTAAGCAGTTTCTTGAACACAAATGGTAGTCTCAAGAGCGAATTGCCAGCAGGCTTTACACATATCATCAGTGTACTTTTGTAAATAGGTAATGCTGATAGAAACTCGATAAAAGGAACCAGTGTTTTTGTTACTAGCCCGATCAACGTCGATTCCAACAGTATCAGTCTTATAAAAATAGAGACCTCAGACATAACGGTGATCAAATGTACTTGTTATAAGTCGATCTCGATTTTTAATCACATTGCAGACGGTATAGTATTTGAAGCAGAACCAAATGCTATTTACAAACCTAATTACCAACTGTTACATAACTCGACGCTTTTACGACTCTGTACCTAATGTTTTTGCTTTTAAACTTCATGTCTAAAAATTTATAACGACCCCTATTAAGTACTTTGGAAAGTCCAGCGGGCCCAAACTGTACAGGCCCCTTTCTTTCTCAATTTCCTAATACCAACTCCAGAAGCCAATTTCCCTTTACCAATTTCTTCGATCAAACAATTTATTCACTAGAAGTTTTTGCTATACTTCGTACAGCAGGCCAAAATGTAATCTAATGTCTTCATACATATCATTCATTAAATGCTCTTGTTATACATTTGTATTGCAGACATGAGAAAATAAACTTTTAGCCTGACAGTTTAAGTAGGTGCGCACTTATAATTTCCCTATTGTGCGATAAGGGAAGCGTGGTGGCACAGTGGTTAGCTCGTGAACAGTGGGCTGAGAGTTCGAGTCCAGTCGAGATCATCATAGGTCGGCTGCCAAGGTCAGACATGTCTGGACATGGAGCTTTACTTCTATTGCTTGGGCGCTATATAGTTTTTCGTTTGCTAAATTACCGGGCGAAAAGGGGACTTTCCCTCCATATTTTCCAGTTTAACCCCTATAAACGTTTAACCCCAATTAAAAGCGTCGAGTTATGAAACAGTTGGTAAGGTGATTATTCATGAAAAACCGAATACAATCACCTATAATATATATTGGTAACGAAGAAATCCTTGCACGTGTCAAGTCTGGGGACCGAACCTGTGACACAGTGGTGCAAAGTGAGTCTGTTACCACTACACTGTTAGGCTCTTTCTTTTTTTTTTTTAGCGTCTTGAAATCACTCCTAAGCACTCAAGAGGTCAAAATGAGCTCACGAATTTATATTAATTCTTGTTTTCCATAAATTATTGATGTGCTTACGAGTGTAAATTTTCAAATGCCACTTTTAATTATCTGATCATTTTCAACTATAAAATGCCGGCTATTGGTGATCCAAAACGCAGGTAATCTGTTCTGTTTGAACTACGTAGGTCATAAAAAAGCCATCAGTTTGTGGTCTTTGTTGATTTTGATGGGTATTAGGTTTATGAACACAGCACACTTAGAGTGCTTTTCCTCTGTCCTTACAGTAGATTAAGAAGGAAGAGAAGGGGAAGAGTGCTTGGACAGTGTTAAAGTAAAGTGCTATGGTTGACTTTTAATCCTGCTAAACTGGACATTTTAAGTAAGGCAATTAGCTGACGATTTTAAGCTTTAGTGGTCATACATTTACCTGTGTGGAGGCAAAGCTGGTAGATGTTTCCATGTAAGTCAAACAGAATTTAACATTTTCAACGATTCATAGCCTACCGAGCCAAAATCAGCACACAGTCAACGAGTCATAACCTGCTAATGACTACTGAGATAAAAATCAGCACACAATCAACGAGTCATAACCCACCGAGACGAAACCAGCACATAATGAACGAGTCATAGAATACTGAGACAAAATCAGCAAGCAATCAACGAGTCAAAGCCTACTGACTACTGAGACAAAATCAGTACAGAATCAACGAGTCATAGCCTACTGAGACAAAATCAGCACAAAATCAACGAGTCATAGCCTGCTGAGACAAAATAAGCACACAAGTTTTTAATATAAAATCCGGTTTTCTGCGCTTTCTTCTAATATATGTTTAAAAATATTTGTTCGAGATTTAAAGAAATGATTTAAATTTTCATACACCATATATAATAAAAAGTAAAATCTATCCGGGGCCCCTAAAAGTCACGGTGGCTTAGTGTTTAACGTGTCGGATTGGTGACCAGAATGGTGCGGGTTAGAATTATGCCATATCGGATCAGCCCAGTATGGCTTCTGTTGTATATCCCTGGATAAGGCACCATGGCGGCACGAGGGTTTGAGGCGCCCTGGGACAATGCTCTTGAATGGCGCCCCTACCGAGGCGCCTGGGGGGGGGGGGCAATGTTCTTTAGAGGCGCCCCTACTTCGCCACAGCGAACAGTTTTTATGTCAGTTGCCAACCTCCACCCCCCCCCCCCCCCGCCCCCCATCTAAGCCCTGAAACCAGAGGCTTAGATCGGGGTGGGGTTGGGAGTGGGGTTGTCAAAAAAGCTCCCGACGGCATCCCTCCCAGACGCCCAAGGGCAATTGCACCCTATCGACCCCCACCCATCGCGCCGGCACTGCAAGGCACTTACTTGACTTGCCACGGCACGATGTAACCTTCAAGTGATGATATGCCGGAAGATACACATACAAATGTGACAGACGATGGCATTATCTAAAGATGGTCTATGATTCATACAGAAGTTAAAATTCAGCAACCGTTATTTATTTTATTGATGGCTCAAGTTACGCTGTATGTATGATTTATCTATTGGTGTGGGACGAAGTTTCGATGTTTTCCGTAAGTTAAAAGACCCAGAGGTCGTCTGGACACTTCAGCTTTCTAAATGATGGTCCTGGCCTAATTTCCTGGCCTAATTTCACCAACAGAAATTTAGTCTTAAATTTATGATTAGAATCCTGCAAACTGGTTGGCTGAAATTTAAACACAGACTTAATTCTAGAATCCAGTGACCTGGATGGTTAAAATTTAGGACTGACTCAAAATGGACCTATGAAATATCTTATGCCTGGACACACTACGACTTGTGTTGGTTATAATGGGGCCTGGAGCTGTGATTATCGACCTCTCCAGTGGAAATCACTGATAGATATTTTTCAAAAGTTGAGTCCCTGGGATGTTTGAATGAGGTCCCTATAGAGTAACTTGATTGAGGGATGAATTTTTTTTTTTTTTTTTTTGGGGGGGGCGGGGCGGCCATTGTTTGGCAAAATTAAATAATTCAATGTGCGCATACGTGAATATTTTAGAATCAGTTTTAAAAAGTACACCAGTTATTATCTATTCAATTCACCCTTTCATCTGATCTATCCCAGGTGCACGCACCTTTGTCAGTACAAAAAGAAATCAGTATGAATCCTCGTTTAGTTAAATACGTGAAGTGATTTCTGATAGCCACCAAATAACGAACGTTTCTAATTTTTCAACAGTTAACAATCCTTTTAGTTCCAGAGTTACTGGTGTATTGTCCCTTTAGCGTGAACGCCCAATCATTGCATAAGCTCCATTTTTACCCAGTCAAAATGTTATCGAAATTTAACTCATGGATTTATTTACTCCATAATTTTCCGTCTGAGACTTTAAAGTATAATGTTTCCTGCTCATTCCGTTTCTTTTTAGCCTCGAAATCACTCCCCACCCCCACTCCAGAGAAATGTCTTAGGGACACAACAAGCCCCCCATCTTCTCAAACCGGTTTTTGGGAAACACCTCTGTCTTGGGTATAAGTTATAAAATTCTATACAAATATATATATATATATATATATATATATATATATATATATATATATATATATATATATATATATATATATGAAAAACGATTGGAAATTGGCATATAGAATGGAAACAGGTGAGCAATAATACCCTGTCTATATTTTCAGTTTATATATCATAACAGAACCAGGCAATTTTTGCTATCCATAGTTTAATATGCGACGGTTTTAGCCTCGCTCTATTTTTGCCTTTTGTAAACCCTATTGGATCGTAAATGCAATAATCGACTTAGTGAGAAACGTACACCTGGAGCAAGAAATCAATAGGTTTTGTATTGACGAAGCTCGTTACGGTTATTTAGTATCTGCCAACCGTGTGATCCTATATATTATAGTCAAATACATGTGGAATCTACCCCCGCACACAGTAGTGTTGATATGTCATGACAATATATCAAATGTTTATAATTGTATACAAACCATTCACAGGAAACCTGAACAGGCTGTTATGTCAGTTTCACTGGAAACCCGAACATGCAGACTGTTATGGCTCCAAATGTAACTAGACAAAAATATTGCTACAGAAATGAGTGCCATTATTCTTTACTAAAAGAGACAAAGTCAAAATCAAAGATGACTTTCCATAGATGGTAGATCAAGTGTGCCTATTGTGTGTGTGTGTGTGTGTGTGAGAGAGAGAGAGAGAGAGAGAGAGAGAGAGAGAGAGAGAGAGAGAGAGAGAGAGAGAGAGAGAGAGAGAGAGAGAGAGAGAGATTTTATAACAGATCAGAAAGTAAGATGCCCTTTGACTTAGGTTAGGTTACCTTTTCTGGTTCTTTTGCCAACATAGCCTGAACACATTCTTTAGCCCCAAGCTGTATAGCAGCTTCGAGAGCGTTCCTCCCATCCTGGTCCTCTATTGTAGGATCAGCTTTGAATTTCACCAAGAGTTCCACAAGCTGCGAACACTTAAATCCAACCGTCCAGAAAAGGGCTGTCCTCCCAAAGTGGTCCTTATGGTTGATATCAACTCCATTCTCTAGAAGCAATGAACAGCATGCTATACAATCCTTACTGATGATTTTCTTGCCAACACGTCCTCCTTCCTTGATGCAGTAAATTAACACATGACCACCGTCTTCGTCTAAATCGTCGTTAAGTGCGTTAATATTAAATGTCTTATCTTTATTTTGGGAAAATAATAATTCAAGTTTCTTGGGTTTAAGTTCCTTTGATATGTGCCAAACGGCTTTTTCGAGGACGCTGGCAATTTTATCCTCATTCGGAGTATGTTCTGTTTCAGTCATCTCCTTTCCGCAACATGACCTGAACTATGTCATCAGAAGCAAAGCTTTGAATTAAAAGAAGCTCTTCCTCTTTCAAAAAGCACACAAGTATTATTATGAAATGTCAATATGATTTCATTCCTTTAACTGTAAAGAACAAAGAAGCTCATGCTTAATTAAACTAAGCTGAGAAGTATAAATCCTTGTCAGGTTATGTTTGATCTAATTAAATGACATATAATGGAGTCACACGTGACTTCTTTGCACTTCAACTTGGCATACAAAGTTATGACTCCAAATGTATTATTTTCTTTTTAAGCGTTTTTTTTCTTCCCACCTTTTAAAATCCGCTAAATAATGACACGTGGTTTTGAATCGTATCTGATCACAATACGTGATGAAGATATAAGAAAAAGACACTATTGTCGAAGAAAACATTGGCTATATCCTCAAGCGGTGTGACTTCACAACAGATGATCCGCGGTAGAACCAAAGTTTTATATATCTGCGAAGTGAATAATGTCATTCGACCCAATATACCCTGCAAATCATCATCCTATCAGAGTGGCAAATATAAATGTTGGTCTGTTGTTGCAAGGTAGGTGGACTCGATAGTATGATAAAATAGAGATACTCTAAAGTATTTAGCAAAGCCATCATTGTCGGTTTGGACAAATACCGCCTGTACCCGTATATAGTACTCACCAAACTGCCCACAGATAGAACCAACCCTGAAAATCATAAAACTCTTGCGCTTGAGTTTAGCTTGAGATTTTGTTTCGATCAATAAAAAATGACGTTACTTTTCAAAGCTCGTTTCTGATTGGCTGTTAGTGGAAACTCGCTCTCAGAATCGAGCTCAGAGTTGTATCATATACAAGTCAGACATGCCGCCGAATAATGCGCCGGCTGATCTTGAACTATAATCATTATTAAAACGAACGGTGTCTATGTTGTTTGCAGTTGGGTGAGCGTTTACATGGGTAAACGCGATGAAAGGAAATTATTCACAGTATTTGCATACATAACATCAGTTTGACATTCAGGATCGATTAACGGGTGCTTCTTGTCAGGGCATAGGTGGGATGGTCAATATTTCCTTAACGCTGCGAGACTGTTAGTTTCGTTGTCCGGAAACAAAAAGCAAAACAAATTGGATGTATGGTATACCACTTTATGATTTCCCGTTCGGCTACAGCTAATAGAATCTAGAAATATGTTCATTGAATGACGATGCACCACCGCAGTGCCTGAAATGACCTAAACGCAAACCTTAACCAAGGGCGAACGGTTAGATGGACGGACAAAGATAACACGATATGCCCCAACCACTGTCGTAGTGGGGCATACAAATAAACGATTTTCTTTTCAGCAAGGGCAGTATACTGGTAATGCGCGGAAAATCTCTGTATTTCTGAATACATCATAAGAAATATAACCTTATGTACACGAAATCAAGGCAAAATATACAGTCAAAATGAATGATTTCCTTGTTAGTAAAAGACACAAAATACGAGAAATCATTTTATTTATCTGAATGTGTCAAAAGAAAACACTAATATGTAACAAACAATGACGTAAAAACTATACAGTACAAGCAAACAGCGTACCTGAGAGCAAACATAATGGGAGAAAATATATTTGTTTCTGAGTCTGTCATTAAAGAAATTACTTTGTCCTAAATGCTGAAGACAGAAGCTACACAGAACGAAATTTAACAATTTATCTTCAAACAAGAACAATGTGTTAGAAGATATATACAGTTCTGATGAATCAGTAGAAGGTAATACTTTAAAATATACGGCTTGTCTCTTTGAAGCTATCCTTTCTTTAGTAAAAAGTACAATAACAACTCTGGTCCATATTTAAGAAAGAAAAGAAGTTTATAGAAGCCACAATATAGTAAATTATTAAGTCTGAAATGTTTTTTATGAAATCAATGAGCACAGTGACTCTGATGGCAGCTGTTTGGAGTCAAACAGAGAAGATTGACCAACCTGAATTAGAAAAGTCGATAAATTTTAGTTAAAAAGGTCATGCATATCAAACAACCGTCGCTCGCCAGTCTTTTTCCTTTTAGTGACCAAGAGATATTTGTATACACTGTCTACTAATAAAAACAAGAATTATGTAAACGATCTGCTAATAAAGTCGTTATTATGCGGCCATTGATCAATACATGTACGTACTGATTGTGTGAAAAGAAACAGAAAATGAAAAATAACAAAATTTAAAAAAAAACAAAAAAAAAAAACAATCAAGTATCTTGTATCGGTCAGTCTGAGTGTCGGAAATGTTTGGTTTGACAGTTCTGCAAAGAATAAACCTGGAGCGCTTACTACTGTGAACTTTTGTCTGTCGTCCGCCATTCAGGTGCAATCTTTCCGTGAACTTGCCTCGTCGATACTCTGCACTTAATTTCATTTTTTATATATAGATATTCTAGAAAATAAAAAATGCAATACTTTTATTTTATATTTGGAATTACATTATTTTTCGATGAATTAACTAGGACATTGACATAGGTATTTATTTGCAGTCTAGTCTGAGAAATCCGTCTTCCGATTATTCCACTACCCTGCTTATAAAGCGCAAAAATGGGAACATTTGATTGCATATCATTATAAATCTTATTCATTTATCCAACACGTGGGTAATTCGACGATTTGAATGGGATTATTTTATGTTTGCCTAAAACATTTGACTGTAATCACTATCCATATGCATAGTCTCTATGTTTGAAGACTGTAGCTCTTTGGTTATGCAACGCTGTGCTCATAAAATGCCATTTGAAATAAAGATATTGCAACGTTTTGCTCACAAAATATCATTAGAAAAAGACATATTGCTGCGTTTGCCCACCAAATGACATTTGAAGGAGGCACATCCATTGAATTCATGCTAACTGATTTATGCCTTTTCGATAGCTAGCAATAGACCAGGAGACATTCATTAATTCCATTACCCTTGGTCCAACCACTAGTCTATCATCTGTTGTAGAATTTATGTGTGTGTGTGTGTGTGTGTGTGTGTGTGTGTGTGTGTGTGTGTGTGTGTGTGTGTGTGTGTGTGTGTGTGTGTGTGTGTGCAGATTTTTAAAACCTTTTAGCACGGGACTCTGGTAACAACACGTGCATCTAAATTGAATTATATTTGTCTTGAATGACATCCTAATTGCCAGCAGCGGAAAAAAAACATGTATTAACGCTGTCCTTCTATAAATAGTTTGTTAAATTCTATTGTTTGTTACAAACCGGGTAGTCTCAGTCAGTTCAGTTGAACAAGTAGATCCACTTGGGCCGCTTCCGCATTCAATAAACGTCTGTTATCTCATCTAAGCCTGTGATATAGAGATATAGATCGTCATTAGTCTAATGAGCCTTGATTTGTTCGTTAATTTCTCCAGCATGTAGTTTGACACTTCATAAATAAATCGTCAAGCTCCACACTTCAACAACCAGATGACAGTCTATTGTTGCTTATTCGTCCATACCAAAGGTCTGCTTACAAACCATTTTGCAAGCTAAGTGAGAAGCATTCTGTAATCGCATATAAAGAGCTTGGCTGTTGAACACCTATGCGATTTTTATGATATATCATACGTATATTTAGTTTTTTATAGAATTAAAAATGTGGTCATTGAACAAGGATGCCCTGCCATAAACGCAAAACTTAACCAAAGTGTGACGGAGAAATATATGGAAGGACAAGGGTAACACTGTATGCCCTACTACAGTCGTGGTGAGTAATATAGATTGGAGATATCTGACGAGTAATATTTTCTGATGTTTTCTTTTGCATTTCGATACGAGAACACTAAGTAAAAATCATGTAAACGCATGCGGTGACTGGCGACTCAACCTTTTGTGTTACTGCAACTAGAGCGATACTAGAACACTAAAAGTGAAAATAACAAATGCAAGGGCAGTAAGACCTTGAAGACAATTGACAAACACGAATATATTTCTTTTACACTTCATAAATAATGGCACAAAGCTACATTGTATTAAATGCAACAGTTTTCAGAAAGGTGACATTAATGATTAACAAGGTGAACATCAAAGCAACAATGCAGGTATCTAGAGATGACACATATGATATATATATTTATATATATATATATATATATATATATATATATATATATATATATATATGTGTGTGTGTGTGTGTGTGTGTGTGTGTGTGTGTGTGTGTGTGTGTGTGTGTGTGGACAGTATACATTTGTGGTCAGAGCTATTCGTGTTATAAAATTACATACAATAGAATACAAATATTGATTTGTTGATTTCAAGCATCAAGAATATATTCTATAATACTTTAGAAAATATGATGATTTACAGCATTGAAATAAGCAGCATCAGCCACGATAGCAGGATGGTTAAAATATTGCAGTATGAGGAAGGAACAAAGTACGTATTTGATGATGATAAATACACACATTTGCATTCGACCTAAAGTCAAATTATTAAGAATATAGAATTCTATGGATGTTTTTATACAGTTTAAATAACTGACAAAGAACAATATTATACTTTGAATTTTTTTAATAACTATAATGAGTTTCTAGAATGTGACAGACGTGGAGCAAACGGTGCAATAGAAAATGGAGTTAAAACATGCATTATATCTTAAATACAGATGAAAACCGTTATAAGGTGACGACAAAATGAAGTAAAATTACATCGCAGAAGAAACGAAATAGATAACATTCAATCTACACCTCTACATCTCTACAAAACTATAAACAAAATCCACAGATAAATATAATGTAGAAGACTACAAGTTAGTCTGTGAGATTTTGCACAAAATAAAAGGTAATGAAAAAGACATGCATGTTGATGAAATAATGAAGACATTTAAACTTATCTCAATTTGAATATAGAGAAAGTATATACATTAAATTATCAAGTATGCACTTTTCCTGGACAAAAGTTTTATCATGTCCAGTTTCAATGCATTAATAAAACTTTACGTTACAAAAACAAATATATCAACATTAACCAAACGCAGTTTAAATAGGAGGAGTTTCTACAACATATGGATGAAGTAAAATCCAGTACACCTTTACCAGTGTGGAGATATACGGATTTTGAAGATACCATTCCTCAAAACTTTCATTTAACAACTAGTAGCAACTGAAATTAAACACAAATAAAATCAATATTTAAGATACACTCAGTTGTAACACATTACAAATACAATAGAGAAAGACTGACAGAGGAAATTTTAAAAAAACCAAAGAAACACAAAATACCAGATATATAAAGTGTGTAAACTCAACGAGATTAAAATGATATTACAGTGGAGGAAATAAAACAATGATAGAGAAATGCATGCGAATGTAGAAAAATAGTAAATAGTGTCTCAATGTATTTGCACAAGAAAACCCAATTTCATGTTAATTTTTGCAATCTAAATACTAATAACCGACTTAACTCTGTTACTCATAGATGCAGTCACTTTGCTACTTGTGTAGCCCATAATGAAACGGTGCAACCTTGACGCATAGCTGTGCCTACAGTGAAAACCTTCGAGGATTATATTTCTAAGGTAATAGACTCAAGTCATAAGGTAATAGACCCTTCTTCTAATGTGATCTTGCCTCCGGCGATGGACTTCAGATTAAAAAAGTCAACCAGTGATGACCGTTACCATTGTCCATTTAGTTTAATACTATAAATTGGTTAACACACCTCAACCAGGTTAACACAGCAAATGCATTTACCAATATGAAAATGTACTACACTGGCACTCAAACTTTGACTTACAAGCCATAAAACAATTTTTGATAATTGCATTTTAAAAGTTACAATTATTTTCTCTTTGAACAAATACAGAGCACGGTGTGACATGAGATTTTGGCAGAATAAACTAAACTGTGCAGTGCGGATAGCTACAGGTGGTTGTGGAATTGCCTAGTGGCATTTAATAGACACAAATGTACCGGAATTAGTCAAATCATTATACAAATTGAATATTTATTTCTTGATGCAACATCTATCTGAATATAAAATACATTAACATGATGACAATGCATTCAAATCAAATAACAATGACATAGGTATGAAACAATTTAATTTGATCTGCAACCATTATAAAACCCCACCACAGCACGACTGGAAACCTTCCAGGAGTAAACCAAGGTTTTGGGGAACCTACGTCTGTTCTTGTGTTAGCTGCTTACAAAAGTAATTATAACTCTGAGACATTTACGGTTGAATCTGCAATTGTTTACTATTTTAAAGTTAATTAAAAACATTTAATTCTGCTATTTGCTTTGTTTAAACCACCAATTACAAATGCAAATAACAAAGCAATAAATGCCAAGATAGGCAAAAATAATATGTTCAGCATGGAAAGAAAGAACATGTTCAGCTGTTTTTAAAAGCCAGCTTGCTACATTCACTACACTTTGGCTAACTGAAACACATAATTGGCAATGCTTATTACCATTTTTTATTTTGTCCATGAACAAATCCGCTTTGCTTCCTTGTGGTGGAGCCTCTTCTCTGCCATCCCCATATAAAATCTTTCACAAAATGTGCAACAGACAGAGCAACAATTTATATAGTTATACCTATTGCAGCGGCTGTAGCAGCAATTGTCACACCCTTGTTGTTTCAACCTTTCACCTAATGACAATTTATCAGTATCTTTTCAATTTAGAGTTTCAATATTTACTCTAAAATATGTCTCTAACTATGTTAGATATCCAAATAATTACTCTTTTCGTTTTAAATTGAAAGTTACCCCCCCCCCCAAAAAAAAAAAAAAACAAACAAAAAAACAACAATAAAGCAAACAAAGAAATAACAACAACAACAGCAAACAAAAACAAAATAAAAAAAATAAAACAAAACATCGAGATTGGTAGAGAGAAACAATTACATCGAAAGAGCTGTATTGCAAGAATAGTTTAGTATCATAGTAGTCTGACATATAGCTTTTTAGTATCATAGTGGTCTGGTGTATAGCTTTTTAGTATCATAGTGGTCTGATGTATAGGTTTTTAGTATCATAGTAGTCTGACATATAGCTTTTTAGTATCATAGCAGTCTAACATATAGCTTTTTAGTATCATAGTAGTCTGACATATAGCTTTTTAGTATCATAGTAGTCTGACATATAGCTTTTTAGTATCATAGTGGTCTGACGTATAGCTTTTTAATATCAAAGTAGTCTGACATATAGCTTTTTAGTATCATAGTAGTCTGACATATAGCTTTTTAGTATCATAGTAGTCTGACATATAGCGTTTTAGTATCATAGTAGTCTGATGTATAGCTTTTTAGTATCATAGTAGTCTGATGTATAGCTTTTTAGTATCATAGTGGTCTGATATATAGCTTTTTAATATCAAAGTAGTCTGATATATAGCTTTTTAGTATCATAGTAGTCTGACATATAGCTTTTTAGTATCATAATGGTCTGATGTATAGCTTTTTAATATCACAGTAGTCTGACATATAGCTTTTTAGTATCATAGTAGTCTGATGTATAGATTTTTAGTATCATAGTAGTCTGACAGCTTTTTAGTATCATAGTAGTCTGATATATAGCTTTTTAGTATCATAGTAGTCTGACGTATAGCTTTTTAGTATCATAGTGGTCTGATGTATAGCTTTTTAATATCATAGTAGTCTGACATATAGCTTTTTAGTATCATAGTAGTCTGACATATAGCTTTTTAGTATCATAGGAGTCTGATGTATAGCTTTTTAGTATTATAGTAGTCTGACGTATAGCTTTTTAGTATCATAGTGGTCTGATGTATAGCTTTTTAATGTCACAGTAGTCTGACATATAGCTTTTTAGTATCATAGTGGTCTGATGTATAGCTTTTTAATATCATAGTAGTCTGACATATAGCTTTTTAGTATCATAGTAGTCTGACATATAACTTTTTAGTATCACAGTAGTCTGACATATAGCTTTTTAGTATCATAGTAGTCTGATATATAGCTTTTTAGTATCATAGTAGTCTGACATATAGCTTTTTAGTATCATAGTAGTCTGACATATAGCTTTTTAGTATCACAGTAGTCTGATGTATAGCTTTTTAGTATCATAGTAGTCTGACGTATAGCTTTTTAGTATCAAAGTAGTCTGACATATAGCTTTTTAGTATCACAGTAGTCTGATGTATAGCTTTTTAGTATCATAGTAGTCTGACATATAGCTTTTTAGTATCATAGTAGTCTGACATATAGCTTTTTAGTATCACAGTAGTCTGATGTATAGCTTTTTAGTATCATAGTAGTCTGACGTATAGCTTTTTAGTATCAAAGTAGTCTGACATATAGCTTTTTAGTATCACAGTAGTCTGATGTATAGCTTTTTAGTATCATAGTAGTCTGACGTATAGCTTTTTAGTATCAAAGTAGTCTGATATATAGCTTTTAGTATCAAGATACATAATGAATTACATTGTCCTTGACCTTTAGTACTAGCCATCAGTCTTTGTCTCTCCATCTTTGATCAAACAGTATTCATGATCTACTTTGGCATATCGACGTGGTATCATGCTAATTCCACCCCTTTATTCCACTCTTAATCATAAAATCGTGTGTGATCTATAGCCGTACCGATACCCGCAAGGTTTTATTTTCCTTTAAACCAGTTTATTTCATACTGGTCATCGATTGGTTTGCATCCATATTTGCATGGATAAAACCAAATGGGTAAAAACCACTCTGCATTCTTCACAGAGTATCAACATAATGCAATTGTTTCATTTTCTTGACCAAAACTGGAGATGAAATGCTTTTAGTCAGCACCTTCTGTCTTCTCATGAGGTTTATTACGAACCGTTTGATCTTTTCTTAAATAATAGCATATTACACCTATTTAACTTTCATGATCTTTATTCGTGGCTTTTTATACAGTTTTGTTTTTATATGCAACGGAACACTTAATTCTGAATTGGCCTACTTTGGGCAATTGAGAACTAGACTGTATACATGTGTCTTGACAAAGTAAAGTATGAGCAGATAGATAGCCTAGGTCCCTGGCTCAAATAACATTTTTTCTTGGTGGGGGGAGGGATTTTTAAAAAATATAATCAAAACAATTTGAAAGCACTTGTCGATGAAACTTCTACAGTCTACTCTAAAATTGTAAGTTTCTACCCTATTATTCAAAATTAGGAACTGATTTATTTTACAAAAAAATATGACGAAAGCCACTTTTAAAAGCATTTTCGACTAAATTTATAACTTTTGATTAACTATTTTTATACTATTTTACTAAATTTTGAGCGTTAGTGGCAAGGTTTTTTCATGCACATTTTATGAAAAAACGTATTTTACTAAGGTACAAACTATTTAAACTATTGCACCTAAGTGAACTATTTGAAAATATAGTAGCATTCGTGGCCTAGTGTTTTAATGACAATTTTATGTGAAAACCTACGCATTGGGTCATCAAAATTTTATGAAAACTCTAGGCCACTGGTCATCATAACCCCTCCGCTGCATGAGGTTAGTTGTGGTAAGATGGTAGATAAGCATGCAGTATCTATGAGGCGGAATCGCCAGTACGACTAAATGACAGAATTGTCAAGGCCGAATAGAAGACATGCACTATCTATGAGGCGGAATCGCCAGAATGACTGAATGATAATTGTCAAGGCAAAATTGCCGATGTTTGAGGCGGACTCGCCAGTATGACTGACTTGACTGACATAACTGTTAAGGCAGAATTGCCGCTGTATTGAGGCAGAGTCGCCATAACTTGTTATGTCTGTAAGTTAAGTGGATTGGGGACAGAATGCCCAAACGACGCTGCATACCGAGAATGGAACTAGAGTAATATGCAGCGGAGAGCCCCAAGGAACGGACATGTATAGGATGAGAAGTACCCGCAGTTCTGTTAATCTTAGCATTAAAATGAAAAACAGTATAAGCAATTTAGGAACATGAAACATGAATCAATACCATATAGTGTATATATAATTGTGACAGCACTTGTAAGCAGTGCTGTGATGCAAGACTCTGTAAGAAAGTAATAAATGCAAGAACTAAACAAGTACAACCATGAACGTTCTGCACTGCAATGCTCACTGCTTGTTTCCCATTTGGGGTCAATGCCTGCAATGAAGTTTTTCACAAATAGCCCAAAGTCCACTCGGCAGCCACACATACAGTTGACGTAGTTCAATAAATAAGTCTGTATGCAAGAACAGATTTGCCGTGCACCGTCAGTAAATTGAGTGAACTAAAGCCTAATAGATAAAACACACAACAGTATGTAAACGCTGGGTGCACACCCTCCTAGTGCTTAAAACGCTGCTAAGTGCACACGACTCTGATGATCCTGTTCCATAGAACACGGGTGAACAGACTACAGATGCGAAATCCACCTCACAGTGACCATGAATCTGATGATCACACTCCATAGAAAGAACTGTAGAATTCAAAAGCCCAATGAAATCACAGTGACCATGAATCTGATGGTCTCACTCGATAGAAAGAACTGTAGAATTCCAAAGCCCAATGAAATATTTGGCACAATAAACATAATCTGCTTACCCCTTTCCCAGAAATAAACCCATGTAATGAATCTGAATGATCACATCTGAAAGAATACACTGATACACAAAAACACTAACCTACATTAGAACACATACACTTCTACAAAATGTAATCTATACAAGAAAACAAGTAGATTTAACTGCTCATACAGCGGTAGTACATCTAGGAACGGGTAGGTCCACACATAGCCTGCTGTGCACGTAGAATGGCATCATTCGAGGTCCTGATATAACGCAAATAGGAATCAGAAGTCCAACGGCCTAGCGTTTTAATAAGGTGGTCCTCGATCCCTGCATTAGCTGCTGCAGTGGCAGCCCCTATCCGAAAAGAGTGCCCATTGAATTGGCGTTGTGGATAGCCTAGTACATGCAGGAGCAGATGTAACTTCTCCAGAAACACTGATCTAGAAAGTGGATTAATACCGTCTGTAGTAAATAGGGGGTCAGAAGGCCTAAGACCGCCCACCTTGCCACGGATCGCTAGATAAGCGTTCATACCCCTTAAGGGGCAAGTACCGTTATGCACTGGAAAAAGTCTGATCTGCACTCCATATCGGAATGGATCGGACTTTGACGCCCTCAACACTAAAGTCCTGTTAGAATTATCTCCAGCAATGATAAAGTCACTGATACGCAAGTACTCCATCTCCGTGGTTGACGCTACCGTAAATTCGCCACAAGGTAAGAAAGCAAAGAAAGCTAATGAAGATGCAGCCAGCAGCATACTATCCACCCAGGGTCCAAAGAAACCTTTTTTCAGCAAAGTACACATGCGCACCAATATATCGAAGGAGATGGGTAACCTTGTGCTAGGTGCGTTACTCAGAGATTTCTTCACACCCCTCAACACCATTTGTAGTCTTGGACAGCACAAATACGAGGGGCCATCAAGGGGATGGTATATGCCCAGTTTTACACAGAAATATTTCACACCGCACAAATACAGCTTGATATATGCATATCGAATATGAATAATCTTGAAGCAATATGCCACAAAATCAACCAGGGCATCCTCATCAATGGGTGCTGAAGGTTGATCACCCCTATGATCCCAGCAGCCCAACATTACAAGGAAATGTCTGAAGGCTTTCCAACCGGATACATAGACAGATTGTGTCCGTGGGCTATGTGCTGCTTGTAGTAACAGGTCCACAGTTTTGCTTAGCAGGGTATCAGCTCCTCTAAGACCGGGCATGGGTGAGGAGTTCTCTCTGCTGTTGGAGCCAGATGCCAGAATTTTTCCATCTGAAAACGAGAGAGAGCATATGCAATCCGGTTATCTTTTCCTGGGACGTATTCGACTAGAATTTCGCAACAGTATTGAGCTGAGATCCAAGTTAAACGCCTGAGCAATTTCATTATCATGGTAGACTTGGATCGGCGTTTCATAATTATCTTAACTGTACTGATATTGTCACAATGGAACAAAATTCGTTTTCTCTGCCACATATGGCCCCATAGATGGGATGCAACTACAATGGGGTAGATTTCCAGCAGAGCCATAGACAACTTGTCTGTGCCTAATATGTCCAAATTGTCAGGCCACGATCCTTGGAACCATCTGCTTTGGAACCCCCCCCCCCCCAAATCCGAGAGTTGATGCTGCATCAGTAAAGAGCTCAAAATCTGTAGCAATAGTAACATTCGAGTCCAAGAAAAAGGAAATCTCATTCCATTGAGCCAGAAAGTCACTCCACATCTTTAGATCCAGTCTACATTCGCTATTCAGTTTTACATGATGATTCAATTCGGTGATGGTTGTTGACAAGGATATCAGGTATGATGTGAAAGACCGACCAGGGGCGATCACTCGACATGCATAATGTAAATGGCCCAAAAGACTCAGCAATTCCCTCTTCGTGCAAGATTTCCTTTGCTGGAAAGTTTTTATCAGTGCAGCTAATCTGCTCAGCTTATCTTGTGGCAATATAGCTTCCATTTTCTCAGAGTCTAGTATTATACCCAAGTATTCCATAACTGGTGAGGGTCCCAGAGTCTTGTGGGGAGCAATTGGAATAGATAATCTATTGAATATCAATGTGATTAGTGCCATTGTTCTTTCAGCCGGAAAGTCCGGCTCATCAATGGACAAAAAATCATCCAGTAAATGCAAGAAATGTGATATGCCATAATTATGTTGAGCTATCCACGAAATCGCTCTGGGCAGTGTATCAAAAATCTTAGGACTACTTCGACTACCAAACACTAACTTGGTGTAGAAATAATATTTATTCCTCCACTTGACACCATAAAGAGGCCACAATGCTGGGAGTATGGGAATTAGCTTGAATGCATCAGTAATATCAGTCTTGCACATATTAGCACCCATTCCTAACTGTAACATAATGTGAATAGCATCATCTATTTTGACGTACGAGAGAGAAAAATCTTCTTTGCTGATTAATGCATTGATACTTTCATGCTCGAGGGAACTGTGAGGTGCCGACAGATCTACAACAAGTCTGTACTTGCCAGAATATTTACTTTGCACCACACCCAGGGGGCTAATCCGGAATATAGGAAATGGTGGACTTTCAAAGGGGCCTATGAGGTAGTTCTTGGAGAGTTCATACTCAAGTAATATGTCCACCACATCAGGTTGTGATGTCGCCGACACCAAATTTTTACACTCGAATGAAGAAGTAGGCTGACGAGAAAGTCCCGTATGAAAACCATAGCAGAGACCATTAATAAGATAGTCCACAAATTCTTTATCAGGATGGTGTTGCAATTCTTCTTGCAGTCTAGCGATATTGATGGGTGTGGTTGCTTGGAATGTCGGTAACGCTATTTCCTGAGTTAGTCATTGTGGTTTTGTAGGTGGCAGCACCTGCTTAGTCACCAGGTTGCACTTGAGCTGTGAATGTGGTTTTTTGCAAGTCAGGCACACGTGCGCATTACTACAATTTATTCTGAAACGACCATTTGCTTCATTGAAGTTGTTACATATTTCTTTTCCTAAGTGTAATATCCTTCTCCGACCTTGTCTATCCACTGTACTCTGTCTGTACACTGATGGGCTTTGTCTTGGTTGATTAATTGCTGTCTGCGGAGCAAGGTGACAGAAGTCTGAATCACGAGCAAAACTCCAGCAGGGCTGGCATGGAACAACCTTATAAGCAGATAAGACATAAGTTTGTAGCTTGGGATCGATTCTACTCCAATCTACTTTAATGTTCATGGAACTGCAGTAAATTGCTGCTTTTCGAGCAAATTCTTTATGGTACTCATAAAATGCTGGGCTTCCTTTTGTTAGGGCATGCATTTTTATCAACTCTTTTTGGTATACATCCAATTCTTGAGTTCTGGAAGGGAAGGCCTCGCACATAATCGCTTTGTACCGACTAAACGCGAGTATGAACTCGCTAATAGTCAAATTTCTAGAAAGTCGATGGTCGCAGACTTGTGTGATGTTTGAAATTTGACCAGGAAACTTTCCCACTAAATTCATGCCCCACTGACCTGACTGAATCGATGTTTGATCTTCGAATTCATGTGGCATTAGAAGTAAAGATAAATTCACGTATTTACCTGCAATAATCTCCTTCCGCAATTGTGAGCTGACGTGGTCAATATCCGGCAGGGTAGAGATAGCAACGCCATTGTCAGGAAAAACGGGGACCGACGTAGAGATACACGACCTGGTTTCCATGGCCGACATCGCTGTTGCGAGGGTATGCGACTGTGTTTCAGTACAAGGTTATCCCGTATTGTTAGTCATATTTGACTGGGTTTGCATCCTGATCACTGCTGCTTGGAGAGATGATACTGCTTCCAATAGAATGTTATCCCTTTCATGAACAAAGTGTATTTGCTGTTGTTGTTGAATAATCTCTCCGGTGCTAGGAGCCCCACCTACAATGGACGCGGAACAAGGCATTCCTATTGCTCGCGGCTGCGCACTAAGTCGATTTTGTCTCGATGCCGAGCGCAGAGATGAATGCAAGGGATCAACCGCAGAGGTAGATTGCCGAGGAATCGCCGAAGGGCAGAAATACCGAGCCTAGTCTCATCTAGGTCAGTGGGCGTGTCTGTGGGTACTGACGTCATCCCGGACATCTGCAAACTCTCCCTTCCGCTGCAAGCAGGCACCGGTTCCACTGTTTGATCTCGACCGCTGGATTGGGGATCTTGTGTACACCCTGGCGTGTCCGAATCCAGGGGCCTAAAGGCTTGTGTTAGGTCGCCATCTTCAATTAGCTTCAGATTTTCTTCGTAAATCTGCACAAGCTGAGCCTTCTTTAGAGAAGCAGGCACAATAATGTTAATCTCACGAATGTTTTGAAGCAGATTTCCCACTGATCAATTTTTTGTCGACTGAGCATCCCATTGTTGTCTGTTATTAGTCAATCTACGACCGCGGTACCCACGAGAAGGGAAAAGTTGATGCGGTTTATCCATGATATACAAGAACCAAAACACAAACTTTTCTTAGAAGTCAGCAATCCCCCAGCCGAACATTAGAGTTTATGAAATAGAGAGTGTAACGCGACTTAGAAGTCAGCAATTCCACCGGAGAAGATTAGAGTTTGTGACACGGAAAGTGTAACCGTCATGACATCCACTTGAAAGAATCAGGCAAAGTACTCTAAGTAATGTACTCCAGATGAATCAAAGTTCTAGCGTCGAAATTGAGAACTATATCAATGTGTTCCAGTAGAGCTTATGAACGAGTCCTGAAGAGTGTCAAACTCCACTAAAACAGCTCTTGAACCAAGAAGAGAAGATAATACGAGAACAAAACCTGTCCACTCTCGACACCGATCACTTGTAAACTGAACGACTGCCAGCAGGCCAACTCAGCACAGCAGACCCCTTCTCTCTGATTGGCTGATAGCCGATACCAACATAGTGGGCGTGTCTACTGAACTGACCCGGCATAACAGTCTTTTACTGGAATCCATTCTTTGTGTAAACATCATTTAATTATATTAAACACCTACTCATCAAACTTTTACAGAAAGTTCTATGCTACTTGTCATCAACATTTTACAAGAAACCCTAAGCTACTGGTCATCAAAATATTGACAACTACAAGAGCGTCCCTAAGGGAGGCGCATTCCCCTCCACGCGCGCAGAATAGGAGGGGTTACACCCTCTTTATAAGCCCAATTTTATCATATTCAAATTATATAAATATAAACTGTAAAAAAAAATATATATTAATAAATCATGGGCTTAAACTGAAGAAAAAAAAAAATTAGCCGCGCACCTTTTTTGTTCTGTAGTAAAGTTTAACACCTTAAATTTGGTACTCGGGTTATACAAGTTAATGTAGAGAAGGAATATGATTATATAGAAATACATTATACATAAAATAGCTATTTTATATACAAACCACTGAATATTTTAAATAATTACACTTTAAATTTGATAATAATGATTCAATGAATAGACACGAAGCACAGTGTGTTATTACATTTTAGCAAAATCAGTTAAACTGGGCAGTGTGGATGTCAATATCAGGGTGTGGAATATCGTACTTGCATTTATCTGATAAAAGTATACCGCGGCTAGTAAAATCGATATACAGGTTCCACATGTACCTTCAAATAAAAAATAAAAAAACTGTTGTCTGAGCATAAGATACAAATACCAGACGAACAATCATTTAATCCAAAGAACAATAATATAAATCCAAAACAATTTAACATAATTTGTAATAACGTTAATATTCCTCCTAATTATGACTGGAATATTAATATATATTAATGGAAAACATAAATATTTAATTATTAATGGATCTGAAGAACATAAATTTGTACGTCAAATCTCTAGAGAACATACACCAGCTGTTGTGCTATGTGCTTATAAGCGTTAATATAATTATAGATCTGGAACAGTTGAAAACTGTACAAAAATGTAAGCTGAAGAAATTAATAAAATGGTAGCACCCGATGAAAAAACATTAGGATTGACTTATTTCTTTCTACAAGATGGCTTTCTACAAGATGGCAACGGACTAACAGATGAAGGAATAGCGCGCAAAATGAGAGTATTGGATCATATGTAATATGCATTTTAGGTGCTCAAATACATAATAGTCTGTTTCTACTGTTCAAAATACCGTAAAAAGTTATTTCAAAAACTAATTTAGGTGAACATGGTTAGGACCCAGATGAAAACATAATAACCAAATTTCAGCAATATATTTCAGATTCAAAAGTTTGACTAAACTATGTAGTTGGTTGTGATGGTATCTTTCTTTTACCAAGTGATATGGTGATGAAAATTGATAGCATAGTAGGTTACAATAACAACAAACAAAAGTCATCAGATTCATTTGGACTATGAATAAATGCTATTATAAATACTTTTGTGACAAAAAATGTAAGGTGATAAAATATCTTCAGAAATTCGTCAAATGGTAGACAACAAAAAGAATAACGTTAATAATGATTATGTAGAAAAGTAGGTAGTACCTACACTGGCAACAACAAGACATACAGTACATACAATAGTACCTATAATATCAACGACAGTACCTACAATATCAACGACAGTACCTACAATATCAACTACAGTACCTACAATATCGACGACAATACCTACAATATCAACGACAGTACCTACAATATAAACGACAGTACCTATAATATCAACGACAGTACCTACAATATCAACGACAGTACCTACAATATCAAAGACAGTACCTACAATATCGACGACAGTACCTACAATATCAACGACAGTACCTACAATATAAACGACAGTACCTATAATATCAACGACAGTACCTACAATATCAACGACAGTACCAATAATATCAACGACAGTACCTATAATATCAACGACAGTACCTATAATATCTACGACAGTACCTACAATATCAACGACAATACCATTATATATCAACCACAGTACCTACAATATCAACGACAGTACCATTATATATCAACCACAGTACCTACAATATCAACGACAGTACCTACAATATCAACGACAGTACCTATAATATCAACGACAGTACCTACAATATCAACGACAGTACCTATAATATCAACGACAGTACCTACAATATCAACGATAGTACCTATAATATCAACGACAGTACCTACAATATCAACGACAGTACCTATAATATCAAAGACAGTACCTACAATATCAACGACAGTACCTACAATATCAACGACAGTTCTTACAATTTTGACACCTATAACTACAACTAATATACCTATTGATATAAAAGATATAACTGATGAGACAAATAAATAAGCGTGTATAATTATGTAAATGACTTCAGGAGCTGGTGTAAATTACTTTTTGAAATAGATTAACTGTCTGGTTAATAGATCAACTTGCTAGGTAATATATTAGTTCTTTATTTTATTTTTTAAAACTAAAAATAAACGTTCTAGTACAATTGCAGAGAACAAGCTATTCAATGCAAGAATTAACAAAATGGCATTATCAGATACTAAAGAAATAACTTTTCCAGCTAATCTATAAAAAAAAAGCTTATTACAGTACCAATGGCATCAGGCAAAGCTGCTGCTGCTTATTTTAGGCAACTTTAACAAATATTTGGGAATATTTTTCATACCTTTTTAAAATATATCAATAAACGAATCTGTGGAACTACATCCGCTACCATCTCCTCCTATTGTTAAACCTTTTAAAAAGAAATTGCTGTGCTTATACCAAGAGTTGATGCTATCATACCAATAGCTGTACTGTTACACCTTTTCCTTTGAACAGTTTAATATTTCACTTAATGGTAACATTTCTTTAACTATGAGATCATGTTATTGATATTTTCTCTAAAGCGATCTTCTATATCTATGAAATGGCCAACTATTTGCGCTCTTTGGATTTCAGTTTTTTGCAAATGTTCTTGCAAATTAGCTTTTAAGTTGCATCTTGTTTTTAGTAATATCTTCTTTTATGTGCTTTTTATCCCTGTCAAGCAAATCAAGGTCTGTTTTCATTGATAATATTTTGGAATTTACTGCATCAACAGCTCTCAAATAACTTCTTAATTATTTTTCTCTTTGACACGTCAATAATCTAGGAGATCTATCAGTTTCGTCTATTATAGTTTCTGCTTCTGTTATTTGTTGGCTAAATGGTTCATTTATGTTAATTTCTTGCATTTCTATTTCCTCAGGAACTGTTATCGTTTATTTGCCTGTTGGACCTATTTCCTCAGCCCAACCTAATAAATTAAAAATGTACTTCAACCTATTATACTACTAGATATAGAGTTAACTGATAACATTTTATTTAGTTTACCCTTTATGGAAATTTTAATTTTATATCTACCCATCCCATTTCTTTGTAAATAAAATGTTGATTCCTCAATAATTAAATGAGGCTAAAATGCATTATATTGTGTTCTTCTATATCAAATCCGTGTTTAATATATATATTTTAAATATTCATCAAGAATTAATTGTCTAACTGTTTGTTGGGGGATATCAAATCCTTCATTTGATAAATTTTCATCAGTACCATAATTGTCATTAAACTGATTACAACATAATATTCATCAAAATTTTCTTTGTCATCAGCAGGATTTGAAATTCAACTCCAATAGCTATTGCCATTTTACAATATTGAAATTAATTTTTAAAAAAACAAAATGAAAAAGAATTAGGTTTCTGATAAAATATATAACAGAAGAGGATAAACCCTATTTAAATAAAAACGGAGACTTCATACAGAAATTTAAAAAAAACAGTATAGCAAATGGAACATATAAGAAAATAGTTGGTAAACACTTAATTGACAATGAGTTGGATAAAAAAGGTTAAATAAAAATCAAGAAAATATAGAGAATTTTGTAAAATGCTAGATCAGCTAAAAATATCAATATGTCATTGTCAGATGTAATACTATTAGGAATAACATCTTTGATCAGTAAATTTCTTCCAATTGATAACTTAAATAAATTATTGAAGAGTTGAAATAATACTACCTGACAACAAACAGAAGCAGATACTTTTTTTGGTTTTATCCTTTACATTGTGATTAGCAATTTCAACACCAAGTGCTGGCTTGGTATTTTTGAAACATATTAATTTTAAAAGCAAACAGATGAAAACCAGGACGTAATAAATTAGTATAAATCAAATCTATGAAACATAAATCTTAATCAGACCAGCAAAAGAATTACTAGACCATTTAAATATATAACATTAAATTTAAAAGAAAATAGATTACAACAGAGTCTATCACCCTAGCCAAGATCAGTATTTTTACTACGATTCTAACAGACCAGTTGCCTCACAAATATTAACTAACTGTTGAGATAAATTAAACTGAATAAGGAGATAAAAGTGAAGAAGATAACATATTCTAAACTTAAAGATTTGTTCATTAAACAGGTTACTTGAACACTCCACAAGTGTATCAAACGTATAATAATGCTGATAAATATATTTTGACAGTGATAGATGTCTCTTATCCATACGCATGGGTTAAAAAAGGAGGGAAAGGACACATACGACGCTTTAATAGAAATATTTAACGAGAGAAAACCAAAAAAAGACAGTTCGCTAAATGAAAGGAATTTTATGACCTAAAGGTCAAGGAATGAGTGGAGAAAAAATATCGAATACTTTTCCACTTACTCAAACAAAAAAGCGTCAGTAGTGGATAGATTTAATCGAACTCTCACGACTAGAACGTGGAAGTATTTTCCTGAAAACGAAACCAGAAAATGGGTAGATATATTATCAAACCTTATTAATGGATATAATAAGTTATATCACAGATATATAGACAAGTCGTCCACTGAAGCCAGTAAACCTAGCAACAGGTGAAAAGTATGGATTAACTTATTTGGTTATCTGAAAACAGATGCCTATGAAAGACCGAAATATAAAATAGGTCATGAATATTAGGATCGCAAAATTGTTCCTAAACGCTATCTTCCTAGTTTCACGGAAGAGATTTTTTACAAGCAGACAAGTAGTTTTAGGAGACACTGCAATATATAAATTAGAAGACTTAAAGGGAAATAATATTGATGGAATATTTTACTAGGAGGAGTTATCTATATACGACAAACAAAATAATGTCTTCAAATTTAGAGAAACTTTTAAAACTAAGAAAATGAATGGAAAAAAATATCTGCAGGTAAAATGGAAAGGATATAAATAATCTTTTAATAGTTGGGAGCCGCAAGAAAATGTTGTATCACTAAAGTAGGTCTTGATTTCATTTATAGTACTTACGTTAGTACTAAAACCATTGTAGTATTCAAATTTAAAAGAAATATATTATATAAATGGAAACAAAATGTAAAATGTTTGAAATGAAACCAATTATATATGATATGTGTGGTGAAATTAAGTCTTTTAATGACATGGAACATCGAAATACAAACTACAATGATGTATAAAAATTGTGCAAATATAATGCAAACTTACTGGTACTATACCAAAGGAAATAGAATATCAGAGAAAACAACCAATCAGAAATTACCCGTGAACGTGAAAAAGAGGCTCAGTTGTTTATCATAAAAAGCACAGTTCATATTAATTTTTATAAATGGAAAATAATACTCTAAAAAGACAAAAAAAAATTTCACATAATTATTCATTGAAAGAAAATAGTACCATGTGAATGGTACAAAATGTGCTCGATAAAAATATACCAAAATCTGAAATAAGGATATTGCAACTTCCTTTGATTCCTCTTCCTATTAGAAGAGAAATAAAACGAATTGCGAATGTAACTAAAAAATAAAGTATTATTAAAAAAATCTGCAAGACACGTTTACTTAGCTCATAAAATAACATAGATTTGTACCTGAAAATGTAGAAAGTCATTAACACCATTTTATGAATTTATTTCCTTTATTTTTCTACAAAAATGTTGAACGATGTAGAGATTTAGACTCAGTAAAGTCCAACCTCATTCATCTATTAAACTCGTAAAAGGTGATGATACCAGCAGATTAATTCATGTACGTTTTGTACATTGGTATAACAGAACAAAAGCTAGAAAAATAAGGATTAAAAAAAAAATGGAAAGTAAAGTTCAAGAAATGTTTGATGAACAATATACAAAGTTTGGAGAGAAAATAAATGTAGATACCAATTTTTTTTATCTTTTTTTTTTTTTCTTGAGAATAAAAATGTAAACTCTATATATTGATAATTTACACCAACAGGGACAAATTCATGCATAAATATACCACCAGATTAGAAAAAAAAATCATGTCTTAATGTACAAAAGAAAGACAATAAATGTTTTCTTTATGGAATACAATCTATTATAAACCCAGCAAGAGATCATTCGTATGCACCACATAAATATAACCTAAAGAAATATAAACATTGGTTTAAAAATGCCTAATATATCAGCAAGATATAAAAGACATTTGAAAATGAATTTAATATATCTGTCAATGTCAATACACTGGTAGAAAAATTCATAAGGCCAGTAAGAACAGCAGAAAGAGAAAGAGAAGATTACGTAGATATGCTAATAATATTTGCTGAAAACCAAACAATTATCATTATTGTGGAATAAAGACTTTATCAAAATTGGTATATTCTCAAATTAACACGTACGAATAAATAGTTTTGTAAGAAGAGCTTGGTTTTTTAAAGTTCCGAATTAAAATTACAAAAACACAAAAGATTACATAACCAAATGGCAGACACAATACACATAATGCCAGAAGAGGATTGTTCAATAATGTAATTTTAAGGATATTACTGAGTCAACAAGCAATTTTAACCAGGACTCAAATACATCGTGGACAATAAAAACAGCAAAACGCAAACCTTCGGGATTTTGCTTTTAATCTTCAATCGACTCAGAATGATATGACTTATGAACGCATAGTTTACAGAGGAGAAGACTGCAGAATTACATTGTATGAGTATTTGGGATCAATTTCAGGAACTGTTTGTGAACAACTAAGACCAAGTAACGACGCTAAAATAATATTCACCAGTAAAGATAGAAAGCATTATAATTCCACCAATGTATGTCACATTTGTGAAAAGGAGATTACTAATAAAGTAGGTGAAGTTAATGAACATGACGAAGTTGACGAAGAAACAACTGCAAACTTCAAAGTTAGAGATCATGATAACTTAACTGCAAAATATAGAGGTCCTGCACATCTAAAGTGTAATTAAAATTATCAATATTTTAAACATATTGCACTATTTATTTATAATGTATCTGGATACAATTCTCATAGGATTATCAAAACCTTAGTAAAAACCGACCCAGATCAAATAGTATAAATAGTGCCAAGGAATGATGAATGAATAATATATTTCGTTTAGCAAGAATTTAATGTTGATATATTTTAGGGGAAAAAAGGTAAAGAAGTTTATGTAAAAGGAACAACAAGATTTCTAGATAGTTATCGATTTATGAACGAATCACAAGAGCAACTTGCTATAAATTTAAACGACGATCAATTTATAGAAACAATTAAAAATATGAGGGAATGGAACCCAGATAGAAAATATATTTACCCATACGAATACATAGATTTATTTGAAAGATTTCATTAAGCAGAAGTACCACGAATAGAACTACATATTTAAACTTCACCGCTTCGGGAATTAACGAAGAGGATTACCAGTGTGTAGACGATGGTGTGGAACATTTTAAACTAAATTCTAATGTACCAGTGTGTAGACGATGGTGTGGAACATTTTAAACTAAATTCTAATGTACCAGTGTGTAGACGATGGTGTGGAACATTTTAAACTAAATTCTAATGTACCAGTGTGAAGACGATTGTGTGGAACATTTTAAACTAAATTCTAATGTACCAGTGTGTAGACGATGATGTGGATCATTTTAAACTAAATTCTAATGTACCAGTGTGAAGACGATTGTGTGGAACATTTTAAACTAAATTCTAATGTACCAGTGTGTAGACGATGATGTGGATCATTTTAAACTAAATTCTAATGTACCAGTGTGTAGACGATGGTGTGGAACATTTTAAACTAAATTCTCTTGGTGATCTTCACGATTACTTCGTAAAGAAAGATAATTTAATGATATTTGATTTGTTTGGAAGAATTCCGATCAGTGTATATGAATAATTATAAACTTGAACCAGCACATTATTTTACTGCACCCAAAATAGGTCATGATGCTAGTTTGAAATAAGAATTGTAGAATTTTAATTGATAACAGATTATGATATGTTTTTAATGATTTAATCTGGAATCAGGGGAGGTATAAATATGATACCTAATAGAGATGCTAAAGCAAAGCAAGAGTTTTATCACGAACCTAATGATAACAAAACAAGAAATACTCGAGAATACGATATATTAAGGTCAAGGTCATACATAATGTACCTAGGCAACAACAGTTTGTATGGTTGCGTCACATGCCAACCAATGCCCGTTAGAAAATGTAAATGGGCAGACAAAGAACTAATAAAACAAAAAGAAAAAGATTTAATGCCTTGGAGCAACGATTATGAAACTGGCGGAATTTTAGAAGTTGAGTTAGGACTACAAACGCATTTGGACCACTTTTGTTTAAGGATTTTCCTTTGTCAGCAGAAAAACTAATTCCTAATGAGGATGAATTATCTCCATTACAAAAGAAACTGATTGAAGATAAAAAAAGGGTACAAAACATTCAGTACCTGAATTATCATGCCCGTTAAAAAAACAAAAAGGTTGTATGTTCAGTTGGAAATAAAAGTATAAAAAAAAGCAGACAACACAGAGAGCAGTTATATTCGATCAAGAGCCTGGTTAAAATCATACATCTAACTGAATACATATTTGAGGCAAAAAGCCATCAATGACTTTGAAAAAGACCTTTTCAAAGTTAATGAATAACTCTGTCTTCGGAAAACAGATGGAAAAGTTAAGAAAGAGAACGAATGTAAAAATATGTACTGACGAAAAGAAATATTTTGAACGACAAAAGGATTATTTCACTGCAAGAAGATGAAGAATTGATGAATAAAAGGTATTAATTTGTTTAAAAAGCAAGAAAATAAATTTAATCACCCAATTTATTGCCGCTTTACAGTGCTAGAAAAGTAAGTAAGTTGCTTATTTATAAGTTCTACTAACCAATATGGTGAAAAAATGAAACTTTTAATGACCGATACAGATTAATGCATTAATGCTGAAACAGACAACTTATAAAGTAATATGAATGAAGCTATAATTTCACGACACAAGCGATTACAAGAATGGTAACATATATGGAATACCATTAGCTAATCAAAAAGTTTTCAGATGATCAAAGATGAGATGAATGGTGTATCAATAGTTTTGTGGTCTTAAAAGTAAACTATATGCTGTTAGAATTGCCATAGGAGAAAAAAAAGTATGCAAGGGTATTAAGAATCTTTTGTTAAAAAGAATCTAAAATTATATATATATACAAAGATTGTTTCTTTAACCGAACTATAATTCAGCAAGAGATGAATTTTATTAGATATTACCATCACGAGTTACAAAGACCGGATAAAACAAGGCAAACAAGAATATTCTGAAAACAACAAAGACCAGATTAAGCAATAATATGAAAACAACAAAGACTAGATAAAACAGTAGTATCAAAACAATAAGGATCGCATAAAACAAAAGCAAGAGAATGGCAAATAACTAATTCCGAATATATAAAGGAGTGCGTGTAAAGTATATCAAAGCTAGGTCTGAAAAGGATGAAATGTTTAAAACAACTAATTTATATTAAGCTAGAATTTATGAAATACTTAAAAAAATAACCATAAATCCACTACTTATCTTGAGTTACTAATTCCATCTTCTATACAATTTGTAACGGAATGGTTTGATATAATATGTGCCTCTTTTGATCCGTCAGATCCTACATAGCAAAGAATGCGCTTCATCTGGAGAAATGTACGTATTATTGATGCCAAGGCCAACATATACCGTATATATTCGCGTATAAGCATATACCAACTGCAAACTGCATAGACCCAGATCTGCCGTCGCATAATGCGCCGGCAGATCTGGGTATACGCAGTTTGTAAGGACTAATCAGTAGAAAAAACAACATAGACCCTGATCTACCGGCGCATAAGGGTCTATGTTGTTTGCATTTGGACCCAAATAATATGCGAGTATAGACGGTAATAACTTTGTGTACTTACTCTGTTTTAATCTTTTGCACAATTTCTCATTTTATTTCATCTTGTATTATGTGATTTTCATCAAAAATACATTCTAGAGGGGTTTTTTTTTAATCTCGACTGTAAAACAAAAGAATAAACTTAGTGTTCGCACAGATGTGACGAACATTCCATTTTGTTATGCGTTATCACCAACACGGATATTCCATAATAGCTATCACTGACCGCTAATTTGGTTAGATTGGTGGCTTTCCTCCTTGCATTATCATTGTCGCTGTAATCGCCTATTAAAAACAAGGTATTAGTTTCCTGTTATATACTAATAAGTAATTCTAGCTAATTATCTAATTTATCACCAGGATCTATTAGAATTACATTGTTGTCTCTAAAAAACCATTTTTTTTAGCAAGTCTTCTTGTTGGATAGATTATTACAATAAAATTAAAAAAGTTGTTATAGTCTGTTTCAATAAAATCTAGTGCAAACCGTGTATTTCTGCAATTTGGAACACCACATAAAATCATATTATGAGGTTTTTTAAGTGCATTTGTTAATGTATAATTAAGACATTTAGTGTTCAATTATAACGCTATTCGTACTGAATAGATTTTAATTGGTTGTTTGAATATTAACTTGTGCATAAATAACAAAAAAATATGCATTTTGTGTGCATCTATTATTTCTTTTCTGTTTATCTGTATGTGCATTCCTTGTTGAAAATTAACTAATCTATAACCTGTTCCATGCAATGTATTATCAGACCATAAACAATTGTGATCAGTATAACAATTGTTTATACTAATATAACTAATTTCCGTGTCCTTTTGTTCTTCATCAAAGAAATATATCGTTGCTTCCATAAAATTGTTGATTGAATTAGTACCATTGTAAATAAAAAAATCTTTGGTAATGCTTCCACAGTAATCATTATTTTTTCCACTGCTGAACTGAAATACTTTTTAGGACCAGATTCTCTGTCCTTTTTGCAAAGTATCAAGAATCGTTTTAAATTCATTCTTGCTGAATCAAATATTACATTTGTTAACGCCGTATTAACAGCTATATCAATAATTCTTTGTCTTGTGATAAAATCATAAAACAGAGAAATTCAATTTCTGTATTTATCGTTCACAGAATTAGCCATTCGATCAGATGTGACAAATATTCTCCAAATTGGTAATCGTGGTTTGCACCTTCTATCACTTCAGATGCTTTTCCAGTGTAATTATACAACTCCAATCCCGAGGAAGAACAAAAGGATACAACAAACAATAGTCTGCAGTATGTGAAAATCGAGTGGAATTCTATCATTCTGTACACAAGTAATTGAACAGCTTCTGTACGAGTGTTTTGCGCATTACCAGATCGGGATCTTAACTTATCAGTTTTCACTTAATATACCTTGCTGTAGTTCATTTGTTCTGAATTACGTTGGTAGCCATACATTTCTGAACGTCATGAAATTTTTTTTAATCATTCAGCTTAAAAATATTATCACAATCTTACGAAATACTGATGTTGCTTCCTCTTTGTTGGGGGTTATATTTTTTTACGAAACTAATTCATGCTACCATAAAGTATCGTGAATGCTGTACATTATAACGTCTGCTCCTAATAACTGGCTAATTACTCGCTTTGACAAATATCTTCCCAACACCGACTCCCCATAATGAGACAAATAATTACGGAGATGTAAATGCAAATAGCATATACCATAGGTTTGTTACCATACCATTACCGTGATACTTATGCTTTGGTTTTTGGGAATGTTTGTTTGAGCAAGTAAAAGTTAAAAGCATCGTTGTGTTTTATTTTTCTGGAAAAGTATGGTTACACTTTAAAGCCTTTTGGTCTCAGATGGAAAATATATCCACTCCTAGTTATCGGACTAATTCTATGGCCTAAGACTGCTTGGACGGAATCAGAAATAAGGTGTAAAAAATGCAAAACCATAAACACGAGAGAGAGAGAGTGTGTGTGTTTTTGTGTGTGTGCGCGCGCACATTTGTGTGTGTTATGGATCCTTCTCATGTAAAGCATCATGGTGAGTGATCAGCTTAATGTATAAGTTTTCCTGTTTGGCTCCCAGGTTACCGTTAGTCAAAAACTAATATGGCAATGTCAAAGAATATCGGTGAATACAAGTTAACCGAAGTCCGGAGTGAAATATATAGCTTACCTTGGTATATTTTTAAAAATGGTAGTGTAATACAATGCCCATATGGCCGTAAGTAAATTTCCACTTACGAAATTCACATAAAATATATACAGTACACGTGACAAATATTAAAATATTGACAATTTATTTATCTGGAAATGCGTGTCTAAATTAAGGGATCTATTTCTATCCGTTAGGTTTCCGTCTGGAGAATTGACAATAAAAGACACCGTTTCATGGAAACAATAAAACACGTAGATAAAATACAAATAGATATTAAAAGTTGACAATGTCGCAGCCGGATATCATTACTGAGTGTTGCGACATTTATCATCGGTATACAATGACTTTGTACAAGCAATATTAAATTTTATAGCTAGCGAAGCTTGAGCGGGGCCTAGGCGAGTTAATGAGAAACGGCGTCTGTGTAAAACAAGGTATGTTATATCTACAGGAGTTTGAAAACTTTTGAGCTTTGTCTCGTTCAACCAGACCTCTCGCGTGGCTCCGTGAGATCTTGGGGGGGGGGGGGGGTCTGCTTGCAATTGGAACATCTTCGGCTTTTCCCGTCAAATCAAGAAAGAAGCCTCGGATGTAATTCGCCGTGATTTCAAACTGTACTCTGAACTACTTTTGTTCACATGGCATAATATGGCGGTGGAGGGAGACAAAGTCACAATCGGTACACTGTCGACCTTTTCTGTTGCAACAAGTGTGGTGCACTCCGCCAGAGGCGAATCGCCAAACCCATCAAACTTAGGTGTATTCCTACAACTACATCTGAGGTTATTTCTCGACTTGACGGAAATGGCCTAGCGATGTTCTGATTGGGTTTATTTGCTGCCATCGATCATTTGTAACTTCGATGTCAATCCTACTGATCATACCTCGAATGTATAGCGATTGTGCCGTTCGGACCATATCCGTTATTTATGAAACAAGAATTGACAGAAATGTTGCGAATGCATCGAAATATTCTTTCATTGATCAATCGTAGAAATAGCCGAAGTGGTCCGAATAATTTGCGGTTTCCTTTTATGAAGAAATTTCCGGCGAACAAATGTATGATTTGTCTGTAAATTACTCCGCTGATATACATCAGCGGCACATTTAAATAGTCGTGTTCCCAATGGCTTTCGATATGACGGCAGGCCATTAGATCTTTCACGGTGATATGGTCACGTGATTCATCATTCGGATCCGACCCTGGGTGGCAGGATTACAATAATGACTCGATGTGGACAAGAGTTATTATTGCTTAAATTTATCAAAACCGATACAATTTACCGAATTTGTAATTGATTTCAACACTGCTAAAAACGTTCTTATTTGACAACATGATATAAGATATGTGCACAATTTTGAGCTTAATCTAACACTGCCCTCCACAGTTCCCTTAGCTTTTGCCATTCACTTCTGAAGTGCCGCCACGCCATCTAGGAAGACCCAAAAGGACAAACAATTTAATTTTGTTCAAACAGGACAATTTACCTTCGCACCGCTTGCACAGCAAACTATAGAGAGGCATACACTTCATTGGTTTCAAATCGCACGTTTTCCAGTAATGTAGGCACGTACAGTTTTGATATTTAGCATGCGAACTGGTGAAAAAGGTTCACATCTATTGTCAATCGGAGCTTGTCGGTTCTAACGTGTTTCCGTCGGAAACATAATGTTTCCGCTAGAAGGCCTAATATGACAATTAGCTCAGGCCTCAGACTACAATTAGCTCCGAGGTTGACCAAAGCCAGGAAGATATTAAAAAAAAAAAAAAAAAAAAAAAAAAAAAAAGAACAGTACAAAGTTTGAATGGTGTGTTCTACAGCTTACTTATTTTGAAATGTTACAAGGTATATTAATAACAAGAGGTAGACTGTATAGTTTACACAATTACACAGGTTGTTAAAATTTGCGGACTCTGCAATGAACACAACTATATGTGAAGCGTCACCTAATTGCATGTCATTCATGAGCTTTGTGTTGCTTCCCAGAGTCAGCCTGTTCCTCGTATTAATGCAAACAAAAAACAAAAAAAAAAACAAAAAAAAAAAACAAAACAAGCAGGTCAGCCCTTGATGAAACTTTCAGGATTTCATGAGCTAAAATTGGTTATACATAAATTAAAAGGAAAGTAATTGTGGTCTGAGACCAGGAACGGCAGATTATCTCCCATTGCGAACCTCACCAGTGTCAATGTCTCCTGCTAGTATTGTCCAGGAGGTCTTGAGAAATGCCACAGCACGATTATCAAGTAGCCTAATAGTTTTTCCAAAAGTCTTACCGTCAAGAAGCTCCATTAGCTGGTTGCTTAGGTATATCCATTAGTTGACATAATGGGTTGTTATTGATTTTGCCACTATTTTTAGCGCATATGTTGTCAGGATGATAGCATTAGAAATATAAAAAGTGAAACCTAGAGAACGAGCCAAGCTTGATATTGTATGATTTCGCAATATCCTCTTGATACACTACTTCTCCCAGACTTAATCCGCATTCGTGGAGTTTGAATTATGTAGCTTTACCTTGTTATAAATGTTCTTCAGTTATTACATTAATATTTGAAAATGCACGCTCGAGGACCTGTTCCATTGCTCTCCATCAAACACATTAATATTCAAACAGTCTCCTCGTTAAACATTCTCCTGTTACAAATGCTGTAGTTCCGGCAACACGTACTACAAAAGTATACAGATTCTTCACAAACCTTTTTCAGATCTGTAAGCAACTGGTTCAGCTGAAAGACAGCATGCTTTTTCGAAAAGCTAATACTTGTGACAATTACGATAATTAGCAAACAGGATAATTTAATTACTCACCGCTTGCACAAAGGGCTTGAGAGATTCACACGCTTAGATTGGATAAAATTCCCTGTTTTCCGGTAGTGTAGGCACGGACTGTTTTTCTATGTGAGATATCGATCGGTTAGAAAGCTCCAGGTCACGGGCCAGTTGGAACATCTCAGATATAGCGGAAACACGTGCGGATTATCTTTTATTGTGGAGCTCACTGGTCTCCTTTTTATATTATTCAGGATCACTCTGCACCACTGCCGCTAAGGTTTTTAAAGAAAAAGAATTTCCCGGTTTTTCTTCACTGGTTATCTTGACTATTTCAAAAAGACCTTGTATATCTTAGATATTGTTAAAAGAACTTTTAATTCCCTTTATTTTGGTGTATGATTGATGGGTATAATTTGGGTTATAGAGTATACAGCTTTGCCTTACTTCAGATGTGCACCTGTAAAAAAAACTTCAATCTCCGCTTGTTCATTTTCACTTCCTGGAATTCAAAGGTAAATTGTACAAAAACGAGCCGATAACTTTTTTGATTTTTTTTGTACTTCATTCATTGTACTTTCAGAAGCTGATATTGCCAACTCTGGCAAAAATCGCATTCCCTATTTTAATAACTGCTAAAATTAGTGTACTTTCTACTAATTCAGGCTGATTTTTTTTAGCACAGGCGAGCGGCCGTTTTGGTCAGCTGTGTGCTTAGATGATGTATAATATCCATAAGTACAATATGTAAAGAAATTTCAGTCACAGTACATGAAAGTAGCATAGAGTTGTGCCAACATTCTCTTCATTGTGCATGTTGCAAATTCAAACAATTTCATCTTACACCTGTCACTCTTTCAGATGTATCTGTAGAGCGCCACCTAAGTAAGCGCCTCTGCTATCTGGCGATTTACTATCCAATTTTGGATATTATCTCTACGCCGACCTGCTCGGTGGACACGTATGTATGTTCAGAGTCTAACAAAATAGTTCCAAACACTTGGTCCCTTTACGTATTTTGTTGTGATGACTTGCTGAAGGCAATCTAATTTATGTCTTGATTTAAGCTGGTAGTTCTGATTCACTATATCATTCCATTTATTTTGAAGTTTCACTGGCTATTCTAGGTATCTTTCAAAGAATATTTTATAAAATGGCTTCGACACTTTATCATCCTCTTTCAACATATCAAAGTATTTATTTACTGGGGTATCAAGCTTTTGCTGCTTTTCTATAATTTTTCTCCAGGTACTTGGTATTATTTCAAGAATTCCAAACCATTCAATAAAAGATACATCAATTTTATACATTTTTTGAAAGCTTCATAAGTAAGAAAATTGCTGTTGGCATTGACTACATCATTAATGTAGAAAATAAATTTAGCACACCAAATGTAAATATAAAATACAATTTTACCATTTATTTTATGAACTTTTTATGCCACAGTGGCATAGATAAAATATCTTCAGTGATTGTGGTGGAGTATTCATCCATTTCGGACCATATAAGAAAAATGTTTTTCCAGAATCTTGTAAATTTGGATGATATTTTCTGAAGACCTTGCTTTTTTAGAAGGATGATTTATCATCTCCAAATTCGTGTACTATATCAAGAAAAAGAGGTTTCCAAGAAGAATGATTAAGAGGGTCAGAGTTTTTTTTTAACCGCGACAATTTAAGTGTTCTACAAAAAGATCTATAGTGTGTCATTTTTAACCCACCATCTGGATAATCATTGACAGGAATGCATCTCAGGCATTTGATACATCATTTTTCTATTTCCTCTATCCTTTTTTCTCTGCTGCATTTGTAACAAACAACTGGTTGCACCTCTGGGGCACGGTATCTCATACACGAGTGTGTCTCAAATATTGATCATACTATTTGTTTGTGTTGGATAATTTGAATTGTTACTAGAGTCAAACGAAAGTTATGAAAGAATGTAACTTTCAAAATCGATATATCTACATAGTGAAAGGTATACTGCGTTTTATTTAGTAAAACTACTCCTATGTCAACTGATTATGGTTAATTTTGGGATAAATATTTCTCATTAAAGTTTTTAAAGATGTATTGAAAATGTACATAGTAAACATTTTGTCCAGGAAAATTTGTACTTGACTGTGTAGATGCGCGATTGCTATAACATCCTTAAATGAAATTCTAGAGAAGTTTAAATGTCCCAATGATTGCATCAACATCGATGTGATTTTCATTATCGTTTATTTTGTGTAATAGTTCATAGATTAGCATGTTGCCTTTAACATTAAATTTGTGTTTCAGTTTTTTTAGATGTAGTAGGAACTAACTTGATATTTTTGAATGTTGTATCTGTTCATTTCTTCTGTTATGATATTTATTACCCTGATATTTCGTTGTCTACACTGTAGTAGCTTCATCACGTTTTGCATGTGTACCATTGTGTTTCTTACTAGTGATGGCTTCTGCTATCCTTACCCTCCCCCCTCGCATATCAAGCGTGTTGTAATTTTTTTATTATTATTATTATTTTTTTTTTTTGTTTCCATTGCAACATTTTTTTTTTTTTACATCTGTCACATTCTAGAAACTCTTTATCCTTTGAAAACTGATTTTAAATATTTCAGTGTAAATTTAGGGAGGTAGCCCTTTTTACAAATTGTTTCCTATTTCGAAATTCTAACTATTTAACGGACTTTAAATTAAGATGTTCGAAACTTATCAGTTGCCAAGTAACACAATATATTTATCCATACCTTTGATCTGCTTTCTTCAATAAAATAAATCAGGTAAAACATTAACCCATATTCAGGTTTAATTTTTACTGGAATTCTTCCACATTGTAACATTTAAGGTTGTGCAAACATTTCGACTGCATACGACTTTCTGTCTGAGTAAATTGAAGAATATTCGGTGATATCCTGTTCCAGCAAAATTCTTAACATTTCGTTGTAGAATTCCATTTCCTGTTGAAACTGTTTTTTTTCAGGTTTTCATTTTAAAGATTTCTTTAAAAGAATCGTTAAAGTCATCTTCTTGTTTTGTTTTCACTTGTACAGACTCAGCGTGCTTTGGAATGACACATATCACTGTCAAAATATACTTGCATCCGTCGTTGCAGTTTTCATATGATTGCATATTTACCTATGTCTGTCTGGCACTGGTCTTACATATGATTTACATAAACTCTTTAGTAGGGAAATATTTGTATCACTTGCCTGTGCATGCCTAAGTCGATTATTAACCATTCTTTTAATTCTGCGTAAGTTTCGTGTCTGTTTAATTTGTAAAAAAATTTGATTATATTTGTGTTAGCAACTGAACTTTAAGGATCGTAGCAAAAATGTCTTAATGCTGGGGTGGGTGGGATGTCTAGCTCTAAAAGGTCCATTTTATTTAGACTACCCCGTCCCCGATTTAGTCACATAAATTAGTATATAAGCATCCAGAGATTGCTTTACTTTGATTAATTGCTTTTAGATATTATCAGGAAGCACACAGGTGGAACTTTTATTTTCAACAATTTGCAATGCTTTATTTCTCACTCTTTCCATGAGTATGTAATATTTCAGAATCATGTTAAATGTTGCCATTCCTATGGTTGATTCTTAAACAGTTAATTCAATAAAAAAATACAAGTTGATGATACTGGAAATCTTGCTGATGGTTTTGATGATGTAGTAACAGGTATATGTTCTACACAAAAACAAAACAAAATTAAGTTGGAGAAACTATTAAGAAATTCACACACACACACACACACACACACACACACACACACACACATATATATATATATATATATATATATATATATATATATATATATATATATATATATATATATATATATATATATAAACTCCTTGGGAAGATCCGATGGTACAGTTGAAATAGACTTTAGTAAAACAGCTATAAGGCAAGAACAGTTGGAAAGTGTTGAAAGCATAAATGCACAAGTAGTTGGACATCTAAAACAATTGAAAAGATATTTATGAGAAAATATTTTAAAATCAATTCAAAAGTTAGAAAAAAGTTTCCATTAAGAGAAAGACTGAAACAGATGTTTAAAGAAATAGTTGTAACAATTGATGCTATAATCACTGCACTAGGTATGATAATATAACAGTTGCTGCGTCTGTTCCTAACACTGAGGGACACGTTGTACCTGGTGATGGGGAAGGTGCTGCTTCATTAGAAGGCAAAGATGATTCGTTCGTTGACCAAATTTAAAAGGGCTTAGTAAATACTAGTAGCTATTTATCTGAGTTAGCCAATCAGATAACAGCATCAGCTTTGCCCGGTATTATTGACAGTGTAGTAAGCTGACTTTGTTTACTCTCTGAATATTTGACTTATTTTGGCATTAGAAGGTTTATTATTGCAATTTTGATCGGAGATGTAATGAAAGCAACCAGCAAGATTGCGTGAGCTCATGTGCATAACACGATTAGAAAGTTTGCGCCGAAGGCAATGTATACCGAAGGGTATGACTAGACTTCGTCCGTATTTCAGAAGGCATTTGAGAAAGTAAAGTACATTCTGCAGCCATTACTATTAACATAACATGATTGTTTATTTATTTCATGGGCACTATCATTTTCATCATCATCATCATCATTCTTCTTCTCTATGAAATGTTTACTCATTGTTTTCCTGTTTGTCCTCTGCAGTATTTTTTATTGTTGTACTTTCACGGATTGTTTATCAGCCTTTCGAATAGAGTTCTTCACTATGCTGGTATTGATAGGAGGGTATACCATCAGTTTAAACGAGACATTTAATTTATTACTTGAAATTGCTGTTGTAGCCAACCGTAGTATACCCTTATTCATTATTGTCACCAAAATTACCTTTGATTTTTAAATGGATTTTTTTCGTACGGCCGCCGTGTACGTCATCTGGAAAGAGTATCTGCACGTCCACCGTGTACATAATTTATGTAAAGCTATTCGTAGGGATGCAGGTACCTGACATATGCGATTGGTATTTGCGCGGCTGTGTAGCAATGGCGGGAATAATGAGCCTAATCCACACAACAGTCACTTATTTTGTATGATGGACGTTAAGTTTTCGCATTTTTGAACTGAAATAGTTAGAACATCCTTCGTTATGTCTTTTCGTCCATCAACAAAATAGTCATTCTCGCTCCTGATTAGCTATAATGCCAAAAAGGCAAGTCATTGAAGTTAAAACTGGTATTATATTACATTAATTAATTATTCAGGTGCTCGTTACAAATGTAGTTAAGAGTATCGGTTAATGGATAGAGGGATGGTGGGTCCAAACAAATAGACACTTCCTTTTTGAAAACTAGTCAAAAAATTTTCATCCCGAGTCGTAACTAGTCATAATGTTTTCATCTAAGTGTATAGTTTTGCCGTCCTAAAATTAGTAGCGCTATGAACTTTTAGCTGTGGTTGATACTATGGAAATGGACTGCGTAATACATGGTCTATTTTGAACTTGTACACCTAAGATGCAGTTATATCTGATCTTATGTTCTGATTTACCCTTGAAACACCTTCATCTGTGAGTCCATTGCTATCTTGCAGAAGGAAGGAAGTTCTTACTGTTAGCTCATCTTTATCTGTCATACAATTAATTTCATCAGCTGGCAATGTTTCCCAGCATTCAATATTACAAGTTTCATAGTTGTAATGACGTTTATATGTTTTTAGTACACAAGCAGGTATATACGTTTCAAAACTTTCGTGTACAGTTTTAAGTTCTTCTGGAACAGGTTTTTTTCTTTTTTTTTTTTTTTTTTTCCTTTGAGGTATCTCCAATCATGCTGTGGTGGAATTTTGGAATAGTTACAGATAAAATTAAAGAGTTTCATAACTCGGCTATTTGTCAAATGTATTAATGAAATTCAGCAACCAGCTGTTGTCATGCACACTCCACAATTTATTCCATAGTGCCAAAATCTCATGTTACACTTTGCTATGTATTTGTTTATACAGTCATCATTGTCAAATTTGTAGGTGTGGTTATTAAATATATTTAATTCATTTGTATTTGAAAAAAATGAGATTTACTATAGTGTTTTATTGTATTAAACTGAATTGCAACACAGGAATAACGTGCCGCACTAGTTTACTTTATAATATGAAGTCCCTAACATTAAAAGTAGAGTCTATTTCTTTGGGAATATAGTCTATTACTTTAGGAACAGAGTCTATTTCTTTAGGACTAGAGTCTATTTCTTTGGGAATAGAGTCTATTACTTTAGGACTAGAGTCTATTTCTTTGGGAATAGAGTCTATTACTTTAGGACTAGAGTCTATTTCTTTGAGAATAGAGACTATAACTTAGGGACTAGAGTCTATTTCTTTCTGACTAGAGTCTGCTTCTTTAGGAGGTGCTCCTGTTATTGTTAGACTGGATTATTAGGTCTTCCAAGTTTCTCTAGGGTCTACCAAGTCAATATTGTAGCTATGTCTATATCTAATGCCATTATTAGGTGTCAAAGATTTAAAGTGAAATTGGCTTCTATTATGTACATACACTGAACCTCTAACTGCTGTTTTTCCACAATTTGATTCTTTGTTAATTTTCCTAATCTTTTCACTTCTTCCACTGGAATATCATTTTAATATCGTGATTTTTACACATTCTTTAAATCTCTGCTATTCTGTTCTTCGTTTTTCAATTTCCTCTATCAATTGTTCTCAGTTGCATTGGTAAACTTTTTTACAACTGATTGTTGCATTTATTGGGGTAATTTCAGTTTTAACTAGATGTCAAATAAAAGTTTTGAGAAAATTGTATCCTAAAATCTGTATATCTACGCACGGTGAAAGGTGTACTGGATGTTATTTCATTCATATGGTGTAAAAAGTCTTCTATATCAACTGATTTCGGTAAATTTTGTGATAATTCATTGTGATTCAAAACTTTGTGTGTGTGTGGGTTTTTTTTTTTTTTTTTTTTTTTGTTTTTGTTTTTGTTTTTGTTTTTTCAATGCATCGAAATTGTTCATCGTAAAAATCATGTCCAGACAAAATGTATGGTTGATTAAATAGTTGTGAAAAGCACATTCGTTGTACAAAATTCGATAGAAGTTTAAATGTCCTCACAAGGACTAACTTGTGTTCTTTTAAATTGTACCTGGGTTTTTCAAGGTTTATTTAAGATGCAGTTGAAATAAAATTCTTATTTTTGAATGTATCTTCCTATGGAGTTGATGTATGTATCCACCCTTATTATCTGTATACATGTCTGTAGCTTATTTACTTACAAAGTCCAGTCCTACTTTTGTAAGGTGGATTTCTGAGTAGTTTCTCTAATTTAATTTTTTTTTTGTTATTGAGTAGAATATATACCTGTTACTACATCATCAAAACCATCAGCGAAATTTCCAGTATCATCAACTTGTATATGATCTCGTGCCTTTAGTATATAATCATCTTCAAATGCAAGAGTTTCTAAAGCATAATCAGCGTCGCCTCCATCATCTTCATCTATTTTTTGCTTTTTTAAATAGCATAATATTGCTAATATTGTGGCTCCTTAAACACGATTTGATAGTTATATAAATGGGCAAAAGTCAGCTGGAACAAAAATTTTGATTTCTGGACGAAAAAATAACAAATTGTGCCTTCAGAACATACACACAGCAAATACACACACACACACGACTATGCTCTGGTGAACATTGCCTTTGACATGAGCAATTATCTATGAAACAAAAAAAGAGACTGGTAATAAGTCATGAAAAATAGTTGCGAAAAGTGGACGGGAAATATATAAAGAAGACATATGATAAATTCATAAATTCTTGATGCTAAAATTATTGTCAGATGTTGTGATTTATACTGTAACATCATTGATCAGCAAATGTCTTCTGATCCGTAAGTTAGATAGTTTACAAAATGAACAGAAAGAGTAGTACATCATACCAAATGTCATCAGACGCTTCACTGGAGTTTAGTCGTTCACGCTGGGATTCCTTCTACCCTTTTTGAGCGCTAGTTTGATAACTTTAAAATATGATAATTTCAAAAGGGCAACTAAATGGGAGGAAAAAAAAACAACAACAAAAAAAAACAAAACAAAAAAACAAAACAAAACAACTTATTGATAAATTACCGTGTACTGGTTGCTTTCTTTTAGGTGCATTGTGCCTTTAACCACAAAATTATGTTACAGCAGTTGCCATTACAGGAGTAGATGCTTACCATGTCATAAAATCTAACAGGGAAATATATTGGACTAGACTGTTACAAATTTCGTCAATGATGAAGTTAGCCATCTTGAATGATTCATATTTTTTTAATATAATTTTTTAAAATAATGTCACTGTCATGTATCTAGTGTTTAACAGTGATAACATTTTCTCTGTTGATCTGGATCCGCTTAATCAAAAAATGAACAAGATATGACACGATCATCACCGACATCTCCAGGCTTTGTAAAGTTTAGCTATCTTCGATAAAAGTCAGTACGTGCTGTCACTAACATTGCCAGTATTATATCTGATTTAAAGCTTTCTCTTAATGCATGTAATATTTTACCTCTTGTATTGATATGAAATTTTCATCATATTGGTATTTTGTCTCTTCTATTAATTTAAGTGCTCTGTATTTTTCTAATTTTATTTTGTCTTGCAATCTTTGTGATATATTCTTTACTTTCATCTCTCCATTTTCTCGTGTATTCATTTCAACAAGATTTACTTTCACTTCGTTATTGGTAGAACACTGCTATATCTTTCTCTTCTTGACATTCTGAACATGTCTTGAATCCATCTCTTTTATTTAAGCAATTAGATTTCAAATTATGTTTCATTATTCAAGTAAAATATTAAAATTGTACATTTGGTGTGCAGTGCCTTGGCATGATGATTTAGAACTAACCTTTCTGATAATTTGGAATCATGTTCTAAAGCTTTCCAAATTTTCTTTTAAAATAAATGGAGGGTGAGGAAAAGAAAAACGAAAATGAAAGCGAGGTTGACAAATCATACCAAAGACAATGTATACTGGAGGCACAATCATCTGGAAAGGTTATTTCAGAAGAAAAAAAATATTAAAAAATCAAAAGCAATCAAAAGATCCTCGTGGAGTTGAACTCGGTAGAAAACTTGGAAAACGTTCACAATAACTAATAAAGCCAAATCTAACAGTTAAATGAAAAAAAATATCACAAAATGAAAGAAATGAAAAACAAAATGAATTCACGAAGTTCAAACAAAATTGTCCCTTCGGTACACATATAAAGCATCATTATTATTTGATATATGGTGTAGCTTCTTTACGTATCTATTTCATTTAGTCTAATCATAAAAATTATGTTGCTGCTCTACATTTTCTTCAAAATCCAGTTGTAAGACATGTTGAAGTTGACCACACACACACACACACACACACACACACTGGTCAGAACTGGTCACACACACACACACACACACACACACACACATATATATATATATATATATATATATATATATATATATATATATGTGTGTGTGTGTGTGTGTGTGTGACCAGTTCTAGATAGTCTAACTGGTCGAGATGCGATCAACACGACACATTAAATAACATTTTCCTATCTATGTGTTGTTGTGTATGGCACTTTATTTCCAACATTTCTCATATGTATTTTTGTTTAGAATTTCTAACAATTAATTTACGATACAATAAAGATTCTAAGGATAGCAGCCATAACGTAGCCTCTCGGAAGACGCGACATCTGTTCTCGAGCTAAAATTTTCATGGCGTATTTGACATAGGCCCCTCTTCGTATTAGGCGACCATCTATGATGGAATAAACAAGTCATAAAAAAAAATGTTTACGCAGTGAATGATTTTCATTAAACATTTCTTCAGTTTAAAAACTAATCATAGCAAACAGGAAATCCACTTTTATCACAAGAAAGATGCATTTTTTTAAAAAAAAGTCAAAAGTACAGGAAAGAAATAAAACCTTACCTGTTACATTTTAAGTCCTATATATAGAATGACCCAGCATCAGAAAAAAGTAGAACACGCATTTTTACAAAGAAATGTTTATGAAAGTGAGTGTCAACATTTCATCAGTACTCCACCAAACATTAAATACACAAAGAACTGGTAAATAAATAAATTTGTAAAAAAATAGTCTTAAAATAATAAATTTTAGTTGCTGCTACAGGAACACTGGTATGGTGTTTCTTTTCTAACAACACTGATATTTGTACTATATTTCAAACGAACCCAGTGAAAACATTTGTCACACTGGGCCCATTTGGTTATTGCGGTCTCCAGAATATCTATGTTATCAGCGTATAAATGTTTGCATACACAGCACTTTTCTGTCTAACGGATTTAGGATTCTGTTTGAGTTTCATTATCTGCCTCTTCATCACTCAATACAACACACGTTTTCTGCTTTGCTACTTTTTTCTCTCTGATCTTCTTGTTTTTTGGCTTCTCTGTCAGGTTTCCCCTCTTTTCCCACTTCATCTAGATATTTCTTCATACTCTATTGTCTCTACTTCTAGTGCTCTCCCTCCAATCACTGAAAGGATGTTTCTTCTTTTCCTGGCAATAACGTTCTGGACAACGTTTCCTTTAAATGTTTGAAAGAAATGGACTGTCTATTTAATTTTTGTTAAATTAGTATTGCTTAAAGATCTTGTTTCTTCCACACCATCGTGATTCATTTCAATGTATTTCTTTTCAGTACTTCCTTATGTGACACCATCACCAAAGAGTGTTGAAGGGGTTGGGATGGGGTGGGTTGGCAAAGCCATAATCCGAGAGTGGGGAATGGAGCTAAAATCCTCGACGTATCCGTACGCCATATCAAACCCGTTCTTTCCGCCGACTCAGAACAAAACACGTATGCAATTTTGTGTATGAAGATACTGGTTATCACCATTTGATATTTGAATCGTGAAGTGATCGGTAAGACTTTCCTATTAGTGGTTGTTTCATGAAGACTGTCCATGTATTCATATGGGTCAATAAATCTTTCCTAAAATATTTAGACTGCATATCTGTGAACTGTTTCGATGTTTCTGTGAACTTTTATCACTCAGTTTTTGCTTGTGTTCTATGTCCATGAATGTGAATTAGGGACGTTTCGCCCAATGGACGTTTCGGCCCAAGACATTTCGCCCCACTTCAATGGTCATTTCACCCCACTTCAATGGACATTTCGCCCCACTTCAATGGACATTTTGCCCCACTTCAAATGGACATTTCGCCCCACTTCAATGGACGTTTCAGACCATGACATTGTATGTTCTGGCATCGTTTAATAAATAATCATGTTCGTATAAAACGGTGTTCTTTTGAAATTATAATTATTTTTGAAACAAGTCTTTGAGAAAATGCATTTTTTTTTCTCCATGTATCGTGATGAAGAGTATAGAAAATAAAAGAGATAGTAAGACAAGTTATCCTCTTATCAGAAGGAGATAGTAATAATAATAATAATAATAAGAAGAAGAAGAAGAAGAAGAAGAAGAACAATAGGCTTATACTTAGACTATTCGATTTACAGACCCATATCAATTTGTTTGATTTGCATTCAGCCTGTCATCATATCTGATATTATTATTTTCCCCTTTGTCTTCGTTTATGTACTAAGACTGATCAGAAAATGACTATCGTTTACAGTGATCATTATTTTCTATACTGCGATACTTTTATTTTCGCACTTACGAAAACTGATGAAAGTCCTTTTTTGGTGATGGTCATTTGCAGTAAAGGAGTTCAATGTTTCTTCTTTGTTTGATTTAGAATTCTGATATTATTGTTTAAAATAAGTCCACAAGAGTTCAAAGACATAATATTTTATTAAAAAACAAAACAAAATAAAAAAAAAAAAAAAAAAAAATGGCATGCTCTTGGTGTCCACTGAATGTGGGGCGAAATGTCTTGGGCCGAAACGTATATTGAAGTGGGGCGAAATGTCTTGGGCCGAAACGTCTCGGTACCCATGAATATATAGCTATCTACAAACTAGAATCTCCTTTTAACAAATATATCTTTTCGTTTTTGCATGTAACTATCAGCTATGAAATCCTCACTGAATGATATGGATCAATAATAACCAATGTTCTGATGGCTGTCATAACCGGACAAAATATGAATAACCAATGGTATGTATTTTGAATATTTAAAATTCCAGTTGCATTCTTTATGTGCTGGATCCATCTTGTACTTTCGATTATTTCCTGTAGATATTTAGAATGTAAAATGTTGAATAAAGTTCAGTAATATTATAATTTTAATCTCTGTTCATTATTCTAACTGGTCGGGTTCAATAGTGCAAATTTATATACTCGAATACTCTTCGTAAGTCGGAGAGTTCTGAGTGACATTTCCGTTATGCATTCGCAATTTGGTTGGTGAATTGCACGTAAACAGGTTATCTCCCATTGCTTAATGGCTGCGCACATGAACCAAGGCAAGAACATGTTCTCAGGTTATTTATCGTGAACATTTTGTCAGAGCTGAAAGTTTTCAGTGATTCCCCAATTATTTTTGTGTGTGTGAAAAATAATCCTTTTCATAGAAAATTATTCTATGACGTCTTAGAAAGCAGCATTCGTCAGTTCATGTCTGTCAGTGTATGGCTTGACAACTTTTCAGATGGCTAGACACTTGTCCTGAATGGCAAGTGACTGGGTACTTTTACTTATCTTGAGTTAATTTTTACTCGATCTACGCTGTAGATAATACTGACTTTGTTTGAAATGCCACTTGTCCAATTGGACGAGCAACTTAAAAAAGTAGTTTGCCATTATGTGCAGGTCGTTTCGTAACCGGGATGTTTCGTACTCGGTATTTCTACACATGCTGTTGTATTTTCCGTTAACATTAGTTGCGTTTAATAGAAAGGCGAATGTTTATAATTCTGTATTGTTATTGTTACAAATGAAAAAGAGGTCAAATTTAAAAATTGTTGAATGTACAATAAAACAATAAAATCAGAAAAATATATAACGATTCTAAAATGGATCTTAAAATAACAGTTTGTATACATAAGTATTATAGTGCATAACATTACAAGAATAAGTTGATAGTGTTTAAGACATTTACAAATGGAACAAAACAGCTTAATGTATAGGCTGTTGGGCAGCAAGAAAAGTATTTACAAAGCAAACAATCAGATTTATTTACTGTACTTAGAGAAAAAGAATAAAGGAAATTAACTTTTATTAAAAATAATGAAGCAATAATTAGAATGATATTTATAGTAGTATATGTTCTAGTTAAAACATTACCAAAGAATGTGTGAAATTAAATTAATAAAACATTTTTTGAAATTTCCGGATAAAAATCCCTGTTACGAAACGACTGACATTCTTTGCCCTTCCTCAGTCACCATTTGTACATGGTCATGCAGACACCATTATGGTGCTACAATGCAAATTGTGGACCCTGATATGCATGATGGGTGGAGGGTCGACGTCATACTGCTTGAACAAGCAGTGCCATGTAGCATGTTCTGGGGTAACATAGGCCAAATTTTAAAGAATACCTTTTCGTAGTTGGCAGCTCATGTTGACACTGTAGCACCGATTGAAGTCCAATTGCTTTTGTCATATTATACATGTATTTATTGTAATGCCTTTTTCCTTACTGAAGTATATCCAAGCACAATCAGGTGATTGAGTTTTTCAAACTCAGTTGGGCACCATTTCAGTTGGTTTAAAGAGTGATGATGGCCACGGAATGCTGAAATCAGTTAAATTATGGCATATTTTCTTTAACAAAATGAATATGGCTAATCACATTTGTCCAAATGTTGTCGGGCATTTTCATTTTGTTAATGAAAAGTAACCCGTAAGTTATGCAACTTTGGCATTCCTCGACTGCCATTGCTCTTCAACCAACTGAAATGGTGCTTGACAGAGTTTGAAAAACTCGACCACTTGATTGTGCTTTGATATGCTTCAGTAAGGAAAAAGGCATTACAGTAGCTATAGTATGACTGCATTGAGACTTTAATCTGTGCAACAGTGTCAACATGGGCTGCCAACTATGTAAGATATTATTACATTTGGCCACTAGTTTCGGGGTTGACTGACCCTGGAACATGCTACACAGTACTGCTTGTTCAAGCAGTAAGACATTGCCCCACCCCCCCCACCCCCAGCGTATCAGGGTTACATTGTAGGACTAATAGCATTACTGATCTTCAATAAAATCTTAATTGTTGTTCTAAAATTTAATACTATAGTAGTTTTACTAATGTCTGTTCGTTCCCAATTGTTGAGTGATCTGCACCTTAGTTGTCGTCACAAAACTTCCAGACAAATTTACTAGGAACTTCCCTTACTCAGAGCATAAATATCTTAAGAGTTCGAAATGTTTGGCAATATCACACTACCTTCATCAGCGACTACTGTTGATCATGTGACTTATAGTAATCATGAATTATCCAGAGCAAGGAATCAACCTTTTCAGTTCGTTTCCAGACAAAAATTTATTGCTATGCGCTTTTGCACATTGTGACATCATAGTGCAACATTTAATCCAGTTTACACTGGATCACACCTCTTGGTTTGCCTTGTCTAATAGTGTTGACATACTTTAATGTTGATTTTAAAACTTGCAAGAATGCATTCTTGAGAAAACACTGACCCAGGTGACATAATCCTACTTTCTTTTTTATACACATAACTCTTGTTGCAAGTGGATATTTAAAAATCTTCACAACTGTGTAATTTTTTTCTAAAAAAAAAACCTTTTTAAAGATTGTTTTTTTATGAATCTGCAATCAATACGTGTTCTGTGGTAATGGCTATGATATTTATAATAAAATTAGCTTAGAGGTCACAATCTTTGTTTTCTTAGTGTTATCTCCAAACCACGTCTTGCTGTTGCCAAGTTAGCCAATCGTCATCTTTAACGACTCATTAAACTTGAGCAATTTCAACAGCATTTAGACAGATTACAAATGAATTTTCAAAGATCATTTTGATGGGTAGAACCCAAATCTTAAATCTTGAGTACTTTATCACAATTTGACTGGTATTGAAGAGATGTCAAATTATGGAGTGAAAAAATAGGTACAGAATAGATATAGAGATATATGGATGTACAGATGAATAGACAAGCAAGAAGCAAAGATTGATTGGTGAGGACGATTCTAGGAAATTATTTGCTTTTTATAATACACAATACAATGTTTGCTGTTGTCAGTGGTCATATGAACCAATGTTAACATATTTCTTTATAGTGCAAACTTGATTTTCATCATTTTAATACAAGAGCTCATTTTAACAGCAAATTTATAAGATAGAGGTTTTTTTGTAATCAGAACTGACATTTGGTTGTTTTCTTTGTTTTTGTTCTGTCTCTGATAGATTTAAATCTTTCCTGCCAAGGGTGCAGCTGAATGTCACTTCTTAGCATTTTATTTCTTCCTTAAATGATGTATTGGAGGTTCACATCTAAGCCTTCTTCATAGTTCTTTTGTTATGTTTAGGAACCAATCATTTAATTTTCGAGGGGGCGGGGAGGCCTGGGATTTTATTTTTAGCTGGGATGAGGTTTTGTTTGTTTACCTGAAGATATTTTTTTAAAAACTACTTTAATGGATAAAATTAGTGCTTTGTTTTCTGATACCAAAACCAGTAATTATATTTTCATGCTATCTGGGGGTAGGTGGGTGGAGGTGGGGGGTGGACATTTTTATAATTCGGATATTCTTCCTATTTATTGCTGACTAGGCAGATCTAAGAACCTCTCAAATTTTTGCCATGGAGATAACATTTTATGTGAGCCATGTCTGGGAGATCTACATTTGAATTTTATAATCAAATGAAAAAAGAGCCCTAGTTTAATCCATTGAAAACAAAAGGAAACCCGACTTGCATCCACCATTAATAATTACAAAGTGTTACCAAAAGGTCATATTCAAACATAAGATTTCACGATTGTTTGTCAGTGATGTAAATATGACTGCTTACTAATTTAAAAAAAAAAGAAGCTTTAATGACAAAGTTACGATTGCACTTCACTGATTAATTTGATTGCAAGAATGGTTTTGTACAACTGTGATTGGTGTCCCACCACAGAAGAAGATAAATTGTTGATGATGGCAGCAATCATTCGTATTTGAAGGTTACTTGCTGTACACTATATGATGGTCCTTGTAAAATCTGAGCTATTTACATTATCATTAAAACTATTTACAAGAAGTGGTTGAGCTTATTGGTAGTTAATAGAGTGAGGACTAACAAGAAGAGGTTGAGCTTATTGATAGTTAATAGAGTGAGGACTAACAAGAGATTAAGCTTTTAAAGCTCCCTACTGTGTCAGCTATAGATGATAACAGTAATTATTGGAAAAGGTTTTTAATGTTTATTTGATCCACATCTGCATAGATAAACAACAACTTCACTGATAAACATTTTAAGTACAATGTAACATGCACCTATAATGCAATTAAAAGTTATAGAAATTTTGCAATTGATGCAGGAATCGTAGAAATTTGTCATGGGTGTGGCTAGAAGCCTGGGGCTGGACTCCTGGTTCACAAGGGCAGAATTCTGGAGCCAGAATCATACACTCGTAGGCTAGAATTCTGGAACCAGAATTTTAGCCACTACCTAAGATGAAATAGTGGAAAGTAATATTAGTGGGACTACATGATTTGCTGCATGGTAACAGTTTCTGAATGCAGTTTACTTGTTATGACTGAAAGTACCACAGATTTTGTATTGAGTAGCAATCCACAATAGGTAAATTTCAAGTGGCTATACTGTTAAATTCAACTTGGTGCAAAGTGAAATTTTTTAAACAACCACATGCTTCTTGCAGATGATGATTATGTTTGGCAGCCTCCAAGTGAGGCAGAAATGAAGATTATTGAGGCACGCAGAGAACGGTCCAACAAAATCAGCAAACTGATGGGGGACTACTTACTAAAGGGGTACAAGATGCTAGGGACATCTTGCAGCATTTGTGAGGTAACAATATTTTGCCAGCAGCATATGCACTGAGGAGCTGTTCTCTGGTAGTTTTGTATATACATATGTACATGTAGTAATATTGGCAAGTATTAAGTGACACCAGGGATCAATGCAAGTGGCTCTGATTAAATTTTTACTTCTTTGATGCCCTATTATAAGGCTGCAAAAGGTAACAAATTTAGGACTTGCGTACTCAAGTGGCAGACTGGAGACAGAGTACTCAGAATTGTGGTCTTGCCAGGTCAGGGAACATTTTTTAAAATTTGAATACAGAATATTTGTACATTTTCTATCAATAAGATATGCAAAGTTTGCTCATATATATAGTATACGCATGCTTAAGACTGACATCAATTAAAAAAAAGTCGCAATATAAAGATTCTTCTTATCTGTCATTTTTGGTTGACCAATTAGAACACATTATTCCATTCAGCACATTGTATCATCTTGTCTGTCCAGTGTGACCATGGCAACAGATTGCTTTACTGTAGGAAAATTGATTGGCAGTATTTAATAGTAGAGAAGTAAGCAGATTGAACTGTAGGCATTCAAGTGGAATATTAGAGCTAAATATTTGTACAACTTCTATTAGGTCACACATATTATATCTTGTAAAATCATTTGAATAAAAAGTAGATTATGTGGAAGCATTTGTCTTTCAAAAATAATGTTGTATATGGATCTCACATATACATGAGATACAAGAAAGAATAAGAACCATAATGTAGAGTGTATTATGTTATGACATTGTCCATCCATCTGTTCCCTAGTTCATTTACACACAATCCCTCAAGTTCTCCACCATCTACCAAACTTTGTAAAGAGCTTCATTTGGGGTAATCAAGAAGCCTGTTGATTTTGGAGTCAAAAGATCAAAGGCAAACTACTTGTGACTGAAAGATGAAAAATGCTTCCCATGCAATAACATTTGTTCAGCATCAAACTTTGTGGATGCGGTGCACTTAGGGTAAGGAAAAATCCCATCAATTTTGGGGTCAAAAGATCAAAAGTAAGAAAGAAAAATGGTTTTCAAACAATAAAATTAGTTCTACATATCAGAGCTAGACCAGACTTTGTGGATGGCTTGCACTTCGGGTAAGAAAAAATGTTTGTTGAATTTGGAGTTAAAAGATCACAGGTCAGGGTCGCTTTGGCTCAAAGAAGAAAAATTGTTTCTGGACAATAACTAAAGTTCTACATCATAGACCAGGACTAAACTTTGTGGATGGCTGGCACATAGAGAAAGATTGAAGCCTATTGATTTTGGGGACAAAAGGTCCAAGGTCAAAGTCACTGTGACTGAAGAATTAAAAATGGTTTCAGCACAAAAATTTTACTTCTCAAGCAGATACCAAAGTGTGTGGCTGGCTTACACTCTGGGTAAGAAAGAAGCCTTTTGATTTTGGGGTCAAAAGGTCACGATCATTGACTGAATGAAGAAAAATGTTTTTTTTATATATAACTTTAGTTCTAGATGTGCCTTTGGGGTAGTGGTGGTCCATTTGTTAGCGTGCTGGACTCGTGACTGAAAGCTGGCAGGTTTGAAACCTACCATCAGCTACCGTGGGGTGTCCTTAGGCAAGGCGCTTCACTCCAATTGCCTTGGCACTAAGTAACCTACTTGTGTTATTGTGCCATAAAACACCAAACACTATACCTTTATGTAGGGCTTGCATGAGGTATGGAGGAAGCCTATTGATTGGAGGTCAAAAGGCCAAGGTCATTGTGACTTTAAGAAAGATGGGGGTTTTGCACAATAATTTTTGTTCTAAATGTTCCTCGATTAAACTCGGTGGATTGCTTGCACTTAGGGTAATATAGAAACCTTTAGATTTTGTGGTCTAAAGGTCAGAGGTCACAAACATGGTAAGTATAATAATGTTTTCTGCAATGGAGGTTTACTTCAAGACTACATACCTTAACCTAGGTCATTGAGACCCATGATGCCCTACTAGTGCCTACATAAAGAACTATTAAACATGGAACAGGCATATAATGTGCCACTCACAGTAGTCTTCGTTTAAATGCCTTACATCGAGAAGGTAAAATGGCAAATTCAGCAAGGGAAATATGGAATTCTCTTCACACATAACACACAGTGAAACGCACTTATAAAGAACCCATTGTGTCAGTTAATAGTGTTTTGGTACTTAGCTACAGTACTCCCCTGTTATAACGCGCTTCTGGATAAAACGTGGTAATGCCAATACCAAAATTATGAAAATTATTAAGTAATTTTTTCAAATAATGTTCAACATATATCAGCTTGACATCAAAACTACTGAACTTGATTTGGACATCACTAATACATGTTCTTACAGTTACTGTTTGACTCTAATTAGCCACTGTTGTATTCTGGCAATGTCAGATATTGTATTCGTAACAGGCTATTGTACACCCAAAATTACCCATGTCTTTAATAAGCCACAATTGTAATTGGCCCGTGTCAGCTATCGTATTTGGTTACAGTACACAGGACTGTCGAATTTGCCTTTAGCACTAAAGCTACACCAGTAGATCAGCCACTTAATCTCTGTAAACACAGCTCGCTGATCATAAAAAAGACCAGCTTATTGTAGGTCATTGTTTATTGACACCTGGATAGCAAAAGATCACAGAAATGATTAGCTGCGGCAAGTCTTTTGTACTGGCTGCCGCTTTCTGTGATCTGTTGCAGTGCAGCCAGACAAAACCCAAGCCATGTGATCAGATGAGCAGAAAAAATGGGGATTTTAAAAAAATAAAGACAGAATAACAGTCCTTGTGTGTATGAACAAGACAGGAAACCACAAACTGTGCTCCCTGGCTATTGGAAGATTTAAATATCCACGCTGCTTTCACGACGTACACGTGAAAACAACAGCCATTTTTGTATGATCATGGTAAAAATGCACGGATGAAAGCAGCAATATTTGAAAATTGTTTTTTCAAGGATTTTATACCGCAAGTGAGGCATTATTTAAGAAGTAAAGGACTAGAAGAGAAGATGATTCTGTTACTTGATAATTGTCCCACCAACCCATCCGCCAAAAGTCTTGTAAGCAGCGATGGAAAAATTAAAGCCGTTCTTTTGCCAAAAAGTACGACCTCCAAGATACAGCCTCTTGATCAAGGGATTATTGCAACATTTACAAAGAACTACTGAAGAAAACTTATAAAATTTGTGGTGAACAGTGAAAATTCATTAACAGATGTATTGAAGAAGTTAAACTTGAAGGAGGTGATGTATCTTGGGGGAAAGCATGGAACAGTGCGACTCCTGGGTGCATAGAGAGATGCTTGGAAAAGGGACTGAAAGGATCTTTCCAAGATGCAAAAGGGATTCACGGAGGACGATGCTGAAGCTGTGCTATGAGGACATTTGAAATCGTTTGACAATGTTCAGCACTGGATCAACATTGATGGGATTTGGCCTACTGCTGAATGTAAGACTGATTCTGTAATCATCCAGTTGTTCTGAGGTGCTAAAAAAGAAAACATAGATCCTGATCAACAGCAAGTAGGATCTACTGTTGAGAGTGATGAGGAGGACACACTGGAAGCACCCCAGCCATTTCTGAAGCCATATTTGCATTCAAGAAAGGACTGATGTGACTAGAAGGCCAGGACATTGAGCCCTTGAAGATTATGCAGCTGAGAAATATCATAGACTTTGCAAAAAACAAGAATGATCAGGTCTCAAACAACATAAAATCACGAAATACTTCAAGTAGGGAATACACATCGTGTGAGTGAACAGTGCTTATTCTCATTGTAATTAGTACTTTTTGGGAACAAATTTGTTTCTTCGGACATCATTGGATTTTAATGGGATTACATACATGTATGTAAGTTTGTTATCTTTTGTTATCTCTTATTCTGTTTAGAATTGCTAAAAGTGTGCTGCACATGGTATGACATCATTGAATCGCAATCTGCATATGTAACTGGTGTTTTGAACTTAAGACGAGATATTTTATTGACAAAAATGACTTGACATTACTCATGGCACTTTTTTACAGACAGATGTTCATTTGTTTAATTGCAAAATGTGTTTAGAAGTGGTAAATATGTCATTGTGAGCTCTTAATTAAAAAAGAATCAAGCTCTTAACGTCGGAATGCATTGGCCTCAAGTGCAGCCTGAATTTATTTAATATTTTTCTTTGCAATTGATGATATTTTTTCATCAATTTAAATCACTTTAAACTTGATGATAATGCAGCTGTAGATAGAAATTATAATTGGCAAGTATATTTATTAAATTGGGGGGGGGGGTTACATCCTTGTTTTAATGTTACTCATATGATCTGATCTATCAAATGTAGGACAATACGGGCTGAAAAAAAACAACCTGCAGCTTGGTATTATATCTTTATTTCCTTTTTAAAACATTATTATTGGACAAAATTAAAAGTATAAATACCATTCAGTGAAGAAAAAAAAACCATACCTAATTTACATAAACTAATGTTATTACTATATGTTTGCCTGTTCGGTACATAATGCGGTTTACAGTTATGGACCCTGACTACAACGCTATAACGGGGGAGTACTGTATATTTTTGTTACTATGCTAAATATACACTGCACACCAATAAGGGCAGATACTTCATTGCCATACATACATTAATGTTTTCCTTTTCCCAGACCATCCTCTTGCAAGACAGACAGGGTCAGAACTACTGTGTTGCCTGTAGAGAATTGGATGATGATGCTGACAAAGATGATCCAGGCAAGTACTAATAAATGCCCTTTGTTTTGTAATGATTTTCACAGCAAGAGTTATCTCCCCAGAAAATATAGTTCTGCAATCAGAGCTGCAATATTGTCTCAACTTCTTATGTACATAGCCAGAGGAGGTTCTGTGCAATCACATTCCCTAGCTTTGCCGCATTTAGCAGATTTATATTTATATGGTGATTTATTAAGTAGTTACCAAGATTTAGAGATTTCTAGTTGTAAAATGTTGCATACAGAGATAAAGGCCGTTACATTTTTAAATACATGGTACTTGGGGAAGGTAGATTTAAAACACTTATCACTGTGGGTACTTGTACAAATAATTTTATTGCATCTGTGGGTGCATCTACAGATTTGAATGCGACTCCCTTGGATCTTATGTACCAGCATATATATTACTGCTGTAAAATTCCCATTTTTATATGAATGTGCATTCTTTGCTCCTCCTCCCTTTTTTTGGGTGGGGTTACACTCTCCTTGCCCATTTCTTATGGATCAAAGACCAGGCAACTGCATCTCATCTTTGAAAACATACAATACACAAGTTTTGGAAGCAGTATTTGAAAATGAACATATGTGCCATGACCAGGATGGTCCAGGCAAGTCTTTTCATCATAGAGTGCTTTCTTTTACAAGACTTACATCCCCAGTTAGTGATTCTTTTGGCCAGCTGCCATCATCAGAGCTAGTCGGAGCACATTGATTAGCATGCTACTCACAGTGGGTTGCAGGTTCAAATCTTTTCCACACCAGCCCAGGTTGACTGCCAAGGTACGTCTCAGGACAAGGTTTTTTATTTTTCCCACACCAGCCCAGGTCAAGTGCCATGGTACATCTCTGGACAAGGCTTTTCACTCGTATTGCTTTTGCACTCAATTCTGTTAATTATTTTATTTTTATGGGAATCAGTTTTTGTCGCTTGTGGAAAATCACAATTTCATGGGTACTTAAATTTATGGATTAGGAAGGGGTTGATGTTCATTATGTCTTTAAATTCCTGGCTTGTAGCAACCATAGAATCTATGAAAACTGGTACTCCGTGAAAAATCACAAATGAACAGTAGTCATTTATGAGCTGATGTTTCACTAAACACCAAGCAAATAAGTAACCAATCTATGAAATATGTCACCTTGGAGTACTTGTGTGACTCAGATTAATTTGCATCTGTGTGACTCAGATTAATTTGCATCTTACATGTATTTGTGAAAGCCTAGTGCACAATCTCTAGTGCTGTAGCCGTTGGGCACAAAAATTGATTCCTAATGCATCAATTTATTTTTTATAAACAATCAATGATATGCTGGTGAAGGCTTGACCTTTTGGAAATTCCAGAAGTAAATATAGTATTTCCAAGAAGTAAAAGCTTATTGTACCTTGGTTCAATTGGCTGGTATCCTTTGGAACTGTATTATTTTGGCCATGTGATCTTGGTTATGTGCTGCGACTAGTGATCAAGACAAGATTATTGATGGAGTACAGTGTAAAGTGTCAACCTCATCGCTACTTTTACCAGGTATTCTATTCTTAGGTGGTGTTTGTCAAGATATTATTAACATTGCAATATTCCTTGGAACTCATCCAAAATGGCAGATTTACTATTGTCAGCAGCTTCTATCAATTTTTATTTGTTTACATTTGCTTTAGAAGGACATGTAGTTTGTATTATTTTGTCATAGCTATGGCAAGAAAGTCTGACCATATCACAGACTTTTTTCACAATACATCAGTTGAAAAATCTCTAAGCATCCACTCACCCAGTCAGAGAAGTACTAAAAAAACTTTACTTTTCTCAGAATAAACTTTTACTGAACCATAAATATAAATATAGACTCCGTTATTAACAACCCAAATTTGATTGTGTGAAAGGTGATTATCCAGAACTGATTCTGTGACCCTTCCAACTCCAGTTGTAAGTAATTACAAATTGAGACCAGTCTGCTCTCCTTCTGGTAAGCGTTTTTTAGTACTGAAGATTGATCAGACAGATGGTAAACAAACTTAAAGAAACTATTGACTTTCCGTGAACAATGTCAGCAATATTCTCAACAGAACATCTTTTCGTTAAAGAGAAACACTGGCCAGACCAAACCATACTCATTTTGGTTCAGATGACTTATTATGGACTTTTAGTTATAGGAAATCATCAAACCCAGGTTGGCCTCCATGGTGTTTTATGGCACAGCAAAACAAGTAGGTTATTTAGTGATGAGACAGTTGGAGTAAAGTGCCTTGCCCAAGGGCATACCATGGTAGCCTACTGGACCTGATAGAACGATTCAAACCCGCACCATTGCAGTCAGAAGCCCAGCATACTAACCACTGAGCCACCGTGGATTATCATTAAAGAGTACATTACAAAAGCTGTTATAACTGGTTTTTCAATCAACTTGATGTACAATCTGTAGCAGGTGAGGTATATGAGGCAGCTTACTACCAAGCCTCTAGCTGATCCTGATCCTTTAGTCTCATGGTATGTTCACCTGACTATGAAGCAGAAATACAGTTGCTTACACTGCGAGAAACATTTTCACCACTTTGAGGTGGAATCTTGGGTTAGATTGAGGGTATCTTCACTTGCTGTGGTGTTTTCTATAGAGTTTACCACCTCCATACGAGCCCTTGGCATCTCCAAGCAAGTCAGATTGGTTTACCTTGACCCATCAAATTTATTATTAGATTTATTAGGAAAGCTTAAGCTTTTACATTGTGGCTGTACAGAATAATACAACATGGCTGACAATCAAAAGGACTGGCCTCTTACTAATGTATGTGAAACCTGTATCAAGCAATTTCTGTCGTCACAGTTAACACACCATCCTCATAAATAATGTAGCTGGTTAAACATGTGATAATGCTTTCATACGGGAAATTGCTTTTTATATGCCAAGGGTTTGTTCGGAGGTGGTATGCACCATAATAACTTTGGCTAGCAAAGATGGATTCAGGGTTGACTCAGAGTGGGGAGGGGACGAGTGTAGTGGCCTCATCAGTCAGGATCCATTAGTCTTGGTGTATGTGCACCTGACTGTAAATAAAAAGTACCAAGTTCAATCCTCCACAATGGCTTGGCTTTACTCTAAGCCCTGCTGCTACAAATAAGTGGAGTTACCATAATCTCGTCTTTCTTTCTGAATATTTCAGTGATGAACAGCCAGGCTGCAATAGCACAGATGAGAGAGGGCACAAAATTCCGAGAAACTTTAACTTCCAATGAGATTAGTGATCATTTAGCAGGTGTTGTCACTGAAAGAATGCCACCCACTTCCACTTCTCAATCAGAACCCGAAGGTCGAGTTTCTAGGGAAGAACCACAACCTAGGTCAAGCCAGGCAAAGGTCATGACCTATAGCCATGGTACAGACTCATTCATTAGTGATGATAGGTTCAGAATGGAAGATTCTGTTGACATTTTAAGTAGAAAAATAGGATGGGCAACAGAAGAGCTAAAGAAAACAACAAGTGTAGACTATTCTATTAACCTGTGCCATTTGATTAGATCATGTGCTGATGCTTTGCAGAGTTTGAAATCTCTTAAGCCATAGTTCTGATTGTTGTAGTATTTAGTATTTCTGTGCAATTGAACAAGTCATATAGTACATATATAATCAAGCATTTGACGTATAAATATTCAGATCTGTGTAGAAGTTTTTAATTGACTTGTACAGTAAATGACAAGTTTTGTAATGGCTCTAGAAATAATTGACATTGTTGTAATTTAGTGCATTATATATATATATATGGGTACAGTATTCACTTGATTTTTCATTTCACCACCCATCGTGACCATGCAGTTAATCCCCTCCATGCTTGCTCAGTGCTTAAGTGCTGTGATGGAGGGGCAAGTACCTAGCAACTCACTGTGCACATTTTGTGGATCTCTCATGGAGGACATTTGGAGACAGTAGTGATGGACATTCTAATAGCCAGTGTATGAAGATCGTCCATTGAAAGACTGAAACATCAGTGCTTTAGAATTGGCTGCGAAAGGAAGAATCATCTTTATGTTAATTATATATTTGGTCAATAAAAAAATAATTTCAAAAGAGTTATGTATATTCCAATACACGTGTATTTAGAAATGATTAATCTGCTTCTGTGCATGACTTCTATTTACCTTATTGCCAATGTCAAAAATTCATGTACATTCCGAATTTAGTTCAAATAATGTAGCCTACTAGATTTACATCATGAGCAGTAAAAAGTAAATATTACTGACATTTTTTATTTTAAAAAAAATCTGAACTAAGTTATGCACTGGCTTGACAAGAGGCACAGCTTTTGACTTCTCTCGAGCAGCATAAATGTATTTTCCCACTGTTACAAAGGTAAAGTAATCTGATGATATATGCACAATTCAATTCCAAATGACAACCACTACTGTTTAAAATAAAGAAAAGAACAGAATTTACACTGAAATGCAAATCAGGTGCTTAATCCTTAGCCAGTAATGGTGGTACATAGACATACCAAACCTTACAAATTGACCGTAAGTCTTACTGACATGACCTTTAAATTACGGACTTACAGAATAATAGCTGAAAATATGAAAATACAATCATTGCAGTTAACTCCGGATATTGGCTTGTCTGGGTTTGGTCTGGATCTGGGTTTTCATATTAGATTCAGAGGAATTGGCCAGGGAACCAGACTATCTTTACAGGAGTACCTCAGATGCTTCAATCTGTCCATGTTTTTAATGCAGTACTCCATCATGATCAAGCTGTTGTTTATAGCATTTTGTAGAAATGTCCACCAGCAAATGAAAACACGTTCACATTGAAAGGGACAATCAGCCTGTTAAAAAGTTCAAACAATAAGCACAGAAGTGTTAAAAGGAATATTCAGATTCTTGGAAAAAAGCAAGCAAGGCAACAGTTACATTTATGGGACATCATGTCATGTTGATTTGAGTTTGCCTCATGGTGGGAGAGATGATTGCTGTAGCCACTTGAAATTAAGAAAGAAATATATGAAAAGTTCACAGATCTAGCAAGAAGTCATTGAGCTCCATGGGGTTTGAAACTGCAGTTTCTGAAACTGTACCAGAGATCCTTAAAGTCTAAGTGTACTTTACACACATTTTAGTACAATGCTGCATCAGATCACACTTTTGAAGTTTTCAAATGCATGTTTTCCGAGTCAACAAAAGCAGTATGTGATATTTTGTTACACCTTACTGAAAGATATTGACTGCCCTAATAAGAAGGTCTTGTTTATGATTGGCAGGTCTGATACGGTCAACAACAACACATGCACACAAGATCAAGTAGTACACAACTTTGAGCCAGCTTAGCTTTGGATGCATTACAACCTAATGCACATGTACAGTAACAGGGATCCAACTTCAGTAATCAAGGCTTAGGTAGCCATTCTCAACACCGTTAAAAAATATTTACAAGAATTAGCATTAAAAAAAACTAGAATATCAGTTTCAGATCCTAGCTTGGAAAAGGTGTCATTTATATTACATAAAGCCATCTGACTTGGAACATCATATTTGACAGCCCCAATTATAGCTCAGCAAACGGCAGACGTTTGATAACTGTCTGTAATTAAACTGAATAAAATTTATTGCTGAAATGAATAATAATGTGGGGAAATTGTTACAATTTGAAGATTAAAATTTCTGTGTGATAATTAAGTGGCAATCTTGGATGTTTGGAGATTTTGTTATGTTCCGACAAAGAAGGAGAAACACCTCATACCATAAATTACAATGTGCTTGCTTGCATTTATGTGTTTTGGTCTAATATTTTACAATGTTTGGAAATAGAAACAGACCTAAACGCAAGTCAACCATCTCCAATTGCCTCTGCACTAAATAACTTTGAATTTATATGTTGCTGTACCATAAAACACCACACCAAACCAAATGAATTCTGTAAATAAAAAAAAAAAACTTTCATGTCCAATATCTAGTATGTTTTTTTTATGAAGATTTTATCACAAGTTTATGTGAAAATAACTTTTCCCATACATGGTTAAAATAATGAAATTCCTTCTTAGCTGTAACTCTGTATCCTGCAGCGCATTTTTCAGTGACTGCTCACAACCAACACTTTCTCTGCATTTTGTGAATTGAACCAACGGTTTATGTTTTATAAAATATCCATATAAATATAATGTAGCCAAGAATATCTTCATTACATCTACCAAAGTCGGTATTAATGTAGATACATCTTCTTCTGGCAGACATACTTGTGAAGACAAAATCATTTTACCAAGGCATGCTTATGAAGAGAATCTTTTTATGAAGAGAATTGATCATGCATTTTTTTAAAACAAATAGCACCTGCATGTATGTATGTATAAGCATTTAATGGCACATCTGCACAATAATGGCTATATGGTGCCAAATTAAAAGTAAAGCTTTAAAAATATAAAAATTAAGAATTCCATAAAAACTTTAGGAAGCATAATCCTTCCAAATAAATGTGAACATGAAGTACAAGAAGATAAAATATAAAAGGTAAAGATGTTAGAACTCTGTAAGAGCTGTATAAAATAAAGGTTAAGGTAAAACCTGTGAAATCCTTAAAACATGCAGATTTTTTTATATATAAACTGCATTATGAAACTTCCTCATCCAATATACAGTATTGTTTAGAGAAAAATAATTTGCATGCATCTTGAAAAAATGAGTATGGATTTACATGTTATCAGCACAGTCTTGCATTGCCCCTTTTGTCTCTCTGTTTCATGCACACAAAGGAATTTGATGATTTGATGCATTGTGTTTAATTGGACATATAGCTGAGAACGAAATTACTAGTTCATGATATTCTATTTTTTGTGATGTTGAGACATTGTGGACATACTTGTTTAATCCAGAGTCTGTAATCCTTATCTTTAACTATTCATTCCCTTCTTTTATGTTGTTCTCGTGGTTTAATTTTACATTTTTTCAAATCATTGATTTGAAATGACAAATATTCACTTTTAGCTGGAACTTGGTCTCTTGCAGCGAATTTTTCATTGATTGCTAACAACCTCACCTTGCCCTCTTTTTAACAGTAGTCGTATCATAGCCTATGTGTACCTTGTCATCTCATTGGTAGATTGATAGAAGTAAGAACCTATGAGCTATTAAATTATTTAGTTCTTCCTCTCATTGATTTTTTTGTTACACCAGTCAAATGAATGAGTAGCTTGTAGACATAAGATTCAATCCAATGCTCATTCAATGAAATAAACACTGCTCACCTATCCTTGTTTATAGTAGCCACCGGGTCTCAGTAGTTAGCTTGACAGACTCACGACCGAAATGGAGTGGGTTCAATACCGTTGTTTCCTTGGACAAGACACTTTACTCCAATTGCCTCGGCACTAAATAACCAATATGTGTTGCTGCACTGTAAAATACTAAGCCAAACCAAAGAAAAATCATTGTTTATTGTCACCACTTTGGAGAAATTAACACCTCAGTGGCAAAGAAAACAAACCAGTGGGAGAGCTGCTATAGGTAAACAATTTGTTCATCTTCTACAAGTTTACATGTGGAACTAAATACCGGTAGTTTACATTTTTAATGTGGTAAAATGGTGAAAGTGTAAAATTTTTGATTAATTAATTTTGCACATCTAAATTATCTCTCTCATACCCGAGACTAACATATACTGTACATGCTCATACACACATGCTGTTTAGTGCATGGATCTTGTTTTTCACCAGATCTAGAAATTAAATCAGATAATGAACTAAACTCATTGTCGTCATACATATGTTCCAGAATAGTACATGGTTGTATAAATGTTCTTTATTATCTTTATTCAGCAACTGCTAGAACTGTGCTTTATTAAGTTTTAATGACCCTTTTGTAATCGGATGTTGAAAGACATTGTACATTATACATGAGAACTAGCAAATGTTCATTTAAAATTAACTCAATGATCATGTATTATTAGTATAAAAATGTAAGTAAACTCCTCGTGAAAGAGAATGCATTCAATAACTATCAGAACATGTTCAATTGTGTTTTGATTTAATTCTGGTGTGGTAAAAAAACTGTTCAACATTTGTCATTCTTTTCAAAGATGTAGTACAACATATCTCCAACATTCTCTCTCTCTCAATGAAAATCTTTAGCGATTGTTTGCTGGGGTCATAAACAGTAAACCATGCCCATTTTATCTACACTACTTGAACTCTGCAGTGAGCGGTGCTTGTGAATTAAGAAAGCCGTTTGAGCAGAGCTATTCTCTGCATGAAACTTCGGCAGCTCCATCAGAATGCATGGAGAGATGGTGGAGGGACTTTTCTCGACTCTCAACTAAAACAGTGATGTGTGGAGAAACAAAAAGTTGAGTGCAATGCGCTGTATGTAAAGCATTTACAACAGCTTATTCTTTGATAAACTTTAAAGAAAATTGAAATGGAACATGAATGCCCTTCCACAGTGTCTAATATACGACTCAAGCACAAAACTTTAAAGGTGTGATGGGCATATTGACTTTCAAGGGTAACACTATATACCTTACCAATCACGGAGGGGCATAAACATAAAAAGGCTTAAGGATCTTAAGACTGACCAATCATGGTTAATCATGTATTATTTTTCACAATGGAGGCCTCTTGCACCTTCCAATAGCCATAGGTTTATATTTTTCATTGTCTTCTCTTAAGGGTAATGCACTCTTCTGCACATAATTTTTCTAAAATATACAGTATATACTTGCATACAAGTTGAGTCCATCTGCAAACAACATCGACCCTGATTTCCTTCACATAATGCGCTGACAGATCAGGGTCTATGTTCGTTCTACTGATCACTCCAAACAAACAGCATAGACCCAGATCTGCTCTTTGCCCAAGTCCCTGGGGATTGTGACTAATTCATTGGAGTGAGGAGAGATGGAATAATCGAAAACAAGTGCAAAAACAATGTGGTCTTTTGACATTCAAGTCTTCGCACAAATTGAACTGTACGATACAAATTACTAGCTGGGCTAGATAATGGTATACAATAATAAGGCACTCATAGCCACTTTGTGTAAATTATGCAAGTAATTCAGTTTCTAGATGTCACTGTCATCTGTTTATTTGTGAATAGGGTCCATCATATGTCCACTGCTCTATTGAAAACTAATATGGCAGTTGGGATGGTTGTGTTGAATAGTTGCATTGAATTTATGATAAAAAAAAATATATAACCACAACTGCAATAAATGTAAAAGTATAGATTTAGAGTATTTGTCAGCAAATTTTATTAATTTTTTTAAAATAAAAAATTATTACACCAGATACAACCACTAATATTGATGTCAATGACAGTTGTTATGTTTGCCTATACAAATACAATGTTTTGGTTTGTAAGGAATGAAAAATTGTCAGTGTAAAGAATCTGACCCTGGATTATCACTGCATGGATCCTGTTTGTCCTATAATTCTTATAAAAAATACAGGATTCTAAAAGTCATATATTTTATAAAAATTATCCTATAATTCCTATATTTTAGATATTTTCAACCTTTCATTTTTGGGCTATGCCAACTTTCCGTTTAGTTCTGTGCAACCTGTCAAATTTTGAATATCTTCAAATCTGTTGAATAGAGTTTATCTACATAATAAAATGTACTTTGTCCATTTATGCCTTGTTGGACAGGTGCAAGGGGAGGAGTCTGTTGTTGTCTTGATTCTGAGGTGTATATTTTTCTTTTTCAGATTGGAAAAATATTCAGTTTGTGTCCTATAATTAATCTATATTTTATTTTAATTTTTTAAAAGTCCTATAGGTGTTCTATATTTCAAATGAGAAATTCCTAATTTTGCATCACAAGTAACTGATCCATGTCAGGGGGAAAGCGCTTTTGATGATGGAAATTTGGCGGCAGCCTGAAAATAATCAATTTTCACATTCATTTTTCATTGTTTTCATTTATCCTTCATCGTTTCATTAGCATTCATTCTGTATTCCATTTTATTTTGACTGGTCCAGTTACCTGGTTCAGAGTCTGTAGGTCATACTAGTGATGCCTTAATCACCATAGGTGGCAGTTATTGTGATCAGAAATTCTTCATTTGGCCACTGGCAAATCTTCTAATTTGTTCCATGAATCACCCAAATTTTAAATCTTCAGTTACATATAACACAGATTCTGCAATTGTCATTATAAAATGTTATCAAGTTAACTGCTATCAGTACTTATCAATGTTTCCAATCTGCACTTTTAACTGTCTATCAGGCTTAATGCAGTTATCATCATCAGGTGACCAACTACATAATTAACAAAGTCTGACTTTTACATTTAGTTGACCGACTGGTTTGCAGCCAGTGGTATGCAAGCAAACCCCCAGAAATTCCAAGCCACTTTTCTTGGCAAAAATGTGCAAAATGTATCCAATTTCACCATAGAAGATTTACCTGTAAAAGTATAGATTTAGAGTATTTAATTGTATTTAAGATTTAATTTACAAATTAACCTGTGAGGATGGTTTGAAACTCTTTGAAGTAGTTATTGACTCAGCTAAATTTTAGCAACCACACATCGATCTGTCAAAAAGCAGCAAGACAATTTAAACATTTTGCAATGTCTCAACCACTATTTGTCCACCTATACTCGGCTATTGATCTACAAATGCTTTATAAAGTCAAACTTCAACTACTGCTCTCTTTTATGGCATTTCTGTAGCAAACAAAATTGTGACAAAATGGAAAAAATACAGTATACAAGGCATTCAAATTAGTGTTAAATGATTTTAATAGCTCATATGACTCTTTTAAGAAAAGCAAATCTTCCTACTCTACATATCAGTATATTAAGATATATGGCAACTGACGTATACAAGATACTTCACAAGAAAACACCTAATTACTTGTGTAATCTGGTCACATTAAAAAACTGCAACTATAATCTTAGACACCAAAATTTGTCAACAATACCATGGTAAAGACCACAAGGTATGGTAAGCCATCATTTAAATTTGAAGCTACAAGAGTGGAACAGACTGTCCAACAAACTGAGAATAATCTGTTTTCAAAGAATTCAGCAGGCTGATTCGGACATTTTCAGGGCTTCACTATAAATGTGCTTCACGTCTTTCTATTTCGCAGTCAGCAGCAAGTCAGTTTTAGGTTACCAATTTCACTGGGTTTCTCTGGTCTAAATCCTGCTACTATAATGCTGATGTTAATTACTTTCTTAGATTAAAAACAAAAAAGTTTCTGAAAGCTTTAATTTTAACTTTTAGCACCCCTCATTTGTTGATTTCTCCATTAATAAATATGGCTTTTTGTACATGCTTTTAACAATAAAATGGTCATATTTCTGGTCTAAATTTTCAAATACATGTACGTTCAAAAATTTTTAAAACAAAAATGTATATTTGCACATTATATACTCTCGTCTCCATCTTTTAATCTGCTGTTACTGTTGGCATTATCACGTTTCCAATGTGTATTGTTTCCTTGTAAATATGTACTGTGTACCTGTCTGCTGATATATAAGTATTTGTATTATGTCATGTCAGTAAAATGGCTCGTCCAGAGCTAGTGTTTTTATGTTACACAGACTACTGACATTAAATAAAATTTCTTGCATCTTGCATGATTTGCCTTGGGTAAAATGGCAGGTTCAGAATGACTTGCAAAGGCCAATAAATGGAGTAGATTTCAAATTCCCTTTGTATTTTAGTCTGAAAGCCAGGCTTTGAAAGGATGATTGGGAAAATCCACTTATTTTTTGGCAATAATTAACAGTAATATATGACAGTTTTAAGTAAAAATAGTCTCATCTACAGATTACTAAATTCTGAGAAACAGGATCCAGAAGGATGCACATGACTAAAAAAAATCAGGAAGAGGAGACTGAGAAGTAGCTGGCATTTTCTTTTTATTCTATATGGAGTAATAATTTTTCTTTATAAACTCTGAAAGAGAAATATATATGCAAAAACACAATGAATCTGGTTTCAAAAACAGCTAGAAGATTGACCTGTTACTGGAATAAAGAGTATGAACACAAATAATAAAAGCATGGCTAGATTAGAATGGTACAAAAAGACACCTAAACACTATCAGGAGAACTCAAATTACCCTAAAATGTAGTGAGGACTATAGGAATTATCACTTGATCAATACATTCCATACATGGAGGAGGGCATTTTTTATCTTGGACATGGGGACTTGTGTTCTGGTAAAGGTAAGCAATGCATTAGTGGCAGGTAAAATATATTACCGCCATTAAAATGCCATTTTCTTTCCATCGTGTGGCTGGTCTGACAACATTTTTGTAAAATGAGTTGACTAACCTCCAACCTCAGCATCAAAATAGGCCTTTTCTGTAACTGAAGTGTAAGCCCTCCACAAACTTTGGTCAAGGTATGTGGTCTGGAACTGAAGCTATGATGCAAAAGTGATTTTTCTATCAGTGAGCTTTTGTCCCCAAATTACCCATGCAATTCATCCACAAACTTTGGTGAAGGTTCACTGTTGAGAATTAAAATTTTTGTGCAGAGAACATTTTTCTTCTTTGAGTCCATGACCTTGAACTTTTGACTCCAAAATCAATGGTCTTTTCCTTCTGTCACAGTGATCTCGACTGCTGACCAAAAAAAATGTTAGAAAATCTACAGGTGTTTCCATCCCACAGGTACAAGCCATCCACAAAGTTTGGAGCAGGTCTGTGATATTGAACTAATGTTATGGTCTGTGTACCATTTTTCTTCTTTCACTGACCTTTTGACCCCAAAAATGATAGCTGGCTTTCTTTCATCAAAAACTTGCATGTAAAGACTGGCAAAAGTAGGTTTTGTAGAACTTACGTTATTTTGAGTAAAAGGAAAAGTCAACGGAGCAAAAACGTTATAGTATTATATACTCCACCAAAAATCAGATGTATTGGTGTATAAAAATGCAAACATGTGTATCAAGTCCACAGTAAGCTTATATATAAATGATTTCCCAGAAGGGACTGACACTCTACTGTCCGAAATGAATGTCCACAATTTCTAAACACCATTTCTTCTTTTAACTGCCGAGTGTTGAAACAATCTCTGATATTCTTGAGTGACAAGATTTTCAAACTAGCCCTGTGGCAGCCATATTGGATGTAAGATTGGTACCATTAACATTTAGGGCAAACTAGACACCATTAGAAGACTTTGTGAAAACCTCAAGTTGATATGACCAGTCATTCAGAAGAATTGGAGACACAATTTTCAATATGTTCATTGTGGCAGCCATATACAAGGTCAGATTGGCACCATTATCATTCAGGACCAATTAGATATCATAATTAGTCTTCGAGTCAAAACTCCATATGACGTTCCATTTAGGAGTAGCAATAACATGATTTTCAAGGTGGTTACCATGGTGGCCATACTGGACGCCAGATTGGCACCATGTTCATTTAGAACCAATTAGACATAATAAAAAGTATTATGCTGCAAATCCAACATGGATATGACTTTCCATCTAGGAGAAGTAACAATATGATTTTCAATATAGCTGCTGTGATGGCCATATTGGACATCAGATCGGCACAATTTTTATTCAAGACCAACTAGACGCCATAAGTCTTCCAACAAAAACCCTATACTGATATATCTTTCCATTCAGGAGGAGTAGCAATAACAAGATTTTCAAGATGGCTGCTGTGGTCAACATAATGGATGTCACATTGCCACCATTTTCATTTAGCACCAACTAAATATCATAATTTTTTTATTGAAAACCCCAGGTTGATATGACCATCCTTTCCAGTGGAGTAGCGAAAATAAGATTTTTAGGATGGCTGCTATGGTGGCCATATTGGATGCTCGGGCAGCTCAAATTTCATTTAGGACCAATTAAACATCATAAGAAGTCTTCCAGTGAAAATCCTATGCAAACACGACTTTTTGTTCAGGAGTAGCAATAACAAGATTTTCAAGATGGCTACCATGGCAGCCAGATTGGCACCATGTTAATTTAGAACCAGCTAGACATCATAAAAAATCTTCTGATGAAAACCCCATGTCTACATGACTTTCCATTCAGGAGAAGCAATAACAAGATTTTCAAGATGGCTGCCACGGTGGCCAAGCTGGAAGTTGAGATCACTTTCGATGAAGCAACTTCCAGAGCACGACACTAAAAGTGATTTAAAACTAGCACAATTGATGTGGAAAAGGCACGTGTATTGACATGTTCTACAAAAAAAAAAATGCACTGTATACCTTAATCTGCTTTGTTGGTGGAAGTGCGAAGCCAGGATTAGGTAGCAATTATGACCAATGCACAAGGCGGTTTGACACATATCATATGGAGATTTGCCATACCTTTCTTGTTTTGACCGATAAGAAGTTTACAATTAATTGATTTTAGTTTTGAACTTAAATATATATAAAAAAAAAAAAATAAGATTGATGTTAACAACTATGGATGTCTGACAAGTATTTTGCATTCACTCAAAATATTGTTACCGTTGAACATATCCAGCATATACAAGGGTTTTTAGAGGCTCGAGATATATATAGATGGAGAGATTGGATGCACTGTTGACTCCATTTTTAACAAAGACAGATGTAATGAAATATCAGATTAACAAAGCATATCACAAGGTCCCTTGCAATGTTTTATATAATATTCACCTCTCTTATAATGAAAATTTTATATAAAATGAATTTTTGAAACTTTATTTTTATTTTTGTTCAAGTTATCTTGTGTCGCATCATTAAAGTCCAAATTTTTTTGCTGCAATTTTATTTCTCCCAAATATAACCAGAACTAGAGCTATTTAACAATGGGTGCATCACAAAGGGGCCTGCTTACTACAATTTGCTCCGCAAGGCCTTAAACAGAGGAACTTGTGTTGGAAAACAAAGGAGAATGGGCATTTAGGGGCTATAAGTCCTCTAAATGATGATGTGGAATACTGGAAATCCTACTCTTTCAAGATCTCATTAATATAAAGCTGCATGCTAAATCTGGATGAATTGCATTAAGTCTTGGTAAACTAATGCTGCATAAACCAAAGTCAGGAGGACAGGCAATCAGGGACCCATAATTCTTTTAAATATTAATGTAGAATATGGGAAATTAAACTCGTTTAAGGTCTTAGCAACAAGACAATATACAATGTTAATAATCACAATAAAAGTCATGTGAAAGAAAATGATAAAGTCAATGAAAAGTAAATGAAACCATGGGAAATCGTCAGCAGTCTATGACCTGCTGTAAATTGGCCATCTATTGTGGAAAATAGGTGCAATGTCAATAATTGTCATACTGAAAAAATTCACTCGCCAACATGTGCTTTTCTGCGTATTTGAGAAGATGAAACTATGATCTTCAACCTGTGCAAATTTGATGAATTTTATAAAGCTCGTTTGGTAATATTTTGTTGACAACTAGTGACGGGGTACTTTTATCCCACACTTGTCCATGTAACGACACTTGTAAACATATATTCAACTATGTGTAGGGAAACAAAATACACACCAACCTATAGTTTCCTAGTGGTTCTGGATTGATTGGATCCTAAGCTATGTAAAAACATAACATTTTCAAAAAGTTATATACTCCAACATTTTAAAAGAGACTGTCCTCGGGGGGAGGGGGGCAATTGCAAAATGGTACATAGGTTTTTATATACAATTAGACTAGTTTTGGGGCCCGCGACTGCTTAGCCCTGGGACCTGGAATTTCTGTGTGCAGACTTTAATCATCCTTAATGTTTTGTCTGGTTTCTCCACATGAAATACCACCTTATGCCAACCTGTGAACTGTTGAGAGTATAATAACAGAGATTGTTAGACCTTAAACAACCAGCATAATATAAAGTGCAAGTTGTACAGCATATAATATAAAGTGCAAGTTGTACAGTGTATATTGAGAAAAAAGATACCCTATATACTTGCTTGCAAGTCGAGTCAAACTGCAAACAATACAAAATTAACATTATGGTAGCCATCATCTTCCCTTCCATGGATAATACTCAAATCTACAAGATATAATCTGCAATAAATGCATCTATCACCTTTTCTGCTTTATTTCCTGCATGGCCAAGTATGTTAATATTCTTTTTTTCATACATGTGCCCACTGTTGGGACTTTTTAATGGCCGATTGCCCTTCGACTTCAATATGTTTTCGTTTCTTGGATGACAATTTAAGATCCTACAACAGCAAAATATTGTTCATGCAGGCATTTTGCATGAAGAAAGCCTTCAAGGTACCCCCTGTAAGTGTGGTTCCCCGACCAACTCAACTGAGTCTAATATGAAAACCTGGAACCCAGACAAGCCAATATCAGGATCTGACCACAACAATCATATTTTGTTTTTTCCTATTGTTTCTCGAGTCTGTAATTTTAGGGTCATTTCAGTAATTCTGATGGTAAAATTGTAAGGAGGCTGGTCTGTGATGGGGAAGGGGGTCCTGTTTGTTTTCAAAATTTATCACAGTTTGTTGGGTCGTTAAAGTTATGGTTTATAGCAACCATAAAATCCACAAAATGTATGCCTCTGAAATAAAAGTGAATTCACATTATACTGCCAGCTGCAGTGTTGTACCTTGGATCCCAATGGCAAGGGAATACTGTGTCCCCGGTCCTCCAAATTTGGGGGACACACAATATTTTTTTGGGACAAAGGCAAATTGTATATAGTACTCAATGCACTAGGAGTGCGAAAAAATGAGACAATCTTATTTGCTGTGACATTTTTGCCATCTTAACTTTGTCGTCTGCACTGAACTATCATATTTTCCTTGGACACTTACATTTTGTAATAAACATTTTATCAAATGCTAAAGTGACTCACCAAAAGATTGACATATTTGAATATCTGGTTCACCTTGAAATGAGCTGCACCACGGAATTTTCCATTTCAGATCTGGCTCTCATTTAACTTTAATGTTCACTCATTATCCACCAGCATTTCTTATAATAATCCCCAATTTTTTTGTGAATTACTTTTCTTTTCAAATTAATAATTCATTGAATAAATGACAAACTGTGTATCTGTATAAATGTAGTCCCTTTTGTCATTAATTCAACCTTTAAATTGTGTTTGCTATAGATGTGCATTCAACCTCAAAAATGTTACACTAACAGCCATCCAATACTTTACACTACATTTTGGCAGACTATCGAATAAAACCCCGAATATTTTGATTGCCTAATACTGTATGTTGTTTTACATGGGTTATAACTGCCATCTTACAGCTTTTATCATATTTAGCCATTTCAGCCATTGCTCGTGCCAATACATGCACTAAAGAAAAATTAGTATGCACATTTTTAAAATATTTTTTCTGGATTAAAAAGTGTGCCCAGGGGTCAAGTTTTGAGGATATAAGATACAAAATTGCAGGAAACCAGAGTTGGCAGTCGAAGGACACAAAATTCCAGGAAACCCATGCACCCACGCTTAAGGTGCAACAATGGTCGGCTGAATAATCATATTTGTTGGAAACTTTTTCAAAAAAGTAATGAAGGCATCACTGGAATATCTTTACTTTGTTCTGAACACAAAATGGTTGTAAATGCATCACTGGAATATCTTTACTTTGTTCTGAACACAAAACAGTTATAAATGCATTGATTACATCTATTGAGCCTTTATTGCCCAGTACTTTTTCAGCCTCTCCAGCCAACGCTCCCAGTAGTGTTGGCAAGTTGCAGAGTTCATCATGTGTACATTAGCTGGTTCTCCCCCTGGGTAAACCACAACAATCATAGCATTGCTCAACTTGTCAATCTGTAAGAAAAAAAATCATTTATAACGGAGATGCTGCCAGGATTTTATCTAAGGGGGGGGGGGGCTCAGCCCTTGTCACCAAAATAAAAGGGGGAGTAGATTTTTAAAAAAAGGGGGGGGGGGGACGAGAGGAGGAAATGGTCATAGTTCAATATTTACCTAACATTTAAATATCCATATCTCTTTCTTCCTCCTCCACTGTTAGAGCTGTACTGAAATCAAAATCCTCAAAAGATGTCTCCTCTAGTTGTATAAGCATTAATCTGCTGATTTTTTCTGAGCTTAATCTGTTCCTTATCTGTGTATGAATATCGTTCTGTGATGAGAACCCCCTTTCACAGTCTGCCGTCTGAAGGGGCATATGCATAACTAGCTTGAACAAGTTGGGAAACTGTTCTTTATGGTTGTTATGTACATTTTTCCACAGCTCATAGGTACTGTCTCTTGGATATCTCTGCTCCAAAATAAAATTTGTCACTATCATGAGGTCTGCCAAAAGTTGCACTTTATTGAATCATTGCTTTGCCAACAACTAAGCTATGGGTCTTCTTAGCGTAAAGCCTGATACCAAATACTAATTCAATCCATGAAGTCCTTCAAATATTATTATTTTAAAATATTTAAATATTATTATTATTAAAAACCCAACTAAGTCCATCAATGCCACAGTCTTCTTGTTGAGACGAGTATTTTGATCGAATAAATATCATTACTTTTTAATTTCTTCTTTAATTTATCTTAACCCTTAGAGTGCTATATAGTCTTCTAACATAGGATCCCTCAGGGCTGAATTGTTTGAGAAAAGAAATAAAAATTGCACTTTCCTTTTAAATTGCTTGTATTTTAATTAGGTTTGGTATTCTGCCTTTTCGACATTTAATTTCGAAATACCGCTGATTTGGGGGTTGACGGGCACGTCTGTGTTTGTCCATCCAGTATGAACATCAGACTCCTATTCAGCATTATTTTCAGGTTCAAAATCACTTTCCTAGCTCCAATAATCTCATATACTTCACAATTTTAAAAATCACTGTCATCATTACTATCTTTGGCCAGTGTTTGCTGAATTAAAACGTCATCTGAACCATGCTGGGAGTCAGCCATTTTGGGTTTTCTAGACAGCCCGCATTTTAAAGCATTGTAAAACTTCCTAGATGAATGCAAGGTTCAAACTATGACACAATGTTTGTTCCAGGACCCAGTGTTCCAAACAAATTTAGTTTAACGACCATTCATATCAAGCAGAAGTACCCAGATGTATAAACAGTTACCTACCTGAAAAACGACATGTTTGACATGTGCTAAGAGACCTCTACCGGCAGCGTGACAATCACTTTTAGGTTTAGCAGTTAAATAAAAATTGTATACTATGCAGAGTACATTTTTATATGCGTGACTTTAAACTAATTTGTGGGAGTTCTCGCACATCACTGCTCTCCAAGTGCACGAATCTGTACAAATTTTGCGTGATTCACACACTCGCGCACCCTGGCAGCATCTCTGTATAATTATAGTCAACTTGACTTTAAAATATATCCATTTAACTACTACAATCATATTACAAAATATCACCAATTATTCTCACTTTACACTACATGGAAATCATCACTCACAGGCTCTCACTCTGCCATCACCATTTGGTTTAGTTTGGATTGGTTTTGTGTTTTACAGCTCAGCAACACAAGTAGGTTATTTAGTGCCAAGGTAATTACCGTATTTAGCTGTGTATAACGCGCACTTTTTCACCTAATTTTCTTATCATAATTCGGGGGTGCGCGTTTTATACAAGAATTTTAAAAAAAAGATTTTTTCCAGGTTAATCTGACGAGAGGATGAAGGCACTACAGCCGCCTACATGTGTCATATTCTTTCCTTGTGAAATATTAAATCCGTTGCACATTGCATTGTAACTCAATTGTTTACCAGTATTAGCCTTATTAAAGAAATAAATAATGCTTACAAACCTTGATAGTCTTGTTTTTTGATTGCTTATATTAATAAACTGGTTTAATTTCACATCACTGTGTAGCGTTTTGTTCTGTGCCTCGACCGGAAATACATGTACATAACAACTGGTAACTTATTCAAGAGCTGTGCAAAGTGCCACATTGGAGCGGAACAAATACCACCGTGAGGATTACCGTACCTGTTCCGTAAATGTTCAGTATTCCATAACTGTTGATCTAATACATTTTTTCTTCATTTATTCTTGGTTGAATTGAAATATAATATGTGTAGAATTCAGGCAGTGTTAATGTTCTCATCAGAGGGACCTTTAGGGGACATATTTTTGCGACTACGGTTTCTTTGTTATGGTAACACTGACACGTACGTTGTGAAACAAAATTATCAATTAATGTATGAAGTCAGAAAATATTTTTTTTTCTTTGGAAAATAAACTTGGTTCTTAGTTTTTATTTCTCATCTTAAATGATAGTATTTTATATTTATTTCTGACTATAAAGTGATCAATGTTTCATTGACTAAGTGTGGTCTTTTCAATGTTATCAGCGGAACAAATATATGATTACTGGTACTGTAAATGTTCAATATTCAATAACTTTGGATGTAATTAATTTTGTCTTCATTTATTCGTGTTTGAATTGATATATAATATTGAGAATTCAAGCATTGTTAATGATCTCATTTTTTTCGTGACTACGGTTAGCCTCTTGCGGTAACACTGACACAGCGTTAATGTATGAAGTCGGAAAACAATTTTTTTTTTCCTTTGGAAAATAAACTTGTTTCTTAGTTTAATTCTCATCTTAAATCATAGTATTTGAGATATCTTTGCGACTATACAGTGATCAATGCTTCATTGACTCAGTGTGGTCTTTTCACGGTAATCGGCGCCAGGTAAGCTTTGATGCACTTAACATAGTTACAATGCTTTGTATCGGTGAGCAATATTTAATTGATTCAGCGCTGTGTTTTTAACGGTGATCAGTGCTTCATTGACTCAGTGGTCTTTTCAAGGTAATCGGCACCGGCTAAAGCTTTGATGTGCTAAACATAGTCACGATGCTTTGTCTAGGTAAATTTGCAATGTATTTACTTTTCTTCAGAAAATAAACTTGTTTCTTTGTTTGATTTCTCATTTTAAACAACAGTATTTGATACGGTACTTCTTTGTTACAATACAGTGAGCAGTGTTTAATTGACTCAGCATTGTGCTTATAAAGGTAATCAGCTAAAGCTTTGATGGGCCAAACATAATTACAATGCATTATCTTGGTAAATTCTAGCTTGGACATGGAGATATATTTTAGACTTGTCATGATAATCCAAATAAGTATAAATACCGGACCTAAACTTTCACATAGCATATTGTGTTCGATCTTGAATCTGAACGAATATAGTCAAAGTATCAACCTGGGTCGTACAAGAAATTCGTACAATGCGAAAGACAAGCTAACTATCATTGCCTATGCAGAAGCACATGGTAACAGAGCCGCTGGGAGGGAGTTTAATGTAGGAGAGTCTTCTGTTAGGGAGTGGAGAAGAATGAAAGAAAGACTGAAGAAAATTCCGAGAACAAAACAGGCAGACAGAGGGACAAGTGCAAAATATTCAAACGTAGAGAGTGGAGTCCTTGAATGGGACATGGATAGAAGAAAACAGGGAATCTCAGTATCCACGACAGAGATTAGCTTTCAGGCAATATTGATTGCAAAACAGAAGAAAATAGACGACTACAAGGGGTCTGTGAGCAGGGCCTATACATTTTTACGACGGCACGACTTTGAAGGATTTAATGCGATAGATTGAACTCCATCAACTAGGCAAACCTTTAAAGGGCCCTTTTAAGGGCCAACCATAAAATCGGAAAGATATAATTTCAATATTGCCACTTTTTTCATTCACTGTCCAAAATGGCCCACTGTTGTTGCACTATGAAAATGGAGCGAAATAGTCATGATTTTAAAATGTATTATATCACATGCGCGTTATATGGCAGAACTATGTTTTTTCCACTCATTCCGGGTTGGCAATCGAGGTGCGCGTTATACACACCAAAATACGGTAGATCGCCTTACCCAAGGACACACTAATGTAGCCAATTTGTACTTCCATTTCTATTCAATAACTTTGATAAAAGTTATAGATTGAAACCAAATTTGGTACAATGCTTTACCTTAAGGAGATCTAAGTGAAGTTTGATTTGCAGTTTTCTGCCAAAAGTTAACATTGTTACGTCATGGTTTGACTTTAAACGCTTCAATTTCTGCTCAATAAATTTTAAATGACTTCACAGTTTTAACAAAAATTTCGTACAAGGCTTTGCATTAAGGAGACCTGTGTCAGATTTGATTATAACCTACATGTGCACAGTAATAATTTCTTGCTCCTGAATGTAAAGTGGGATGTAAAAGTTTTGAATCTTTCCTTGTTAAATAATCTTTTCTTTGACAAGGTCTTATTATTATGTGAAGTGGATAACTAAACATTCTAGACTCGGCTCACCAAGCGCCAAAAGTCTAAAATTCAACAAAAGGGTACAAAATCATACTCTTATTGACAGGTGTGGGATGACCATTATTGTGGTTTTCTTTTCAATTAATTAAGAGGAGCCACGGTGGGACAGTGGTTAGCATGCTAGACTTTGCTATTGAAAGGGTGTGGGTTTGAATCCTACTATAGGATCAGCCTGGGTTGGTTACCATGGCATGTCCTTGAGCAAGGCACTTTACTCTAATTGCCCTGGCACTAAATATCCTACATGTCGCTGTGTTATAAAAGACAAAACCAAACCAATCAATTACTTAAACTACCATGCTATATATCACTTTTGACATGGCAGCGAATGCCTTGCAAACTTAATAATCTAGATAGCTTTAAAGTTCCACCATGTCATTAATGGGTTTTGATTTTAATCAATAGATCAACAAACTTTCATTATGAAATACTTATTGAATTGCATGAAAGAGTAACTTCCAATCTTTTAAGTAAACTCTCCATATGCAGATTTTACTTACATCAGAATTAAATGTCCTTTTATAGACCAATATCAGAGACCATCCTAGCTTCCTAAACAAAAGTCGCTTCTCCCTGAAGGCAGAACAGGATGGACTGAGACCATCAAAGTGACTTTATAAATTTTAGTCATAATATAAAAGCGATATATTATAGTTTTTAATAAGAATATTAATAATAATGATAAATATTCTTGAAGGAATAATTTAATATTTTTTAGGATAGAGGGTCAAAACAACAAGTCACTGGATGATTATGAAAATAAAGGTGAAAAACTTTCTTAGCAATACGTAGGTCACCAGTGATATTCTTATGAAAAGGACCCTCTGACTGTGAAGAAGGAGTGACACAACTTCTACAACTGACATTACTTTCCCTTGTTACAATGAATTTGAAACCTACCCCTTTACTTGCAAGAAAATGACTCCTATTTATAGCTCCTAGGTATGCTGCAAGCTGTATTGGGTTGTCATATGTATTGCTCAAAAGAGGGCGCTTTTTGGAAGACGTCTTCCATTCAATCACACACAAAGTGTCTCTGAAAGTACAGAATAAAGATACTTATGTTCATGAATAAAAAAAATTACAAAATGCTTTATCAAATTCATTTATTTCAGAAGTTTGTATTTTTACCCAGAAGACCACAATGCCACCAGTTTAATGCATTAGATGATGCTATATTGCAGACAAAGGGTAATACAAGCAGATGAAACGAGTTGTCCAATAAAAATGCAAATATACAAGTTATCATTTAATTAATGATTTATTAATTTGGAAAGAAAAGTAATTCAGAAAACATACATATTTATTATAATAAATGCTGGTAGATAATGAGTGCACACTAAAGTTAAATGAGAGTAGGATCCGAAATGGAAAATTCCATGGTGCAGCTCATTTCAGGTTAACCAGATATTCAAACATGATAATGTTTTCAGAAGTTACTTAAGCACATGATAAAACCTTTATTGCAATAATGTAAGTGTTCAAGGAAAATATGATAGTACAGTGCAGATCACAAAGTTAAGGTGGCAAAACTGTCAAAGCAAACAAGATTATCTCATTTTAATAGTATTATTAGTGCATTATGTACTGTAATTTTCATTTGTCCCTCTAAAATGTTGCGTCTCCCATATTTGAAGGGTAGGGGGCACAGTGTCCCCTGACCTAATCCTATGTGTAGCACTGTATATGGTAATGAATGAAGAAAAAGCAAACAAGCTTGACACTGCCAAACAGTTCCAATATAATGAGAAGAATAGGTGAATTTGTTGCCCAGTCTACTTATGAATGAAGAAGCAGAGTAATTTCAGATTCGTTTGATATATTACAACAGGTGTTTTGCAGAATGCATTGTCAAACCCAGATGAGACAGCAACTCCTAAAATATCTGAGTACTAACTTTAGACATGTAGTAGTATTTTAGCCAAATTACATTTAAATGGACCTTTGCAAAGAATTATGGGTAAATAAAATGACACCATTTCTGTTTGCATCACATGTCAGGCAACTGTAATCAGCAATTTAAACCTTACAACCAAAATTTAAAAAAATATTTAAAAAAATTAAACTAAAAAAAGAAAATAAAAGAGACTTCTCACATACCTCATCAGGACTGGCCCTAGGGAAAATGGCGCCCAGTGCAAACTTTGCATTCACCCACATACACTTTGCAATAAGTGCAAAGAGAGAAAAAGATGGTTATGACTCTTTCTTTTTCCTCTTGATTTCTCCTAGATAGAACCGTAAAGCTCTAACTGGGCAAAGGAGTCTATCTTGATCTTCCCCTGCACAGATACGACTGAGACGGGAGATTTCAACAGTAAAAGGAGCTGCTAAAGGTCATGTGTTATCGCAAAAACACAGCCTTCATAATATCCTCCAAAGATGAATGATTAAGATCGGCCCAAGAAGTAGCGATAGCCCTAACTTTATGGTCTTTAATCCTCATCAATGAAAGGTCCCCTCTCAGTGAGAGACTGATTAGCTCTCTTGATGGTTTGAGCGAATTCCATCTAGAGATGGTGGATGCTGAAATATCAGCTGAGCACCTTAAGGGGGAAAAAAACTTTGCTACATTTCCTCCTCCCATAGCAACCGCTAAATAGAACTTAAGTGCCCTAACTGGGCAAAGAAGTCGATCTTGATCATCCCCAGCACAGATATGACTGATACTGTGGATCTCTATTAGGGACGGAAGTACTGATGGAAGCTGTTTTTTTGCAAGGAAACCTGGCTGACATAACCAGGGAAACAGAATCGTAATTCCCACTGAACCATAACATCCCTCTTCTAGTGATAGAACATGCAGTTTGCTTTTCTCCATGCTGACACTACAGCTAGAAGAATGATGATTTTAAGTGCAAGATTTTCAAATGAAGCCTCAATCAAAAGTTAACAAGTTTTGGGGTTTTGGGTTAAAACACATAAAACACATGAAAGATTCAGTCTTGGCACCAGAAAGCAAGACACCAGTCTCTGCAGCTCAAAGTACTTAATAAGATCTGCCAAAGGAAGATCTGAGCCAATGGACTGACCTTTGGAGAATTTAAGAATGTCAAAAGGGCAGCCCTATAACCTTTGATTGTTGAGGCCAAACAAGATCTCTCCTCAAAATGACTGAGTAGAAAATCTGCTACTGCAGCGAGAGGGGGAGCTTTTGATCAATGTGTTTCCCAGTGCAACAGTCACAAAAGATTCTCCAATTTGCATCTACATCACAGGCCTCAGATGTAGAACGTCTCAGGGCCTTGACAATGCAGTCGGCAACCTTGCTCGAATAATTCACCTGGCATTTAGATCACCTGAGATAAGCTTGGTGTGAAACAAAGTACCTTTGTGTTTCAAAAACAATTTCTTCCACTGAGGTAGTCGATCAAAATGTCAAGGAGATCATTTAAACGAGACCTTTGAGGCCACAGAGGTGATATTGGTATAATCTGAAGTACCTGTGGAATCAACCAGAAGGGATGGAATGCACAAGTGAACAGTTGATCCCACCTCAGGGTGAAGGAGTCCACTGCGAAAACTTTTTGGTCTGGGACTGGGGGAACATAAACAGAAGCTTGTTTCACTGCAAACAAGTCCACTAGAGTTTTCTCCCACTGAATGAACCGAGACTCTGCAACTGTCTTGATGTAGAGACCATTATGTTAGGACTACCTTGCCTGTTCTGGGCAAATCTGCAAGGATATTAACTTTCATGGAATTCGATGAACTTGGAGTGTAATCCCTTCAGACTCTGCCCAGCGCAGAAGATTCCAGATTTCCACGCAGAGAGAAGGAGCACGAGTACTTCTTTGTTGTCTGAGGTATGCAACCACTGATGTGTTGTCTTAGAAGACCATGATGCAATTCCCTTTAATATGATCTATACACCCTTACAGGGTGAAGAACACAGTCTAAATTGTTTATGTGTAGGAGGCTCTCATCCTGAGTCTAATGGCCTCGGACAAGTACTTCTTCTGACTCCTTCCCTCCTCTCTGTGAATTTGATACGCAGGTGGACATATTGGAGTGGGGTTTGGGGGCATGCTGAGAAACTCGCAACAGAATCTCGTCTTGATTGTACCACTACTTAAAGTGGTGCTGAATAATTGACCATCTAGAAAAATTGATCTGACAGCAAATCCTTGTGTGGTTTCCAGACCACCAACAGGAGAAACTGAAGAGACGTAAAGAGAGTCGGCCTATGAATACTAGGTCTGCCGTGAAATTCAAGGTTCCCACAAGCGAGAGATAAAGGCAAACTGACAAGGAAGTCTTGGCCTGTAAAGTCCTCAACAATTCCAGGATTTCCTGTATTCTTTCTGGGGAAACACAAACCCGGCCCAGAGAGGTAAGGAAATTCATTCCTATGTACACAAAATCCTGAGAAGGAATGAGATCTGATTTCTCTAGGTTGGAAACCAGTCCTAACCGAGTTGCTACAGACCAACAGTGGTTCATATGACATAATAGGGACTGTTTGCTGTTTTTGCAGCAGCCAGTCCTTGAAGTACTGGATGAACTGAATCCCCAGATACTTCAAGTGCACAGCTACTACTCCCATAACTGGTGAAGACCCCGGGCGCTGAGGCTACCGCAAATGTCATGGCTTGGAATTGAATACTTCCTGTCTGTTATCGAAAACCGGAAGTATTTCTTGTGTGGAGGAAAGATCAGGATGTGGAATATGCATCATGAAGATTGATGGAAACTGCCCAGTCTATGCGTCTGATAGCATTCTGATCTGATGCTGCAGTTTCCATCCTGAAGGTTTCCTCTCACAGAAATTTATTTAGATGGGAAAGATCTATAATCAATCACTGTTTCCTGTCCTTTTGGGGACCAGAAATAACCGGGAGTAGAATGCTGGTGACTGGATGTTTTAATCCTCTCTGTTGCACCCTTCTGAAGAAGGATGTGCACATCTTCCTTCAACTTGATTATATCTGACTGATGGAAGAGGATGGGTGTCCTTGAGAGAGGAGGGAGTTCTGTGAATTGCAGATGTAAACCCCCTTTTTTATGGAAAAGGACCCACCAATCTTCAGTCATGCTTGACCAGGCCTCTGAAGATTGCCTATCAAGCACCTACTTGTATTAAAGAGGGGTGCAGTGCAGGAGAGGTAGGGTGTCCCAAAGGATTGCCCCCCTCCCATTTTTTGGAAAAGGGGTAGGAGACAGTAGTCTTCATCACCTTGCCCTTGCCTCTCCAGCTTCTGTCTTGAGTACAATTGATGTGGAGTGGACTTATAGGAGGGTTGACTGCTTAGCTGTTGTGGTTTGGAAATTGGGCTGCACCAAGCCGATCAAGCGGTGTTCTTTTATTGGCCAGTTTCGACTGGCAAGTAACCAAAAAAACGGACCCTTGTTTGTTGTCCTTAAAATCCGGAGATGCAATGGCAGGAACGAGACTGCCGATTAAAGTCTTAGATTCCAGGGGTGCAGCCCTAAGATGTATCTGTGGAGGTGGAGGAGCTTCACTGACAACGCCATTGTTGTAGACAATGATGTCTTGCTACGGCCTCCAATAACTGCTGAACGGATAACGATTCTTCCTTCAGAAGAATTTAGGTAGTTGAGAACAGATCAGTGTGTGATGCTATAATCACTAAGGACCTAGCCTTTGACTCTTAAATCTCTAATGATTTAACAGAGGCAAACAAACAGCCCCAACAAAATACCCCTTGCAAAGCGATGGCATCCAAGGGGTGGGTGTTACAGGCAAAGAGGAGGAATGAACCATAATAGCTGGAGGTTGATACTAAAGTGCTCAGAGCAGAAAGGGAGACTGACCACCCCTTATTTCGCCTCGTCAATTCTGGTCCTTTTTCCATTCTCTGTGCAAGTTCTCTGACTACAGATGAGCAAGGAAGCAAGAGCAGGTCTGTTCTAGGTACTGAACAGTCTTGAAAGAATCTGTGTCACCTGAGGATGTAGGCTTAGGGCACATATCAAGGGGAAGGAGCCAATATACTTCATTTACAGCCTTGTCAAATGACCATGTCTCCTCCTCTTCAACCACATGCGACGCTTAGTGGGAGGGGTTTGGAGATCCTAGGATGGGAGGGTGTACCCTCTACTCCTGATCATCAGCAACTTCCTGAGAATCTATTATGATAGACAAGACATTATCATCTTCCTGTTCCAGACTTTGGTGGGATACAAGAGTATTAGACCTGGAACAATCCCTTTGCTAGGAAGGCTGGGAAGTAGGGACATCGATGTTTTGTGACTCTTCATGGGAAGTGACTGAACTGTGCCTAATTGGCGCTTTGTCTGAAGGAAGAGTATTTTTCTTGTACCTCCTAGGCCTCTTAGTGTAAGGGGACTAATCTTTGCCTTCGGTGATGACCTTTCCTAAGTAATATGTAGTGGTCTTCGAACCTCAGCACCTGTACTTGCAGGAGGCCATATAGAAGACATCCATGATGGTACAAGATGATCTCTCCCTTGAAAGGGTTAAAAGGGAACATGAATAATGAGGGGACATTGGTCTGATCTCCTTTCCTTGTAGCTTGCATAAATGCAGGCTCTGTCCCTGTAGTTGGATAATCAGGTAATGTGGAGGCAGGGGGGAGTTCAATCTGATCCCTGACCCTATATATCTAGATTCCGTACGTGTTCTTGATGCCCAGTATCGCAACCGGAGGTATGTACCCACTGATTGGTGACCGACCACCTAAAGTCAATAGTGATCTAGATCTGTGAAAATAACTTTCCTAAGAACTAAAAAAGCTAGAATGACACATTACCCTCTTGGGGTTGTGTGAACTGCTAATTGCCTGTCCTCGGGTACCTGAAGAATGTTGATCCTCCCATGGTGGGGGGGAAGTGGTGCAACCATACTCCATACTCATTTCTACCCCCACTGGGGTTAAGACTGTGCTTGTGCTTTGGATGGCACTTCTCCTCCCTTGTATAGTCTAGGGGTGGGTGGGGGTGCACTTGATGATAGATGCTGCCCTTTTCTTAGAAGATGCACTATCTTATTGGGGACGCTGCTGCTCCTCCCTCTTTTATTCGGGGGAGTGCAATCACTCCACTGAAAAGTAGCCGTTACCTCCTCATGGGTAGTAACAGTAGTTGTCTCCTGGAAGATGCTGTATCGCCCTCTTATATTAGGTGAGATACAGTTGATTCCAGTTATGGTATGAGCACTCCGAGATCTTAAGGATTCATAGGGAGTGGAAGAAGAACACACTTCTTTCTTCCTTTATTATGTACGATTATATTTTCGGAACATGACAACAAATTGGTCATTAGTCCATTTATGTACACTTTGTACATGTAATACATGTAGCGCGAGTGTACCATGGGACTTTTCTTATGCCCATACTTACCCACTCTTACAATATCTGAAAAGAAATTTCTGAAAAAAAGAAATTTTTAGAATGACCAAAACAATTGATGATGTATAATGACAACAAGGGTTGCATCAGCCTGATTGTTATTCTTACAACTTATTTTTCTTAAATGAAAAAATGTCAAATTTATTTGTATTTCACTAAATTAATTATAAACATAGGATCGTGTATGAATTATATTAATGTGAAGAGCATTAATAATAATTTTTTAAAAATGGAGAAACATGTAATCTCCACTAAGTATTGTAAGGGGATTAATTGCGGTTAATAATGCTCACTGCATTAATAACAATAATGAGACTAATAGACAGATGAACCCCCAAGTGTAAACACTGAATGGATAATTTTGATGACTCATTAGTGATTATACATATTCATACAATTCCCAAATCCATGAGGGATAGGGCAGGTAGGTGGTTTATTGTTTCAAAACCACTAATTAATTTATATCTGGATTATCATTCCATAATGGTCAAATGATACTTTTGATAATTATGGACTGAGGGAGAACATTTTGCTAGAAAGAAAGATGAATATCAAGTCCTGATATAGCACAACCATCACTGTATGTATTTTTTCTTTAAGTGAGCATTTTTTCCACATCTGACTTAACCCATTAACCCTGCAACCCCGACGTGTCGTACTTAACCTACCTCATCCCCCGTATGCCATGATAACGTGGCACAGTTTACCATGCTTGTATAGTGGGTGTTGCTTTTGATAGTATTAGTCTAGACCCGTGTCCTGCATGCCGAGTCGATATGTCAAAAAATTATGCATGTAGTTTAACCAATCAAATTTCAGCTTACATAGATAGAGGAAACATTGCAGTACAAAGGAAAGACAATTTTACTTCAATAGTGCCAAAAAATAGTGGAGTTCTTTCAATTTGAAAATGATGGGAAAACGATGAGAAGCCTTTAGGAGCAGAAAGTTACGCAACCGACTCTGATGGAGAATTTTCTGGATTTTCATCAGATTAGATCGACAGTGACATCAACTCCCAAAATATTAATAGCACAAGTGTACATTATTCTGAGTTTGTTTAAAGTGTTTTGTTGGTTTTTAAATGTTCAGTGGAGAATTCTAAGGAAGACAGGTAAGTGGAGGGAAAATATGCCTGTCACATACCACATGCCAACCCATAGTGAGGTATAAGCATAATTACTAATTTAAGTGGCACAAAAACGTAATCTAAGCATAAAAGTGTAATCTGTATATTGCATGCCATAATTACAGGAAAAATTTATGAAAAATGTACATTTAATTTTGCTACTAGCCTGGATCTGCAGCTGGTTAAGTCTTGTCAAATATAGGCAAAATCCACGTGGATTAGTACCAGAATACAAACACAAAACATATTGACAGATTATTTATATACAACATTCACTTTAGCTATTCTACATGTCTAAAATTTCACTGAATAATTGTAAAGTCCACAAATTCTGCAATGAGCATGACGATGTGCTCAATCTAAGTGCTGTGTCACATCACTCATATTCTTCTTTTAAAATTTGTAAAGCACTATTGATTTGTCCTTTTTCTGATGTGACAAGTTTTTAAGTTTAAAAAGATCCCTATCCTCTAAGATGTTTCAGTTGTTTAACATCCATGAGTCACATCGATGAAGCCCGTTTCACTCAACATCTGGCGCTATTTTTTACAGTATAGACTGGTCCGCTTACTAAATATATTATCAAAATGTAATGAATCTGTGAGGCATGTTTTCAAATTGAAGAAACCCGTCAGTTTTCTTGGTAATGTCTCACATACAGCTGCTTGGATGTTTTACTAGATACCTGCATGATGGCACATTTCTTGAGGTTAAACTCCATTTGCCACGTGTGATTCCACTTAATCAATGTGTTGAGATCTTTCTGTAGAGGCAGGTGATCAGTGTAGTTGTTGTTGATCTGCTGGTATACTATGCAGTTATCAACGAAGAGGCAGGCAGCTGCATGTAGGTTGTCAAAAGTGTCATTTAATGAAGATCAGGAACAGAGTTGGGCCAAGTACTATCACCTGGAGAACACCAGGTGATACGGGAGTGGTTGTTGATGTGGCACAATCAAGTACAACCTATTGTTTGATAGTGAAAATAAACATGCAACAAATTGACACATGCTGATATGGATGATATAATTGTATTGTTTCATCCTGCATGATGTACATTGTTGACACATTAAATAATATTTGCTTATGGTTGCTTTTAACACAATCGTTTTGGTGATAGAACTTTATCACAATGAAGGTCAATTCTTTGGATCTATGAATAAAAGTTGAAAGGAGTGTAAAGTGAATTTTTCTTCAAAGTGGTTGTGACTGAAGAAAATGTTCTATAGCTGATATATGCTTCACAGATTCATTAGTCGTGGTTGCCACTGGTCATTTTAACCTGTGTTAGCTAGTCATTTTATTCCTCTCTGGAGACAATTCTTATGGAACTGTATCTGCTGAAGTTGATGAAATGGGTGTTCACCCAGTGATTGTTGATATACTTTTGTCTTTATTTATTTAAAATTCTATATTTTACTACAGTCAAAGGACTTGTGTTTGTAATCTGTAACTAAGATAAAGAATATAAACACAAAGAAAAAGTTTTCTGGTACTGTGCTAAACTATATTTTAGCTGAAGCTGTTACACTAAAGTTTATGTACACTGATGAGAGTTTGCTGGAACATTTTAAAGAATTTCAGGTAACAATGTTCAACTTTGTACAATATATGCTGGACAACTTCGTACATATCCTGGACAACTTTGTACAATATATCCTGGAAAACTTTGTACAACATATCCTGGACAACTTTGTACAATATATGCTGGACAACTTTGTACAACATATCCTGGACAACTTTGTACAATATATGCTGGACAACTTTGTACAACATATCCTGGACAACTTTTGTACAACATATCCTTTACAACTTTGTACAATATATCCTGGACAACTTTGTGCAATATATGCTGGACAACTTTGTACATATCCTGGACATACCTGAACTTGTCAAGTTTGCTTGAGATTCAATTTAACATTAACTACCTTTACACTCGTATACTATAGTCAAAGTTCATTTATATGTATTTGTGATCTGTATGTAAGATGTAGAAAGTAATTTTTTTTTCCTTTTTGGTTTAAGCTTTGTTTTAGCAGTGCTTTTGATCGGTATCTAAGATGTAAAATATACAATGTAGTTGCAGTACAGTGTAGAAAAGTTTCTGAAACTATTCTTGTATTTGCTTCATTTTTGCTGGAGTTGTTATGAGCAAAGTATCAACCTGTAAGCTTGCGGGTCAACTTTAACGAGTCTGAAATTAAAACATGGTCATGCATGTTTCTTGTCACCCTGAGGGCATGGGATTTAAAATAAACCCATTGCTCCCTCTTCCTTGTCAAAAGAGGTGACTAATGGAGGCAATATTTTTTCCCAAGGTTGAGTCCCTTGATGTTCTAGCTGAGGCATTTGACACTGTCATGGAGTCCAGTTTATACTGAGAATTTTTCTTTGCATTTTAAGGCTTGTATTCTTTTGGCCATTATCTTTGTTTTGTATGCCTTGAAAAGGGGGTGGGGGTTTATACCAAACTTAGTCAGGACTGTATAGCCAGGATTGTGCTATGTGCCATTATGACAAGATTTTCTGATATGCCATTATTTTGCCACAGTATTCTGAAATGAAGATATTAAATTGTATGCCGTTTCAAGTTTGTTAAAAAAAAACAAACAATGGAAAACAAACTGAGAGCTAGTATTTAGACCACGTCCTCACTCTAAGATGGGTATTAGAGATATGGATCTTATTGTGTAACTTAGTGTAAGTCAGTATAATGTGAAATGATCCCTACCAGAAAAGGGCCAAGTGATTGGATAACAGGCAGAAGTGAGTGTAGATAGGTCCAAATTTACAATGTTTAAAACAATCACTTAAAACGGACCTTTTTACTGATCATTTGAGCCAGTATGATATGCAATAAATAGTAACTGAAGTTTATGAAGATTTAAAACAATTTCTTTGTTTGCTTCAGCAACATTGATGTATGACTGCTTTTGTCAAAGACAGTAAAAACAGATATTGAGGCACAAGTCTTCTTTTCCTACCTTTACAGGATGAAATATGAAAGAAAACTTCTTTACCTTTACCAGCAATTAGCCAATTAAACCTCCAGAGTAATAATCTGCTTGTGATTGGGCATCAAATTTCACTCAGTTCTTCATGCTTCATGTGTGAATTTTTCAGCAGGAATCTTGTAGATTGAAATGTATTGCAGACATAAATAATCTTTAAACTGACACAAAAGCTGATCAAAAAACAAAAAAAATTTACTATATTTAAACTGTTTCACAGCACTCACTGAACAAAAAATAAGACAAGAATTGATACTGTACTCGGAATATGAAAGCTTTCAATGGCCAGAAACGAGGGGACTGACCTCGACTTGAGGCAGGGTGAAAATAAACTTCGCTTTCTCTGTGTATGTGGGTGAAATAAGGCAACTATTTTGCCTGAATTGCCCCAAGTGTGGACAATGTATATTACTACACTTTTATGGCTCCTACAAAACAGCATATCAGCATCATATCGAGAAATTAGTGTAGTATTTAGAATGTAAGTGTGGCTATTGATGATAATTAGCACGCAGAAGAAAAACTAGATTAAAGAAAAAAGGAAAGAAACAAACAATAATACAAACTGAAAAAGTTATTTGCAACAATCCTCTTTGCATGTCATGGTGTTGCAAATATGACACGTCTACACCTTGGCATGTTAAAACATATTTCTTGGCAGAACTATAATTTATACAGGTCAAAAACACCACTCAGAATGTCTGTTTCTGACCCTGCCAGAAATACTCACAATCCACTACACACGCCACAAAGCTTAATGTTGCCATTGACATTCACAATAGTAAAGACAGGAGCAAGTTTTACCAGATGCAAAGACTTATCGTCATATCCAATTAAATTTCCTATTAACACACTGAACAGGACTAGTCACTCAATCTGGTAGCCAGGTGTAGATATGTATTTCATTCTGGAACAATGGCATGTGAAGTGTGTATATGTAAGGTGAGACTGACCAGTCGATATATTGGCTATCTAATGCAAGGGCTATAGGGGAAAAGAGCCCTCTCCTCTTACACTACATCTATCATAAACATGATGACCCAACTGGAGTTGGTCTACAAGAGCCAGTAATATGGAAATGCACACTGAAGTTGTAACTCTGATTTTAAGATCCATATTAACCAAAGAGAAACCAAGTGCAATTTGTAAAACTTTATACATATAATTGTTAAGTTAGCAAATGATCAGGTCATTTTAGCTCATTTGTCAGTCATTCTGGCAAATACAGCCATTTGGGATATCTGACCCTGAATATAAAAAACAAATTCTATCAGTGGGTGATTTTCACCTGAAATAAATTCTGTGGGTGGATCCAGAAGTTTTAATGGAACAGCCCTTAACAAAAGCCAAGATGAAAGATAGGCCATGATAAGCTTCTTTAGCCGTGAGGGTGTGTTACTAATAGAAATGCATATCACCATCAATTTCTTGATTCTGACATAAACACTGCCTGAGAAATGGACATCAAACACAAAGTTTAACCCAAGCTGGTGAAGCATCAAATATGGTCCATAATGACCTACTACTGAAATGAAGAAGTACCGCAGAGCTCATCAAGATGCATCCCCTTGCCAAGTGTCATGATTCTAGATAAGAAAGTATGCATACAGCAAGCAAAAACCCTAGGTGGTCATAAGCTAAATGCAAACAATTAATCTAAGCCACTAAAATGTCAACTGTAGGTCACAGTGACCTTTCTCTACATGGGCGTGGTACTAAGAGATATATAATCATCTAGTATAATGATTCAAGCATGAAAAGTGAAACAATTTTTTTAACCAGTCGGTTTAGTGTAAAATATGGGTCACAGTGTCCTACTTTTGAGATGAGGGTGTAGTACTCATTGAGATGCCTCCCTCCACCAATTTTCATGATTCCAGGTATAACAGTATGCATACAGGAGGCAAAAAAAACCCCTATTTGGTCAAGAGCTAAATGCAAAAACTTGACATAAGCCAGTAAAATGTGAAATATAGGTACTAGTCAAGATGCATAAAATCATATAGTTTCATGATTCTGGCATGAACAGTGTTTCAGATTGAACCCAAGTCAGTGAAGCATGAAATATTGATAACAGTGACATACTTTTGTGAGGAGGGTGTATTGCTCATGAAGATGCACCCCATCATCAAGTTTAATGATTCTAGCTATAACAGTATGTATACAGGGTTCAGAATAATATATTAAGCAGGAGCTAAATGTGCAACAAATTTACCAAGCAAGTACAATGTTAAATGTAGGGCAGTGACCTTCATTTGTTGTAAGGGTGTGGTGCTAACTGATATGCATACAATCATCTAGTTTGATGATTTCAAAATGAACAGAGCTTGAGAAATGAACCGAAGAAAACAAAATGAATACAAGTCAGCAAAGCACAATATATGAAGTTTTTTGGGAGGTAACATGTTTCAATTTAGTAATACTTGCTATTATTGCATTGCTATATCTCTTCCTGGAGCTAGTCCTCATTCCAAGGTGATTATTCCCTCCTCCAAATAGTAATTAAAATGTTGCCCCCTCCCTACATTTTAATAGCAGTAATACATGACCTACTATTATTGATTGCTGAATTTGCCAGTCCAGTGGGAGACTAATGGCCTAAGATAAGTTTTCAAAGTGAATTTAACATTGCTGTCATTAGGGTGCTCTACTGCAGACTGGAGGATACTTGATAACTTGTTGGATCGATGGAATTAGGCATAATGCATAAATGCCTTCATTATGGTGTGACACTGATCGAAGTTAAAATGACATGGTGGAGTTAGACTGCCAGAATGCAGCTTTCATGACATTATCCAAAGAAGAATGATTAAGAAAGGTCCGAAATGCAGCACTAGCCTGACCTCATGGACTTTGATTGTCATGAAAGAAATCTCTCTCTCAGTGAGATTGACAAGCTCTTTTAATAGTATGAAAAATCCATCTTGAGATGGTGTCTGACAAAATATCAGAGGTACCTTTGAGAGGGAGAAAAAGATAATTCTGACCCTTTCTCTTTTGATTTCATTAAACAGATAGAAACTTAGCTCTAACTAGGCAAAAGAGGCTATCTTGATGATCCTCAGCACAGATGTGATCAAGACTGGGGATTTCAAAAGGAACAGGATCTACAGAAAGTAGCTGATTCTTGGCCAGAAACTCCGGTGGCAAAGGAGACTGAATCAGTTACCAATGAACTGTAAACAACCCTTTTCCACTGACAAGGGATGAATTTCACTCCTCCTCACCAATGCTTGGGCGAGAAGGATGACTTTTAGTGCAAGGTTCTCAAAAGCTTCACTCGGAGGTTCTTAAGTCATTCAGCCCCAGCACTGTTATCAGTAGCACTGCTGCTATGCCCCAGCAGCACTAAGCTGTGTCTAGCTGCTTGTGCCCCAGAGAGTTTTTACCTATTTAGAAAATTTTTATAACATCGTGCACATGTATTCATTCTTACCTTAATTTCCCTTCTTATACCCAATAAAAATCCTTGAAATTTTCACCAATTGTTCCAAATAAATTTGTCTACACAGTCATGTATTTTTTAAGCTATTTGTCCACTAAAATCATCAATTTGGACAGACCGAAGATGATCGTTCCAGTTTACAGATCCGCAAGAACTGTATCATCGTCGCTATCAGCATCCTCTTCTTCTGACGATTCAATCTCAGAAACTTCTATGTCCGAGTCTAAATCTCGTAAAATATCCAACTGCCGAACATATCTTTTCTCTGCTTGCTCAATATTTTCGAGATCAAACCTGAATAATTCCTTGTTTTCGCTCTCATCAAATATCACTCTTAAGTCCGCCATTATTTACGATTTTTCATGAATGAAACACGTGTAGTAAAACTGCTCTCAATTAGTAACCTTGGCTTATGAACAATTCAAATTTACACAAATGAAAGTAAAATCATTTCTGATAGGTTTAATATTGTCCGATTCTTGGAAAAACCCCAATTGTAACCAATCAGAGACGTTGTTACTAACACACATTCACCACGACTGTAGACGGGATCGGCCATTGAATGCAGTAAACAAACCACGACTACAGGTGGGATCGGCCATTGAATGCAGAAAAACGGATCACGCCTATAGGCGGGATCGGGGCCGAACGAGTTAAGGACTTCTAGCCCAAGTGATGCACTGGGAACCATGCTTGAGAACTGATCTTGGCAGATTGATTGTTTGATATGAAAGAGGCATGAAAGTGGAGAATTTGAGTGTCATGCAAGAGGGATCCTCTTTTATTGAAACTGGATCAAACATATGGACTCCAGAGTGGCATCAAGCAACTGCTGACAGGCAGACGACACGACACATGATGCATAACAGACACAGGGCCATACCATAAGCTCACTTGGCCTTATGGTCAGGTGAGCCAAAAATGAGAGAGAGCGAGAGAGACTTGCGCAGAATTAAGAGATATAGTCCCTACTTTATGGTTGATGGGCGACACATTTAAGGATGGTTCAACAGACCAGTACTGCATCCAAATTTGTGACACTCATATTTAAGTGGATTTAAGACCTTGTATTTGATTAGACTTGAATCACATAAATTTCATCTTGTCAGATTCCTGGATACCTGACATATTTAAGACTAGACTCAAGGTCTGTCAGTGAAACCCTGGTCTCACAACTGATACATCCTTTACCTATAAGCTGCTATGCAGTCGAATTTTCCCTTGTAGAACAGCTCATGGTGGATCACCTCTTGCTCCTGATACACCACCTGTCCTATATCAGAAAGCACATGCTGTACACTCTTCCAGTGGCCTTCATTCTCTGGCATCAAGTCTATACTCTGACCCAACAGCTGATTTCTGATGCAGTCATGGGTATTTATCCCTTTTTGAAGTGTATCTATAATGGAAAGCAGATCAATGTAGAGTTTGAATGACAAAAGATTTCATTTAGTCATGAAAATATACAGTGAACTCTGCTGGTATCTATAAAATGGTGCCCTTTTAATTAAAGGTTAAAACTCAATATACAAGATGAGACCTAAATATTGTATGCAGCAACCTTTATGTGACAGTGCCTGCTCATTTTTTTAAAGGTTTGATATTCAACAGGATGGAAAGAAGAGGAGCCAGGATAATGATAAAATCTATGTATTGTGAAAAAAAGAAACACAGGCAGACTGCATACATACAACAGAACCATGCTATAATGCTTTATTATAACCTGAATTTGGATATAACATGGTTATATTATGGCTATTTTTTGTCTTAGATGTCGCTTGCTCCCTGACACTATTAAAGACACTACTCCACCCACCCATTCATCAAATTTTCAATCAATATTGCTATATTGCGATTCAGTACATAACACAGTTATGGACCCCAACTTTGATGAGAGACATAATCATGAAGTTTAGATTCCACGCAATGTCATTCTCATCATCGCAGATGAACTGCATAATGACATAGTTTACCCAATGTTGCGAACAGGGGCACTCACTCCTGTGTTGCAAATTCTTTCGACACTTCGCTATTACGCGACTGGAACATTTCAGGATGTTATATCCAAGTTAATTTGCACGTCACAACCAACAGCATGCAGAACTTTCACGCGAGTCATAATGCATTTTTACGCCATGTACCTACTTGGATAAAAATGCCAATTCAGGACGAAATTGACAATGTGAAAGGTAAATTCTTTGCAATGAACCCTGGCTATCCCAAAACAATTGGGTGCATGGATGGAACACACATTCCCATCCAAGCACCATATGAGGGCAAACATGAATATGAACAGAAAGCATTTCCAATCCATCAACGTTCAGGTAAAAAAATGTTCTTTCACATCCTCATTTGCCAAAGGCACTCTGAAAGTGAAAAAGTGTAAACAAATCAACTTGCAACATCACTGATTCTTGTCTCAGTAGTGCATAATATAAATTTACTATACTTGTTAGGCTCATTATTATTGTTATTCTATTAATAGTATTGCTTGAAATGTATTTTTTCACACTTGATTATACTGTAATAGTGGAAGGAAGTTAAATTGATAGATTACTTAGTCTGGTCACATTCTTATTACAAATTTAGAAGCATGTTTACTTGGTTTTTTTTTTTAGATTATTAAAGACTATACTGAACGGTACGATTTTCCATGTCTACCCACATTATAACAAAAAAAGTATTTTTACAGGATTGTAAAATATCTACTGGTTTCCTTTCTATAGCTATCTCTTCCAAGAAAACCGATATTTCTCTGTCATTAAAATTTGCCATTCTAACGTGTTTGGTCTGTTTTTGCTCCATATCTCAACTTCCTAAACAAAAGATCATAAACCAGCACTTTCCTGCACCTGCTTATTAGCTGTAACTGTGCAGGAAGGCACCCAATAACTGGAAGGGCAGACCAATTGCTGAAGAGTGGGAGGGACCAACCACCCCTTCTGCTACATGACAGACTCTTAACTCTGAGGATAATTCTGTGCAAGCTCCTGAGCCATCTGAGTGTGGAAGCAGCAGAAGATGTGAACATGAGTGAGCTCCAGAAAGTCTCTCCAAACTGGGGAGAATCCTGGTGTCCTCAGGCTCATGAAGGCTTTGGACACAGGTCTAGGGGAAGAAAGTGGTAAACTTTGTTCACTGCCTTATCAAACAACCTGGTTTCCTCCTCCTCCAACACCTGACTTGACATGTGGGAAGGTGCAGGGGACCCTAAAGGAAGGGAAGGATCCACCACAGCCAGTTCCTCTGGGAACTCATTCAAATATGCTAGGATAGGATAGACATTGTCATCCTAAGCCTGCTCCCAGGGCGCAGCAGGAATGTCCATTTCTGTGTCCCTCACTGGAAAGGGAGACATCAAATGGGGGTTTTCATCGTCCCAAGTACATAGCCACTGTGAGGTTAATAATGGAAATGGCATGCTCAGTCATGTCTTTTGCCAAAAGGGACAAATTTGTGATCAGTCTAGATCTAACCGACACATGTTAATGGGACTAACCCTACTAGCTGTCCTCTGAGTCGAATGAGATCGATGATCCCTTCTTTGACATCCTTGGAGGCAAGTGGCAGGCTGTCCATTTTTTTTTTGCTGGACAAGGCCAGAGGTGACAGAACAGATCCATGACCTGTCATGTCCCCGATACCTTGGAACCAAGGCACAGACTTCCATGATGTCATGAAGGGAAAGACAACAGGGTAATGTGGGTCCCAAAATCCCATAGGGATTAAATGGGAACATAGGGAAGGGGGGATGCCAATCCAATCCCATTTCCTAGATAGGTGAGCAAAGCCTCGACTCCCTATCCCCCATTAGGATTGGACAGTATCACAGAGAAAGGTATCCACCCAATCCCTATTCCTAGGCTGACAATCAAAACCAAGTGTCCAGTTGCTTGAAGAGTTGCTGTGACTAACGATTGGTACTCGAAGCCTGGTGACTGGTCTGGTGATGAAGATCAGACTGATGAACCCAACTCAGAGCTATCTGAACAAGATTGCTACTTTTCCCTGTCAGGAAGGAGCGACACACTTATATCAGACACAGGTACTCTACTTACCTCTAGAGCGTGCTGCTCATCCCTGTCAGGAAGGCACACTCGCTCTCCTAGAAAGGGTGCTGCTCATCCCTGTTGGGAAGGTGCACTCACTCTCAGGTCTTTTCTCTCCTTTGGAAGGGGCTAAGGATCAAATCCTCACTGGCACTAATGGCACCAAATCCAATGTCAGAGATCCTTGGCCTTTTGGCAATCTCCAAACCAGATTAGTTGTTCTTGGTTCATGCTCCACAGAAGTAGACTTCCCTAACACAGAAAGTTATCCAGACCCCTCCTGGGAATGGAGGAGGGGGGGGTCGTCCTGTGAAGTCAAGGAACATGGGTCTTTCTTCCTCCCCTTGAGATGGAACCAAGTCCCACACATCATTTGACCAAAGGCAATAATTAGGATATCTGTCCATGCATTTACAACCCGTACTCAATAGGAAAGTTAGGTGAGTGTCCCATGGGGTCTTCTTATGCCTGCACTCATCCACTCCTTGCGACATATTATGTTGCTGACAGAGAATAAAATACAAAACACAACCTGAACTAGAAGAGGCTAGACGATACTTACCAACACCAGTACTAAGAAGGGGAACAATTACCAGAATCGCCACTTAAATGAGCAAGGTGCAAAAACCCTTCACAATTATAAGAAAAATGAAGAAAAAAAACCCCCACTAAATGATGCAAAGTCTGGGGAGAAAATAACTTGATCAATACAAAAAGGGCAATGATTGACCAAAAATATGTTTAACAACAACAATGACGACGGTTAAATTCGATGGAGTGTCCCAACACATGAACTTGCACAACCAGTCCAAGGAGAAAGAGAAAGTGTACTCTGTATGTTGGCTGTGGCTGGGGATTCAGACTGAGATCATATTCTTTTTATTTCTGGGAATATTAGCTTGGACTGGGGACTTAGCATCCCTAAAAAGGAAAACAATGCAGTAATATCAGATATTGTATTGCTGCTTTTAAAACTACATTTAAATAGCAACAATACATCACCTGCCACTATTGCATTGCTGAATTTGCCAATCAGGAGGGAGGCTGATGGCCTCAACATAACTGATCTAAAACACAACTACACTTACCATTATGGTAGGAGAGTTCAATACTGTAGACTGGCACAAGGTTGGCCCATATGCTGTGCTGTCACTATAGGACCAAATGAAAAATTGCCTTCGCTCTTGTGCACCAAAAATCAAAGGTATGAGGATGAGAAGGTAGTGTGAGACTGCCAAAAGGAGGAGTGATTCAAGTTGGCACAAGATTTAGCAATAGCCCATACTTCATGTGCTCTTATTATCATGAAAGAAAGGTTCCTCTCGGTGATAGACTGATAAGCTCTCTTGATAGTGAGGTCAATCCACCTGGAAATGGTGGCTACCGAAATACGAGAGGAACCAATGAATGTAGAAAGAAACAGTTCTGACTCGTCCTTCTCCCTTTAGAGGAAGCCAAATAAAACCATAAAGTCTTGACTGGGCAAAGGAGCCTACCTTGGTCATCCCCAGCACTGATACAACCAATAAAAAGTGGAGCTACTCAAGGTAGCAGATTCTTAGCCAGAAACCCAGGTTGGTAAAGAAGAGAAATAGATAATCATAGTTACCACTGAACCATAAACAACCTTTTTCCACTGAAAAGGCATGAAGCTCGCTCCTTCTCCTTGCTGACACTAAGGAAAGCAGGAAAAGTCTTTGGGGTGAGAGTCTCAAAGGAAGCTTCACTCAAAGGTTCATAAGGGGGTTTTGACAACACCCAAAGGGATGATACTGTTCCTCATGCACCAGTTGCTAAAAACCTGTCACTTTCCTTCATAAGCATTTAAAGTAGCTGGCCTTCTTGCTTCTGATATTCTCTCTATGACTGAAGGTTCAAATTTCTTTCTATACAAGACTCTCTTGACAAGAACCATACATGAAGGAGAAGTCTGTCTAGGCAGGGATGAAACACCTGCAACCGGGATTGTTTGAGCAGACTGAGCTTCATCAGGAACTTCATGGGGATGTCTACTGCTAGATCGAGCAGACTGTTCTCCCAGGATTTGTCCCACCTGAGAGGGGCTATCAGAAGCACTTTGCAGTTCTGTCCCCTTCTTGTCTGTATTATCCTCTGTATCAGAATAGTAGCAAGGTAGGCATAGCCCTAAATCTTGCCCCAACTGACTGAAAGAGCCCACACCTCAGGCTTTTGGATCCCGATCTGAGAGATGAAGGTGGGCAGTTTGTGGTTCCAGCTCAATGCAAAACATTCCATTATTGGATGCCCCACAAAGAGCAAATCCACTGAAAGAGTTATGGATGAAAAGACCACTAAATGTGAGGAGTCCGGCCCCTTCATGATAACAAGTCAGCTAGGACATTGAGCATGCTGGGAATGTGTCTGATCTAGACCAAAATCTTTGCTGGGAGCACCTGAGGATAAAGTCCAAGACAAGAAGGTAGGTCGGGTGATTTCATGGGATGTTTGAGGAGTTAGGTCACCAGCACCAAGTTGTCGGAGATGACAAGAATTACCCTCATGCAAAGTTGATCTGTCCAGAAAAGAATTAGTTCATTATAGCCCTCATTTCCAAAAAGTTTATATGGAATGATTTCTCCTTTGGACTCCATTGGCTGCTCACCATAATGAAATGAAGCAAAACTTGAGGCCCCCAATCGTATGAACTGGCATCGATTCAAATGGTAATTGGTTGGGGTTTCTCAAGAAGAATTCCTGCCATACGCCATAGATTGTCTTGCCACTGATGCAGTAATTGTTTTCTTTTGGTCAAGATCATAATGCAATGCTCTAGATGACTGAAAAGGGGCCATCTGCAAAAGGCACATGAATCAAATCCATTGTCACATTAAGCAAGTCAAAGAGTTGCAGAAACTATCCTGCTGAGATCTACTTCCTGCTGGACATCAACCCTGTGAGGTTGACAATCCACACCATGCACACAGGCGGGAGATGAATGAGATTGAGATTGGTAAACATTTCCATACCAAGATGAAATGCTGGGATGGGGTGAGATCTGACTTCTCCCAATTAACTAGTGAGAGAAGCAAAAGAAGGTTGTTCCTGCCCTTCACCAACGATGATGAACTTGAAAACCATATTCCAAATATTCGGCAGTCACTGTTAACAAAGTTGACCTGAACAGGATGACGATGCAGTTGAACGCCCTTGGGTTGATATCATGTAATTGGTATATGAAGAAGGGTGAACAGGCACATGAAAATATGTATTAGTTAGATCTAGACCAATCACAAATTCATCCCTTTCGAGCTTGATAAATGAAATCCAAAGCCCCTCCATAACAACTTGGATAGCCCATTTGTTTTGCAGAGAAGTTGGATCCAAGGCTGCCAAAAATGAAAGAGTCTGGTGCCAACATGCAGTATGTCAGAGGGCACTGGGGGTGGTAAGTAACTGGCGGTTGTTGTATGGCTTGGGGAAACAAAAACTTTGTTTCCTATCCCCTTTCTTAAACTGCCTCCTAAATTGTGGGGCCGATTGCCACTTTTGGGCAGTACTTGACCTTCTCTCTTGTTGTCAACAAACTTCTCTCCATTGCAGTTGAGATGGACGTGACCTAAACACTGGAGCTCTTGTGCTGCCTGCTTCCATACATCTTCAATTCTATCACCGAACAGCAATGATGAAGCAAAGGCTTTGATTGCTGAGCTAAAGAATGATGCAGCTTCAGTGACTACAAGTGGTGAATGAAGTCTAGTCTCACCAGATCTAAATTTGCTGAAACAATAGGGCATTAGCCATAGAATGATGCGTGGAGAAAATATAAAACATAAAGATGTTAAAATTTTTGTAAAGGTATTTAAAAAAACAATAATGGTACAACAGGTAAAATTTCTTAAAACACATGGTCAAAATTTGTTATATAAACTGCATTCCATCAAAATGTCCAAGAATATTTGGGCGTTACATCCCGGTTTGATGGATTCCCGTAAGACTCCGCATGCAACGAATACTTTTATCTCAATTTAGAATGAAAAGTGAAAGCAATTCAATTTAGCAAAAAGAGAGTCTCCTTTGATCACTGCTGAGAAATTTGATGTCAGAAAGATTCAAGTAAACATGGTCAATATACATTCAACTTCAGCGAGTGGGAAAACAGAATTGAGACGTACAGTGATAGTTACCGCCAGATGTTTGTTCCGAGATTTTGCTGACAGGTGGTTTTGCACCACGATTGATGATTATTCATAATTTAAAAAATAAATAACATTGATATTAGTTTATCACATTAAGTCCATAACTTGATAATATTCCTGTGATTTTTAAATGAAAATATGGAATGTAAAAAAATTTGTTACCCCTTTCATACTTTATATGTAGTTATTACTCACATCTGTGTGATCCCACTCTAGAAAGGCAACTCCTCCTATAAGATCACTTTCCTGCTGCAGAAGGGGTGGCCTTATAAGAGGGGGACCACTGTATCATGAATGTATTTGCCACATGTTGGTATCGATTAGTTTGATTTTTGATCATTATTTGTGTGAATGTTTTCGGAGTTTGTGGATTTCGTTTTTCTTTCTGACCTTGTTCTCCAACACAGTATCATTGGTGATCATTACTTGGTTGTTTTATTATTACTGTCTGTAGTTTTTGCTTGTTTAGTAATGAGTGTTTCTGTTTTATGTGAACGGTTACAGTTTGTTATTTCTTGTTGTTTTTGTTGTTCTTCTTTGTTTCAGGTAAAACATGACAAGGAAATGTTTGAAGTGCAAGAGATTCAAAATTGGTAAGGTTCAACATGATATGTGCAATGCCTTGTCTGCACAGTGTTCATATGCTTCATCATGCAGTCTGCTCAGAAAGGTAGGAATGGATATGGTGCACAGTAAATAGAGATGGGTTAAGTTGAAATCAATGGTAAACAACATCTTGAGCTTTCACCTGAAGACATTAATAGCAAGCATAGTGGGGAACGCCATGATGTGTACAGTGCACACTGCAACTGTTACATCTGGCCATGTTGACTGGAGGAACAACGTGCTTCAGAGATGGCAATGCAGCACCATTCCTAGATGTTGCTCGAGTTGCAAATGCAGAGACTTGTGCAGGATATGATGAACCAGTTGCTGACCCTCCGTTCTTCACGTCTCCAATAGTGACATAGAGTTGATTGGAGAGCATCCCACCATTTTATGGCAGTCCAGTGGGTGCAAGTCCCCCCACATGTCTGGGATATATTATCAACCTCTATGATCTGTACTACCAGTCATCGATGCCATGCGAGGCTGCTCTGGCAGCTGCCGGGCCAGCCGAACTTTTTGACTAGTGACCAAAGGTCAGTTGCAATAGGCAAGCCATGCCACATACAGCAACAACTTATTCTTTCATTGGGAATTTTTAGTTATCACACAAGATGCTCAGTTTTTACAAAGGAAGTGAGCTTGTCACGTGATAAACTTTTTTTGTTTTGTTCCCAGTCTGGTACCCAGTTTAAGCATATTTTGTAATCTATGTGAGGATAACATACCATTTTACTATCTGGTGACAGGATGTCACGCTAACTTGAGCTGAACAATACTGTGCTTCTTAGCGGTTAGTTGACAGGATCTCATGCTAACTTAGCTGAACAATACTGTGCTTCTTAGCGGTTAGCTTGTGCCATAATTATCGGTGGTAATAATAGCCAGTAATTATCAAAGTGACAAAACCCAACATCTAAGGAACACACAGCAGTAAGGATAATTGGATTACTTACCTCTCTGTATGGATTAAAGTTACTTTATCTGCATGTTGGAACAAATGTCAATGTGTTGAGTTGAGAAAGACATTTTTAAGTAAATTGTGTTTCTCAGAGAATACAGAGGAGCCTCGTTAATCCGGACACCTTCGTTCCCAGTGAATATTTCCGGATTAACGAGTTTTCCGGATAATTGAATCATGCACATTTTTATTTTACGATGTCATCCTACCGTATATATCTACCTGTACATGTATTTGCTAGATGTAAATGTACTGTATATGCAATAATGCTTGAAATAAATTAATGAATACATCTGCTGACTTGTGTTTATTTCACTTTATTATAACATGCACTTGTATGGCCTGCACTTTGTTCATGTCGGCACTATCTGCTTCTACCTCATACAATTTTTGTTTGATGCCCCGCCGATTCTTGAAGCGTTGCAGCCAACCACAAGAATAGGAAAAGTCAGTGATGTTGAGTTGGTCTCCGAGTATCTTTGCCTTGGCAATGAGCATTTCATCATTGACGGTGGCGTGGTGGGCCGACATGTCTGAGAACCACATGAATACATCATCATCAACTTGTTCATATTTGGCGTAGCGCGCGCGGGTTAGGTCTGCTGAGTCGGCCGGTACGGACAACCATTTGTCCTTGTTTTTTATGATGTCCGCAAATGTCGACTTACTAATGTCTAAGGATGAGTAAGCTATAATATGCTGGGGGATATCTTGAATGGTGGCTTTTGGGTGATCTTCTTTGTGCTGGCAAATCTACTCGTCTACGCTTGCTTGATGGTGTCGCCATAATAATATAAAAAGTACAACGAATACAAACTGATATCTCGCAGTTAAATGCGTTATGGTAAACTTATAAAATGCATTCATTACTATAAGTCGTATTTTACAACTGTTATAGCTGCTAATGAACCGATAATTGACGTCCCCTTTTATTCTGAAATGAAGCCCTATACTGTCCACAGCTTAAGTCAATCCACTTTATTTGTTCAGCCATCAACAAACTGTGATTGTAACATACAGTTGGTAAAGAGACTTAATGACACACTTAATTTATTAACCACATGTTACGTCAAAAAGTGTGGACAATTTGATCCCAGTGTGTTTATTTAATTATTAACACCCCCGTCAGGGACTAGCTAAAACAGACATTGTTTATACAATCGCTGGTTACAATACGGTGATGCTACTTGAAGTTTTTCCACACACATGATCACGTGATCAATTTGTAACTTTAATGTGCCACTAGAATTTGACCAATCAGAGATTGATACATTGACACACCCCCAAATCTGCGTAGGTGAATTGGTGTTATCTGACAGACTGTATTTTCATATACGATTTTTCTTATTTTTGGACAGATTATTTCCGGATTATCGAGGCAAGTTTTATAGTAATTTTACACTTTGGTCTCCGATTTTGATTTCCGGATTCGGAACGCGGATTTCTTGATTAACGGAGAAAAATAACGTTTAGGAAATCCGTTCCCATTGAACTCTGTCCGGATAGCGAGGTTTCCGGATAAACGGAGTCTGGATTAACGAGGCTCCTCTGTACTTACCCGATCACATTAACGTTAGGGATATAAGCCTGCTACCTCCTGAATCCAGCCCTACTAAAAGACAAAAATCGTCTTTTCTGTCTAGCTCATGTAGACAAAGGGCAACAACTCTTTTCCCTTACCACTGCCAGGTGTTTCTAGTTTTTAAGCTAATCGTATACTATCGCATGGCGGGGTGGTTGGGAGGGTTTTTAAATAATGTGATTGGGTAAGTATTCTCAGAGAAACATAATTGACTTAAAAATGTGCCTTCTTCAAATACATTCCATGATCACATTAATGTTAGGAGAATAGGTAATAGGAGGAGCGAATGCTGAGCCCCAACCTCTACATCAGGTATCCTTCTAGGGAATGATGGCTGGATTCCCCATGCGAACAATAACCCATTCTCCTAATTTCATAAGCAACACAGCCTAGGGTCACATGATCTGTGACCCCTATATACGGTTAAGAAGATTATTATTGAAATCTTCTTAACAAAATTTCACTGGCGAATCCAGCAAAGCTGATAGGCAATGTTGATTGTTTCAACTGGGTCTGGTAGTCATCTGGGCTGCCACCACCGGGCACACCAGATTCAAGGTTTGCCTCTGCGAAGCTAAATATCTGATAAAAACTCAAGAAGTTTGACGCGGCATGACAGCCAACAGCTTCCATTATATCTTGGATCAAAACACTGCGTTCAAATGTGAGGCTTGCAGAGATTGCCCTAATTTCATGAGCGGTAATCTTCATGAGGCGACTCTGATCTTGTGAGACCTCAGAGTACGCAGAGTGTAAAACCCACTTCAGCCATGAAGAAAGAGGCGCTTGCGCGTGTCACGACTTGCCTCTGTGCGTTTCAAGTAGTGCTTGAGTGCATGAACAGGATCTTGCATGGCCACTACTCTCGACTTCTCTATGGAAGAGAGCAAGTGAATGATGATTCTTAGATTCCGACATTCGGTAACCTATTTTTAGCTATGAAGCCTGGCTGAGTCAAGAGGACCTCCATACCATCCAATCTGAACTGAAGATAGTTTGGGGCAATGGAATGGGCATGTAACTTGCTCACCCTGCATGCTAAAGCTAAGGCTATCAGGAAACATGATAGTAGCTTTAGCGAAGTGTGGGCTAAAGGCTCTAATTTATTTGAATTGAGCCATGTTAAAACCCAGGACAGATTCCATTTTGGAAATAGGGTGAAAGATTTTGGTCGATTGAAATCAAAATTGCCAAAGATCCGAGAGATCTTTATCATACCCAATGTCACATATACCATGATGGCGTAATGTGTCTCATATCATGGAGTGGTAGCCTTTGATAGTAATTGGGGTCAACTGTTTCTCCTCGAAGAGCAAGAGAAAAAGGTCGTGCAGTTGAAGTATTGAGGCACTCAAAAGGACGATGTTATTGATATGGCATCAGTTCCTGAAAACATGCCACTTTCCCTTGTAAGCCTTCAGAGTGGAGGGCCTTCTTGCTCTCAAGATTCTCTCCACAATTGAGGTTTAAACTGTTTGTCTCGCAAGGCTGTCCAGACAAGAGCCAAGCGTGAAGAAGAAGACAGCAATTCAGCATGTTACTAACTCTCTAATACCACAACCGTTACTAACGGAGTAAGCGAAATTAGTCAGTGGCATGCTAACTCGCAAATGACAACACGAGTTCAATGATAGCGTGCTGTAATGTGGTCTTAAATAGACGTCTGTAATAGGTGATAAGGTCGCTCACATTTGGATTTTTTTTTTAAAATAACGTATACAACCTGTAGAAGAATGATTGTCCAACACAATAAATCAAAATTTAAAGTTGGATGGTTCAATTTAACACTAACTTAAAGATGGCTTGGATTGTTTGGAGGTATAATGTACGTGTTATCAGAAAAAGCGAAGCTTAAAAACTAGCAATACTTGGCGGTGGCTAGGTAAGGGGAAAGAGTTATTATCCTTTGTCTGTATGAGATAGACAGAAAAGATAATTTTTTGTCTTTAGTAGGGTTGGATTCGGGAGGTAGCAGGCTTATATCCCTAATGTTAATGTGATCGGGGAACATATTTGAAGGAGAAATCAACAAATATTATAAGATTGATATCTGTAAAAAACCATTATGTGGCCGCTCACGAGAGGTAAATTTGACAGTTTTTGCACTAAAATGCAGACCGCTGGTGTTAGAGGGGTGGCAGTCCTTGAGGGGTACTTTTGAACAAAAACTTGTTGGTACCATAGGATTCTGGTTGTATAAAGCACATGGCCACTGATCGGAGGGATGTTTACAAGGGGGACCACTGTATACCAACTTCCGCAATGGCTGGATAGAAATAACACCGGTTTTCTTGTGTATCGAGAGGCAATACAGGATGATGTTGGTTGTACCAAGCTAAAGTTTAAACTGGGAAACATCCAATTGATGGGTAGCCACATAGTGAATGGTAAGGAAAGGTAATGAAAAAGAGTTTCTTCCTTTGTCTATGATATATAGATGGGAAATATAAATTGTTCATCGTATTTCCCATCCACAAAGTTTGGTAATGATACATGGTGGAGAAGTAGACATTTTGTGCAGAATTGAAACATGGTAAATTCGAGTTTAAATGCCCTACAGCATCATTCTAAGCATGCTACACATACTTCAAGGCCCGATTACAGCTATATTGTAACATCTGGATATTATATAGTGTACAAGGATTGAAATTAGTGGAAAGTATACAAACATGAGTGAAAAAAGGGTTGATATACTTTGTGCATACAATAGCGAAGGAGATTAATTGGAACATATTGAGAACCTTGTTGATACTTTTGGAATCCTTCGTCTCCTATTTCCTGAATCATCTTCTTTTTCCACCGTTCAAGGGCTACAGCATTCTCCAACGACTGAGTCTTGTTTAAAATCAGATTGACGGCAGGAAGAGTAGTCACTGACAATTTCTCCACATACTCTTTCAACAGCTGATGTTGATCTGGGTCGATTTCAGCCTCTGGAAATAAGGGACTTTGGGATATGATCTTCAAAGGGTCATCGGCTGTGGTTTCTGTATTTTTCACATTTTTATTTGTTATCGTTTGCTCAGTACATGTAGTTGTTTCTAATTTATTTGTCATTCTGCTGCTTGTACCTTTTTGGTTATTAGCTGAAAAATCTGCATTGTTTTCTTCTTCAATTAGTATCTCTTGCTCAGTAGTTCCTTTCACTTCCTTCGACTTTGTAGTATTTTGCTTTTTCACAACAGGACCAAAAAGTTGCAAATTTTCTTTATTCCATTTCAAGACAATTCGAGCTTTCTCAGCCTTGGTGGCATATGTCCTTGATGTGATGGCAGAAAATACATAGAGGAAGTGAGATGACACTTTCATGACTTTTGACATGATCTACACCCAGGAATGTATACAAGTCTTCCTATAATTCTGTGATTGCCAGCACCTTAAAATTTCATAAATCGTCAATAAATCCCTGATGCAACCTGAAGGAAAACATAATAACTTTAATACTTGAAGTAATTTAATTAACATTATAGATGTGAAAAGAATAATACATAATGTACATAATTTTGGTTCCATTTGCTACAAAAAGAAACAGGAATTATATAGCTGATTATGAAATATTTTTTTGTCCTTAATGTCAATATAAAAGGTTTCGTTAAAAAACTTGCACAAATGCTGTATCTATGAAAGCAGTATATAGGTTTTATTGTCATTAAAAAAGGCCATAAAATCGCATAAATAACGAAGTTAAAAAAAAAAAAAATGGAATTCTATTTGAGAAGCTGCTAGTGTTTCTGTTTGATTGCTAATTAAACAAGGAAGCAAGTAATTGCTTCCAATAATTTATTTGTATCCCAAGATTTGCTATTTGGATATATGTTTTTTCCCCACCAGTATAGGTTTTGTTCTATTAATTTACTATCAATTCAAGAATACTGAATTAATAAAAATGTATATTGATTTATTCTGATTTTCACATTATCTTAAGATTTCAAATCTTGTTTCCAACAAGCTTCTGTTCAATTTCTAATTTTGTTTTGACAAGAATAATGTCAAAAGTCAAGGTTAAGAAACTAGGTTTCTACTTTGACTAAACTAGATTACTAAAATAACTAAACCTAAATGATATCTATTGATTCTCTATTTAATGCATCAAGACAGGGACCTGTATATCAAGTACACAAGCACTGCTGTAAAATGTGTAACCTTGGCTCAATGTCAAAAGTGGAAAGCAAGCATGCGTGAATGATAAATCGTCTTAGTTTTATAATGAATAATCCAATATGTGAACAAATCCATTGAGGGGTTTAAGAAATGTAAGCAAATTAAAAAAACTTTAACCAAACCTTATCATACATTTTCCAAGACTGCAACCTTGACCCCAAGATCAAAGGGGAAAAGGCATGTCACTGAATGAATTGTCTTAGCTTCATAATGATTCCTCCCAAGTATGAAGAAAATCCATCAAGAGGTTTTAGGAAATATAAGCAACTGAAAAAACTTTGAGCAAAACCTAAATGCATCTTTTCTATGATAATGACATGGATCCCAAAGACAAAGGCCAAGTATGCATGTCGCAGAATGAATTGTTTTAGCTTCATGATGATTCATCCCAAATATGAAGAAAATCCATCATGATTTGGGGTAGAGAAATAAATTGCTTGAGAACCCAGTACAACTAACAAGAGTCCTTTGATGGACTGACGGTTTACTGGGCTAAAAGAATTTTCAGGAATTCAAGATAAGATCACTTCTTCCTTTTAACATCTGAATGTTGAAACCAACTCAGATATTCTTCAGTGATAAGATTTTCAAATTAGCTTCTGTGGTGGACAAATTGGATATCAGGTTGTCACCCTTTTCATTTAGGACAAAGTAGATATCATTAGAAGTCTTTTGGTCAAAACCCATGTCATAATGATCATCCATTCAGGGGGAGTAGTGTCAACAAGATTTGCAAGACAGCTGTCATGGCAACCATATTGGATGTACGACTGGCACCATGTTCATTTGGCCTAACTAGATATCATAAGAAGTCCATTGGTGAAAACCACATGTTGATATAGCCATTGATTTGGGAGTAGAGATAACAATATTTTCAAGATAGCCACCACGGTGGCCAAATTGAGGATTAGTCATTTTCATTTAGGACCAAGCAGACACCATAAGAACTCTTCTGATGAAAAACCCCGTCAAAATGACTTTCCCTTTAAGGGTTGCTAAAACAAGATTTTCAAGATGGCCACCTATTGGACGTCAGATCAGCTTGACTTCAATTTAAGATCAACAAAACATTATAAGACGTCTTTTATTGAAAATCCCATGATGATATGACCATTCATTCAGGAAAAGTAGTGATAACAAGATTTTCAAGCTGGCCACCATGGCAGCCATATTAGATCCCAGATCAGCACCATTTTCATTTATACCAAGTAGGCATCATATGAAGTCTTTTAGTGAAAACCCCATGTCAATAAGACATTCCGTTCAGAAGTAGTGATAAAAAGATGTTCTAGATGGCTGCTGTGATGGTTATATTGGACATCAGATTGGCACCATTTTCATTTAGGACCAAGTGGACATCATAAGTCTTTAAGTGAAAACCTTCCTAATGTTGATACAGCCATCCATTCAGGAGGAGTAGCAATTACAAGATTTTCAAGATGGACACTGTGTGCAGACCATATTGGATGTCAGATCATCACCATGTTCATTTAAGATCAACTGGACATCATATAAAGTCTTTTGGTGAAAACCCCTGCATCAACATAACTTTCTGTTCAGGAAAAGTTGTGACAAGGCTATTTTCAAGATGGCTGGTGTGGTGGTTATTTTGGACCCCAGGTGAGCACCATTTTCATTTAGGACCAAGTAGACATAATAAGTCTGGTAATGAAAACCCCATGCTGATATGACCATCCATTCAGGAGGAGTAGTGATAACAAGATTTTCAAGACAGCTGACATGGCAGCCATACTGGATGTCAGATCGGCACCATTTTCATTTTTTACCAACTAAACATCATAAGCAGTCTTTCAGTGAAAATCCTCTGTTGATATGACCATCCATTCTGGAGGAGTAGCGAAAAGATTTTCAAAATGGCCACTGTGTGGCCATATTGGATGTGCAAGCAGCACCATTTTCATTTAGGACCAACTAGACCATGGGATGAATGTGCATGCAAAGTTTCATGGCAATCCTCCAAGTTTTTCTATGACTAAAACCTTGACCCCCAGGGAAAAGGGAAGAGCAAGCATGTCACAGAATGAATAGTCTTAGCTTCAAAATGATTCATGCCAAGTATGATGATCTATCAAAGCGTTTAGTAAATATATGCAAATGAAAAACTGTAATCAAAACTTTAAACTGCCGCTACTATCCAACAAGTAACTGCTGTCTCACTTTCCATTAATGTGAGCTCAACAAAAAATGGTGGAAACTAGTATCACTAAATCCTTAATTTGATTTGCTGCTCGTAACTGGGAATTTATTTAGATAGTTATGAACTATAACATTACATGAGACCCAAGTGGGCCTATGATCATTCACACTTCTGACATCTGCCTAATAGCCACATGCAAGAGCAGACAAGTAATAGGGGTCAGTAGAATGTTTTCTGTAGAAATTTCTTTCCAATGCTGTTGATCACACATTAAGAAAAAAACTGTGTTAAGGTTTTCTGGGTTTTTTTTGTTTAGTATATGCATCCATATTTGATGGCACATAAGCATTATTTGTCCATTATTGACAGGCCATTATGACATTATTGACAGGCCTTTAGGAGATTATTAACAGGCCTTTAGGACATTATTGACAGGCCTTTAGGACATTATTAACAGGCCTTTAGGACATTATTGACAGGCCTTTTGGACATTATTAACAGGCCTTTAGGACATTATTGACAGGTCTTTTTGCTTTGTCAAAATTGGTCAAATTTTGCTGAGCAGCTTTTTGAGACAAGCTGTTTAATTTTTTCTCCTTTTTTTTTTTAAATGTCAGGCATATTTCAAGGCAGATAAGCATCAGTTGTATAAAATTTAAAGCTTTTTATGCCAGGATGCTTCAATCATATTTTGTAAAATTCTGTTGAGCACTTTATGAAAAGAAGTAGATTAAAGATTTTAAAATTTTTTGTAACTGTAGCCATATTTCAAGGCAGATCGCATTCAATAGTACAAATCAAAAAGCTATCTCTATCGGATTTATTTGGTTAAATTCTAAATGGATTTTGAAAAGCCATTTAAAATTTTTTTATTTATTTTTAGTAATAGCTGCCATATTTAATGACCAACTGGAATAATTTGTATAAAATTGAAAGTCCTTCATGCCAGGATGGTTTTCAGCAAAATATGGCCAAATTCTGTCCGGTGCTTCTTGAAAAAAATCGTTTAAAAGTTTTACTAATTTTAGTAATGGTGGCCATATCTGAAGGTGGATCAGCATCATCAATAATAAACTGAAAGGATGCTGTCAAATTATGTCAACTGATTTTAGAGACGTTGTTGAAAGGTTTTACTATTTTTAGTAATGGCAACCATATCTGATGGTAGATCAGCATTAACTGTACAACACTGAAAGCCCTTCATACAAGAATGTTTTCTATCAAGATCTGTCAAATTCTCTTAAGTACCTGTTGAAAAAAACGTTGTTTAAAGATTTCTCTATTTTCAGTAAAGGCAATTCTATTTAATGGCAGATTGGCATCATTTGTACAAAGTTACAAAACCCTTAATAACAAGATGCTTTCAATCAAATTTGGTCAAATTCTGCTGAGCAGTTTTTGAGAAGTTGGTTCAATGTTTTCTATATTTAGTAACAGAGGCCATATCAGAGAGTGACCCAAGCGTTACAACCCAAAATCCATTACATTTATTTTCAATGGTATTAATTTTCATGGTTTTATAGAAAATGACATCTTTGGCAATACTTAAATTGATGGATTCAGGAAAGGATCCTAGTGTTTCCACAGTTCCTTGGGTATTCAGATTTGTGCATTGTTGGAAATAAGAAATCCACAATAATACATACCCCACAACAAATAAGAAATGAACTGTATATGATGCATCTTCCTGCTATGATTGCATGTACAAAGTTTGTCAAGAAATATTTGAAAATGTTACAGCAATTGAATTTTAAACACCTGAGCTTTAATCCCTCCCAGAGACAGCATATGAGAGCTATTAATATTACCTCTCTTGCTATGGTCGTATGCACACTTTTCACTAGAATGCACCAAATTCTACGACTTAAGCTTCTAACAAGACAGCCCTTTTTGTCAAACCCGCCTTTTTATTTAGCCAAGTAAAAACTTTAACATTGTGGTAAAAGTAAACTTGCACATTGTGAGTATGGGCATATGTACCGACAGACACTGGGTCTATGCCCAGTAGAGCTAACAATGGCTTCTTCACAATATCTTTTGTTCTGAAGTTAATTCCTTGACCAAACTTTATGGATGGTTTACACTTGGAGTACATGTGCACAAAAAAATATATATTGATTTTGGGAGTCTAAAGGTCAAAGGTCAAGATCATGGCAAGTCCAATAAGAAAATAATGGTTTTTGCATAGCAAGTTTACTAAGGTCAAGATCATTGAGACTGCTGGTCAATAATTTCTTGAGTCAACCATGCCATACTAGTGCCTGCATAGAGACTATTAAACACACAAAATGTACCATTCATGGTACTGATTTTGACACATTTTTGAAAATTTACGACTTTTTAAAAAAAAAAAAAAAAGCATCGATAGAAAACATCACTGGAGGCAGAGAAATGAAATTTGATAAGCAGGTAATTACAGAAATTTAAAAAAAAATTTTAAATACACATTTTTGAACTTTTGTACTTGGACTTTTATGACACAACCTTCATTACCACAATGACGGCAAGTCTTGGGACACAAACAAATAATTATTTTTTTGGGTGTCCCAAGACTTATATGCATGTAAAATATATAAAATGTTCAGCGTCCCAAAACTTTTAGACAAAAAAAAAATATGTAAAGATAAAATTGGGAAGATTGCCATACGTCACACAGCAGTGACCAGCTCATTTAATTACAAACGTCAATAAACTCTTATAAACTACTATGATTGTTTATGTTATTATTTTGCATGTGCATATTTTCCGATTTCTCCAACATGATTTAAAATAAAGGTAAATAAAGACTTCATAATTCACAGCCACTTATATTGAACGGGAAACATGTACTATAGTGTACAGTGCAAATCATGCTTGGCGCCACTTATATCCTTGTTTATTCCCAAAAATATTCGATGCAGATTTTGCTTTATTCATCGTTTTTACCAAATCGCATTCTTCCAGATTAAATTTCAGCTACCCGTTCATTGCTGTTTCATTTATTTGGATTCACGTGCTCAACAATTACTGTTTTTCAGTGGTATAAGTGATCCTACAAAGTGATGTAATCTATATGAAAAGGCATACATGTTTAATTATATAAAGCACATAACCAGCATAAATTCATTTAACTCATATATTCATGAAAGAATGATCATAATATATGTTAAAATTCTGAATATAGATCAATTAAGAGCATCATTGATCAATTTTAGTTTTGTGTTTCGGCTTCAGAAAATCATAATTTTCCACAAATTATTGATTACACTTTTGATTTTGGAAAGCTGGTTGTTTTGGCGTCTCTTTGTTTATAATTGGTGGATTTGTCTTTTCTTTTATGACACCACTCCAGGCCAGTTAATTGTTTAAACCTTGAAATTGGCTTGGGTAAAGAGGAAATTTTGTCCAGCGGCAATGCTGGTACTTTGATGTGTGATTGGCTTCTTCTACGTAATAATAGCACGATTACCGTAGCTGAGTAAACAGGTACTTTATTTAAGGTCACTTACATCAAAGCAAACTACCACAGAGTTTATATTTTAAAAGCATTATTTCTTAAACTTCTTTATCGTATTTTAGAGATATTATTTAAGTTTAGTGCAGTGGTGCATATGATTCAAATCCAATATATGTACTTCATTCATCAAAAGCAAAATCTTCAATGTACACATGGTAACGCCATGATGTAAACATGCGAACAATAAATGCAAGAGTTGATATAAAGACTATTTTCGTTGTTCTCATATTGGTATCACATTTTAATGAATTAGGTATTTCCATTTTCAGGGAAAAAAAACACCACAAGTACAGGTGACTTTCGACAATTTTAATGCAATGATGCATAAACTGACAATAGTAAAACTAGAGCACAAAAGGGAGAAGTTACTGTTGAATGGGTATAACATACCACTAATGCTCAATTCTTGTCATCATTTGATTAAATTATACATATTTTAATTCAGTAGAAATAATAAGAAAACGGAAAAATTCAATATATTTATCGACTCTTCAAACAAATTATAATAATTTATAACATTTTCATGTAATAATTCATAATGCGAGTCCCTTAACAACCACGAAGTCATGTTTATTCTACAGGAGGTTACGATCGATAAAATACACCGATCGACCAGTAGAAAAAAAAAATGTTTTACGTGTCTCAAGACTTATAGTACATGAAATAATTGCTTTAACTTCATGTCCCAACTTGTATAGGTCATAAAAAATTACTTTTGACAATAATTAAGTGTGTCTCAAGACTTACCGTCATTATGGTAGCACAATAAGCAACAAGAGTTACTCAAAGGGACTGACGCTCTACTGGGAGAAAAGAGTTTCCAGGAATTCAAGATAAGACCATTTCTTCCTTTTAACTGCTGGTGTTGAAACATTTGTGATATTCTTCATGGATAACACAATTTTCAAATTAGCTGCTGTGGTACACATATTGGATGTCAGATTAGCACCATTGTCATTTATGACAAAGTAGACATCATTAGAAGTCTTTTGGTCAAAAACCCATGTCATAATGATAATCCATTCAGGGGGAGTAGTGAAAACAAGATTTTTAAGACGGTCATTGTGGCAGTCATATTGGATGTAAGACAGGGACCATTTTCATTTAGGGCCAAAAAGGTATCATAAAAAGTCTATTGATGAAAACCACATGTTAATATAGCCCTTTTGGAGAGAATAGATAACAATCTTTTCAAGATATGATTTTCCATTCAGGAGATGTAGCAATAACAATCTTTTCAAGATGGCTACTGTGGCAGCCATTTTTGATATCAGAGCGGTACCATTTTCATCTCAGACCAACTGGACATCATAAAAAGTGTTCTGGAGAAAACCCCACTTCAATATTACTGTTCAAGTAGACTTTTGATAACAAGATGGCTGCCATGGCAGCCATATTGGACATCAGATTGGCACAATTTTTATTTAGGACCAACTACACATTATAAGAAGTCTTTTAGTGAAAACTCCATGTTGATATGATCATTCATGTAGGAGGAGTAGTAATTAGATTTTCAAGATGGCTGCCATGGCAGCCATATTGGCACCATTTTTATTTAGGACCAACTAGATATCGTAATAAGTCTTCTAGTGAAAACCCCATGTTGATATGACCATCCATGTAGAAGGAGTAACGATAACAAGTTTTTCAAGATGGCTGCCATATTGGATGTAAGATCGGCACCATTTTCATATAGGACCAACTGCACATCATAAGAAGTCTTTTTGTGAAAACCCCATGTTGATATGATCCTCCATTTAGGAGTAGCGATAACAAGATTTTCAATATGGCTGCCATGGTGGCCATATTGGATGTCAGATCAGCACCATTTTTGTTTAGGATCAACTAGACATCATCATAAGAAGTCTTTATGTGAAAACCCCATGTTGATATGCCCATTCATGTAGGAGTAGCAATAACAAGATTTTTTCAAGATGGCCTCATTATATGTCTGAAGAGCACCACTGTCATTTAGGACCAATGAGACTATGGGATGAATGTGTGTGTAAAGTTTCAAGGCAACCTTCAGAGTAGTTTTTAAGTAGCAATAACAAACTTGTGCTAACGGACAGATGATGGATGACAGACAACAGACTATCACATAAGCTCTTCTGGTCTACGACCAGTAGAACTAGAAACTACCTGAGGTAAACAAATATAATTTTATATGCATGTCAGAATGCATATGTTGATGACCTGATTATATTTTCAGGACATTACAGCAAATTTTAATTCTTCACAAATATCTGAACTTCTGACATGATTTAAAAAAAAAAAACTTGAGGGAAACAAATGAAATTTGGTAGGTATATTTGTATTTATATATAAATGACATGACTAGATTTCCAGGCTACTACATTAAATTTTGAATTTTTGTAAAATTAAAAAAAAAAAATTAATTTGTTATAGCAGCACAATTAAGCAAAAAGTTGAGACAAACAAATGAAATTTGGTCTGCATGTCTAACCGCACATGTAGATCACCTCATTTGGTTTCAAGCTATTATAGACTAATTTATGAACTTTTTATGACTTTGACATTTTGGTCAGAGGTCTGTTACACGTTTTACAAACATAAATCTTGTTTTTATTTTCTATATACTATACTTGACTAACCTGGGAACAAGCTATGCAGCACCAATTGTTCATGCGGTAAGACGTCGTCCCGCCCCGCCCCCCCACATATCAGGATCGACATTATGCATTGTAGGACCGAGACGTAACATATGTCAAGGATGGACATGGACAACGCTATATATACCCCATACATAGTTATGGCTTGGGTATAACTATTACATTGCAATATTTATTTTGACATTGCAATATTTATTTTTCATTACCGCCACTAAAATTGCACAGCAGAATAGTGCATAATGAAACATCATGCGCCAATGGGTATCGTCCCACATCCTATTTTGATGCTACCCTCTTTCGACGCAGTGTCATAAACTCCCAGTTTTCGAGAGAAAGCATCTTTCAATGACGTCCCAACCACAACATTAATGTACACTGATCAACATGTAGTCACACAGACAGAAAAATTTGTAGAAAATCCTATCCTTATCGGTTGTGAAATGAAACAAAGACATATACCATGAAAAAAACGCCATTTCACTGATTCTCTTTTTTTCAACCAGCAAATCCTCATAAAAATCCTTAATAACTATTCTGACGGGGGAAATCAACTTCCCGCCATAATAGGCATCCAGTCTGCTACTCAACATGTGTTAGCAACGTGACTCACAGCTGATAACTGCATCAGTAACACTGTTTAGAAAGGTGTACAATGTTATAGTTCATGTGGATGTGTCATAACTGATTTTCTGAGGTGGTTATTTGTTATAATTTGTGGAAATTTACAAAAAACATATTTTTACGATATATTTAATAATTAAATTAGTATCCTTTACATTTTTGCTATTTAAATCAATTATTAGGATTTTTTATCTGATAATTAAGCAATTTTATTTTAACAGTAAATTTTCAATAATCTTTTAAGACATTCTTGATCTTTAACTTGTTTTGACCAATTTATTTCTTTAAGATTTGTTTGATAATGGCATGAATGATAAATAATGAAAATAAAACCTCCTGTAATTTTATGTCTTCTGTCTTTGATTATTTGCATTCTGGATAAATAAGTTGTGAAGGATGCAAAACAGTTTAGATGTTCCAAAAACTACATACAAAGATTGAGGTTCTGCATGTTCACAATGCTAATTAAGTATTGGGAAAAAGGTCTCATGCTGAATCTAATTATTTTATAATTATAACTACACAATTTTAAAATTAATAATATCATGATTTTACCATAATTGATTATTTTTCCTTTCAAGACAAAATCTGTACCAAAACCAGATTAATGATAAATGTAAGAAAAGTTTAGGAATGCCAAGTTAAATTTCTGTCTGTAATTGCTCCCATAAACTTGAGTTTTCTACGTCCCATTGATGTTCATCTGTAATATAGTTTTTTTCCCACGCATATGTACAATGTTGTCACTACTAGAATAGACTTCTGTGAAGTGCGTCATTAAGGGTGACGTAATATACAAACTTTCCGACGAGGGGTCCTCTGGTTGAAAGCATGCAAGGAAGAGTATTAGGGAATATATCATTGCCATTTTTTATGCATGCTTTGCTAAAATAAATAATGTTTCTATACTAATGAGAGGCATCACTATGAAAGGAGCATATTTCTCAAAAGGTGAAAGTAAGTTCTTAAGTGCGTCAAAATAGGGTAGTCCAGGATATGTTCTTCTCCACCACAGTGCATGCTGTCTGCACTTGCCCATTTTAAGAAGATTTATTTAAAGCAAATGACACTATCCCAGCTGCAAAATAAAGAAAATCGGTAGACAAAAGCAAAAATAACTTTTGATGCCATCATTTTCTTAGCAATGTTCTCCAGTTACATTATGATAACATTTCACGAGTTATGCTACCTTCTTCATATCCCGCCACCTGCTCATTGAATAGTCTGGTTCCCTGAGTCATAGGCTCCCTGAGAGCATACGAAGCAGAGAACCAGACTACAGATGGGATTCCTATCTGTGTAGATACGTATTTCAGATGAAGATGTAATTCACTAAATTAAAATAAAATTGTATGAAGTTTGTTATTTTTAATTTAATTATTTTTTAAAATTGCCAAAATTATTTTAAACTTTCACATTACTAAGAAAAATCTAACGCTAAGCTACTAAAAGGTTATCCACAATTAAAATGGCAGCTGCCAAGAAAAAAGTTGTGTCGAAAGATGATTTACGTCGACTTATGAAGCAGACAAAAGCCTCACGAAAGTCCGACAGTACAAAAATAGATCATCCACTTGCAAAGTATATATTGATATTAAAATCTTTAATTGTAAACCTAATTACGATGTACATGCATTACTCCTTTTCAATCGCACCATGTACCAAACAAGACCAGTTTTAACACCTATTTTCGATGTAAAAATAAATGTGTGTTTATGCTCTAGGTTAGAATTTCATAATTGGATACGTACTCATTGGTTTGGAACTAACTTCTTGAAATTTGATGTGGTATTTTGTGAACACTGCATAGCATCAAACTTCTCTACGAGACTTTATTTTAATAATCAAGATGTTAATACCCACGCCTTTTTAAATGCGTCAAACGGCATAGTGACCAAGACAATTTCTGGGTGGGTTTGATTCTGTGGCTGTTTGTGAGTGAGTGTTCTGACTGGTTATTATACAGCATGGAGTAAACTTGCAACAGGAGCTAATACGTTGGCAGTTGTGAAGTAAATGCTTCAAGTTAAATGCTTTGCATAATTTGAACACATTAAAAATTGTCTTTATTAGTATTTACTTGAATTCAAGACTTAAATATGCAATATATATATATATATATATATATATATAGAGTGAGTGTGTGTGTGTGCGTGCATGCGAGAGAGAAGATAGAACAGCTTAGAAATATTGATGTATAGGTAAGAAAAGATTTATTTAAAGTTGTCATGATTTGAAACAACAGTTCAACATAAGCTCTAATGAGCTTTTTACCGACGTGACATAATGACATTTAAACATAGATTCATTTTTTTTTCATTTTTCATTTCATCCGTAACCTTGCTGGTCGTAGGCGTGCCACTGATGACTTTGCGACAATCTCTCTACATTTTGCCCTCTTCTCCATTGCTCTTTGGGACTTTGCAAAGTCCATGCCTGTCAACTCTTTGATATCGTCTTCCCATCTCTTCTTCTGTCTGCCTCGTTTTCTCTTTCCTCTCATTGTGCACTGTAGGATTGTCTTTGACAGGCCAGTTGAGCGTGAGACGTGACCATACCATCTTAGTTTGCGTTTCTTTACAGTGGTGAGCAGATCTTCATAAATTCCAATTGCACCTTGGATTCTAGTGCGCACCTCCACATTAGAGACGTGGTCTAAGTATGAGATTTTCAGGATCCTTCGATAACATCTAATTTCTAAGGCATGGATTCTTCTCTCTAATTCTGCTGTTAGGGTCCATGTCTCACATGCATATAGGAATATGGACATGACAAGGGAGCGCATAAGCTTGATCTTGGACCCAAGCGTGATGTTGCTGTCTTTCCAAATAGGCTTCAGCCTAGCCAGAGCAGCTGTTGTGTGCGCAATCCTGGAAAGAACCTCAGGTTTTGAACCTTCATCAGAGGCAATAACACCTAGGTACTGGAAGCTTGTTACTGTGCCCAGCTTCTGTCCATTCACTCTTATTTCCTTTTGGATGCCACTCGGGTTGTTTGTCATTAGTTTTGTCTTTTCAGCGTTGATCTCCATCCCATATCTTAGTGATGCTTGATTGAGACGGTTCACTAAGGTTTCCATTTCTTCTTCATCTCCTGCTAAGCCATCGATATCATCAGCAAAGTGCAAGTTGGTGATTGTTCTGCCTCCAACACTGTCACTGCCCTCATGGTCTTCCAAGGCGTTGGACATGATCCTTTCCAGGTAGATGTTGAAGAGAGTAGGTGAGAAAAGACACCCCTGTCCGACTGTGGTTCTGAACCAGTCTCCTATGTTGCCATTGATGAGAACTGTACTAGTCACCTTGTCATACAGGTTTTCTATAGTGCGGATTAGTTTTGCATTTATGTTGTATATCCGCATGGTGGCCCACAAGGCTGCAATGCCATACCTTGTCGAAAGCCTTCTTGAAGTCAGTGAAGACATGATAGAGGTTCTGTTGATGCTGGAGATATTTTTCACTGAGGATTCTAAGATTGAAGATCTATTCTTTAGTGCTACGTCCTGCTCTGAGACCTGCCTGTTCTTTCACAATGATGTGCTCTGCTTGGGGTTTCAGTCTGTTGAGGATGATCTTAAGCATAACCTTGCTTGGGTGACTGATGAGACTGATTGTTCGGTAGTTCTGGCACAGTTGTAGATTCCCTATTTTAGGAAGAGTCACGATCAGAGACTGGGTCCATGGGTTGGGCCATTCTCCTGTTTGCCAGATTTGGTTGCAGATTGTTGTGAGGACATATATCATGGAAGTTAAACATAGATACAATTGGACAAAAAACACATAGTGCATAACTTAAAATATAGACAAGTGGAGCATTTTAAAATCATAGTAATTAAAAGTGAATTCAGTATTTAGGTCATCTTTTTAAAAAAACAGTTACTACAAAATTACAGGTTAACAATCAAAATTTATATTAAATGCCAGAGGCAAAAGGACCAATTTTTGGACTAAAAGCAGGCTGATATGCAGATTATGCATTACTTAAAAGAAAGCAGCTCTCAGTTGACACCTGATAGTACATAAGACAAGGACACATAAAACAAAATGGTAACACAAATATTAGTTGTTGTCATCATTGCAGGAGGGGAGGGGGAGCTTTATTTGCAGATATTACATTTAAAGTCTTTACCATTCCAGGATAATATTAATGATCTAAAGGAATTAAAATTTTACTGTTCTCTAAAGTGATTAGGTAGTTCATTCCATAAAACAGCAGCTGCATATCTAAAAGATTTTTTGTCATATGTTGAGGTTTTAATTCTTGGGACATTTAAAATATTTGAATATCTAAAATTGTATTGTAAGACATATAAAATAATCCAAACGTTTTGGGGCTAATTTGTTAAGAATTGTAAAAGTCTCTAGAGCCATAGCCCTAAGTCTGTGCACCTTCAGGGCTGGCATTTTTGCCTTAAGTAAAAGTTTATGATAGCTGTATGTGTAATCATCATACACAAAAATCTCAGAGCACGGTTTTGTATTTTTTCGAGTTTAATAGTGTTCATTTCACTGCAGAAGTGCCAGGCCAAGGGACAGAAGTTGAAATTGGAGAGGATAAAAGTATGTAGGGTTGTCAGTTTGTTCAGTCTAGTTAACTTCTGACCAATACGTTTCAAGACAGATAGTTGCCTTGAAGCTTTCCTACAGAGATTTTTTACATGCAAATTGAATTGCAGTTGATAGTCAATGTCAATTCCTAGCAGTTTAACAATTTCTTCACAATTTATAACAGCACTGCTTATGTCTAGTACAGGCTTCATACTGAATGTCTTTTTACTCACAGCTAGTGCTTGAAACTTTTCAGGGTTGGCTTGCATTTTGTTTGCAGTGAACCAGTCAATCAGAATATTGGATTCTGTTTCAAGTGTGTCAATCAGAGTGTCAAAGTCCGGTGAGGAAAAGGACAAAGTGTTATCATCGGCATAGTTATTAAAAGAGCCATATTTAATAAAATAAAAAAATATTGATAAAACATTAAAGAGTAAAGGTCTGAGTATTGACCCCTGAGGAACCCCTTTTTGAATTTCAGTCCATCTACTCAAGACACCCTGCATCTTAATTTGCTGCTTATGATTTGACAGATAGCTCAGTAAGAGTCCAACTGAGCCATCTGACAACCCATAAGCCCTAAGCTTGCATAAAAGAATATCATGAGGGTGACAGTCAAAAGCCTTGGACAAATCCATCAGAACTGCAGCTACATATTTGTTTTCATCAAGTGCTTTCTTCCGGTCTTCAAGTAAACATAAAAAGAGTGGTCTTGCATCCATGACCTTTATGAAAAGCACCCAAATATTTGTGAAAAATGTTCTCAATAAAGATGCTAACTGGGTTTAATCGATGTTTCAAATAGTTTGGATATGATACATGTAGGTAGAATGCTGACAGGTCTATAATTACTTTTGTCAAGAGGATTGTTCTTTTTGAAAATTGGAACTACTTGTGCTGCCTTTAGATGATCAGGACAAATATTTGACTGTAAAGTTTTGTTAATTAGATCTGTAATATGGCCAACAAGGATTGGTGCCCCAGCTTTTAACAGTTTAACAGGAATTTGATCCACCCCATTAGCTTTTTTCGAATTTAAACTTCTTATCATTTTATACACTTCTTCATGGTTTATTTGCTTAAATTCAAAATTTTTATCTATGCTACTATTATCCTTAATAGCCTTGATACTTTGATGAGTTAAGGGGTCAAAAGGATAATCCTTTCCAATGTCTAATACCACATTTACATAAAAGTTATAGTTAAAGCATATGAAGTTACTGTGAACAAAAGCTACACTGACACTGAAGTTTCATAGTTGCTAAAATATAAAATACATTTAAAGAACAGCAATTAGATTTCATTGTTGATCATGGACTAATTTGGGCACATTTAGGGAAAATGTTCCCCAAAATCTAAATCTCGGTTTGGGTGCCATAAAGGCTCATCAGAGAAAAATGCCCCATATAAAGAATACAAAAAGAGGCGATGCCCAGGAAAATACCATCAAAAATTGTGATGCGATGAACAAAAACCCCAATAAAAATATACCCGGTTCCCCCCACCCCAATTATCCCAAATACAGAAGTATAAATTTGCCCACGGAATGCAAAGGAAATAACAAAATCTAAGCTACCAGCTACTATTGTGCTTCATTACAGTGATGTAATTAGAGTGATGCCTGGTTCTGTCAATAGATACCATAATAAACCTAAATAATTGAATCCTCTAATTTTCTGGACACCATATTTGCAAAATTTGTAACAATTTGAAACACTACACACACAATTTCCAGACCTCAAGCAATGTTTTTCTAATGCCACCAAAATATAAAAAAGTTTTGGAACATAAACTAAGGAATGTTTTACCTCACACATATTGCCAACACCATATTGACATTAGTCATTCAAGAGTGTTGACATGGTAAGGGACCGACCATTGAATTTTCAAGGTGGGAAGGCCTGGGAGTTTCTTTCGAACCAGGATACTTTTTTCTTTTACTTCAAGATAATTGATAATGGATATTATAGCAAAAATCACTGGCCCCCACCCCCAGAAAATTAAATGGTTCCTAACACCACCCAGCATTGGGACAATGTATGAATGCTGAGCTCAATTCCAAAAGTTATTAACATGTTTAGACTAGTGTGGTCATTGCATGCTTGACACTCCCTCATAGCAATGCAGATGTAGAAAGATCATTTTCTTTGCTGACACAAATTAAACAAGATCTTAGGGAAAGTTTGAACACTAGTACCATCCAGTCTCTGATGAGTGCAAAGATGAACTCTAATGACAATTGCATCACGTTCACAGCCCCACCACCACCACAACCACTGAACTATTGAGAGCAGAAACTTGGTGTATTTTTTTACTTAATGTCTCTGGTTGTTGTGTGACATGTGTGTGTGGTGATGATATTGACAATGCTAAGTCTGCCAACTATTTTCTGTTTGAAAGTGTATTGATTGCTTCAGAGAAATCAGATATTTTATTTTATTTTAATCAAATTTGAATTTCCAGGCATTTTCTATTGGCTTATATGAGTATATAACTTATTCTCGATTGCATGAGGTAGCTTTTTTGGGTAGAGTGCACTGAACCCCATTTGGAACCTCAAAACACACTTTTTGAGTCTCAAAAACTCCCACACTGCCTAAGAAGTTTGCAGGTATGCTATTGTCTCAGCCGATCCCGATCCCACACCCCCGACAGGAAAACAAAATAGTGGTTAATGAGGTGTCTGTATAGGTTTATAAAGACTTATGGTGTCAGTTAGAGGGGTTGATTTAGCATAAATTTTGATATAGGCCAGCAGGGCCAGCTCACATGGAAATCAATTGGCCCTGCAGAAAATCAACTGGCCCTCCCAATCAAATTTAATAATGACCCCAGAAAATTTAACTGGTCCCATGGGCCTGCGGCTCTCAGTATTAACTGGTCCTCCTCAAAACCCACAGGCCATGGGCTGTTGGGCTAGCCGCTAAATTGACCTAGCAATTACTCAGAGGAGGCTGATTCTGATCTTTGAATTGTTAATTAAAATATAAAAAATGGCAAGTCCAGATTTTATTATTGCTGGACTTGGCCCAACTCATCTGTCTCACCCTTGTTCAATTTAACATGCTAATATTGAAAAAAAATTAGTATCTGAAGTTTTGTCGAAAATATAATCGACTAAATATTTTACAGTTTTCTGCAATCTTAGGCACACAGTAATGGTGTGGACATCCCTGTGACCATGCACATAGTCAGTTGTTTATGTTGGCACAAGTGACATGGTGACTGTGTGTATAGCCAGTTGTATATATTGGTGCACAATGACACAGTGACTGTGCTGATAGCCAGTTATATATTTACGTATTCCTCATTATTGCTAAATTAAAAAAGTCAAGCTAACAATCAATAAGTTAATAAACATTTGTTCAGTTTAACATACTAAAATTTAAAAAAAATTAATATATAAAGTTTTGTTGAAAATATAAATGATTTCATATTTTACAGTTTTTTGTAATCTTCAACACACAGTAATCATGTGGATATTACTATGACTATGCAGATAGCCAGTTGTATATATTGGTGCAAAGTGACATGGTGACCTTGTGGATAGCCAGTTGTTTATGTTTTCATGAGGACACAGTGACTGTGCTGATAGCTAGTTGTATATTTAGGCACATGGTAATGGTTGTATAACCAGTTGTATAGCCAGTTGTATATTTAGGCACATGGTAACAGTTGTATAGCGAGTTGAATATTTAGGCACATGGTAATGGTTGTATAGCCAGTTGTATATTTAGGCACACGGTGACAATGTAGATAGCCAGTAGTATATTTAGGTACATGATAACGGTTGTATAGGCAGTTGTATATTTAGGCACATGGTAATGGTTGTATAGCCAGTTGTATATTTAGGCACATGGTAACGGTTGTATAGCTAGTTGTATATTTAGGTACATGGTAACGGTTGTATAGCCAGTTGTATATTTAGGCACATGGTAACGGTTGTATAGCCAGTTGTATAGTTAGTCACATGGTGACAGTGTAGATAGTCAGTTATATATTTAGGCACATGGTAACAGTTGTATAGCCAGTTGTATATTTAGGCACATGGTAACGGTTGTATAGCCAGTAGTATATTTAGTCACACAGTGACTGTAGATAGCCAGTAGTATATTTAGTCACACAGTGACAGTGTAGATAGCCAGTTGTATATTTAGGCACATGGTAATGGTTGTATAGCCAGTTGTATATTTAGGCACATGGTGACAGTGTAAATAGTCAGTTGTATATTTAGTCACACGGTGACAGTGTAGATAGCCAGTTGTAAATTTAGTCACACGGTGACAGTGTAGATAGCCAGTTGTATATTTAGGCACATGGTAATGGTTGTATAGCCAGTTGTATATTTAGGCACATGGTAATGGTTGTATAGCCAGTTGTATATTTAGTCACACGGTGACAGTGTAGATAGCCAGTAGTATCCTTATGCACACAGTGACCCTGATTTTAACCTTTAAGTATGGAATATATCTAGGTATCTCCTAATCTTGTAATAATGGATTTACAAACTTTAAATATGCATAGACAGAAGTTTATATCAGGGCTTAGATAAAGCAAAACAGTTTATAGATTTCAGGTAGCCATCAGAATCAATGAATATGTGAAAACAAGTTTCATATATGTACAAACCATTTGCTAATTTTGCAGTTTTTTTTTATTTGTGAGGTAACCTCCTTTGATATGTATGTACTATTTTCACATTGGTATTGCAAAGAAATTTTCTTCTAAATATTTGATGATCAGTAGTCTGACAGATCCTCCAAGCTGATATCCCTATGAATTATTATAACTGTGGATCTAATACAGTTATAACCACTTTGCTAAGTACAAATTACTAATAGAAATCAATATAGAGTTTTGCAATAATTATTTAAATCACTATGGATGGAGAAACTTTTAATTTGTAAGATTTTCATACCATTTCAGGTACAATAGCCTGGGACAACTTCTCTGCACTATCTGTAATACGGTTATAAAGAGTGATTTATTGTGGACAGTTCACATTCAAAGCAAACAGCACAAAGAGGTAAATTTACAAAAAACACTATTGTAGAGAACATAAATACAAGTACACTGCACTGCTAGTTACATGTTATAGGCAATGCTAGTTGAAATTAATGTGTGCTGAAGTAGAAAGAAATAAATAAAAATAAACAAATTAATGTCCTGTAATTTTAGAACAGTGTGTGTGCATGTATGTGTGTGTGTGTAGTTTAGTCAGTTTATTAATTTTGGATTTTAATCCAACAGTATCAATAAATGGGGTCAGTTTTAATGTTACTTATGAAAGTATGAAATTAAGGGTTGTTAAACTGGGGTAATTGAATCACTTCAGTTGATTCATTTATTGTAAAAGAAAATTATAAATGAGATTTAAAGATGTTTGTATTACTTGTAATAATACATGTATCTAAAGCTGAGGAAAATTATGGGGTAAGTAGAATTGCCTGGCTTGAAATTATGATTTTTTTTTCTCACTGATCCACAGGATCACCATAATAATACTTTTACTGATCCTGCCTTTTAAATCACTGATCCACACACTTTCATATTTCTCCTAATACTCAGATGAAAAAGTTGACAACACCACATCCTTTTCTGGGTCATATTTCCACCATTCATATTCATTTTCCCAGGATTTCTGGTACTTTCTCACTGTCTTTTCCAGATCATATTTATGATAGCACTCTTTGTTGTCGTCATCTAATTGCTGACATTTTGGTGGTGGCTGCACACCTTGCAAGAACTTCAAAATCTTTCCGCTTGTCATTTCAAAAGGCAGTGAATGTTTTATATTAATAATGATGTAAAAATAAAACCTGTTATTCTGTATAATTCTGCATTATTTGTTGAGTCAACCAACATGATCTTTTCTGAATAGGAAAGTTTTGGCACTTGCCTGATACCCTAAAATATTTTAAATTGTCAGTATTAAAATGAGTGCTTTGGTTCAGGGTACCAGGCTATTTTGGCATGTGTGCTGTTTGGACAATCAGCACCCTTATTTACTTGATGCATGTGAAGAACACATGGCCATTTCCACAGCTGGCATTCATTGCACCTCATCAAGTTCAGGGTCATGACAGGTACTCAATTAACACAGTAAGCAGATCAGTTAACCATGAAAGGGCATGTCATCACCTGTTTTATTAGATACATCCACACAAGTCCACATGTTAACTTATGATAGTGACTTGTGGAGATTTTTACTCATCCAATGGATTTGTGAGGGCTGGGGTTTTACTGATCATGGATTAGCGTTAATTTTGAGCCCTGAAAAGTAGTCCGGGCAGGGGATATCTTAAAAGCCATTTGCACAGATAGGTCCTGCATGAGAAAAGCATTGAGCATTGCAGTGTATCATTTCATTGGATGCAGTTGCATTGTGCCCTTTTTTTTGAATTTCAAACATGTTATATTCTAGTGGTGTGTTGTTTCAAAGGAACATAGAAACTTTAATGTCAATTTTAAATATAGATGTTAAATACTTGAATGCAACATTTTTTTAATATAAAGTGGAGTGTTTTTTACATTTTGGTAGTAAATTAAAGAACAAAAAGAAAACGTTAAAATATACTGTAGTCTTTTGATACATTACTGCTGGCAGTCTTCATTAAGGCAATTTAAGTTAAATACATGCATGTTCAAATGTCATTTAAAAAATGTGTACAGATATATGTTTAAAATATATTAACATTTACTTTTAAGAAACTAACCAATCTGAAAGGTACAGCTACTGGACCAGATCAGATTGCAGTTGTTAAAAGAAAATTTAGTGACCTTGACTCCACAGAATCATCAAAGCATTCAAACGGTAATTGATGTAAAATGTCTTCATCTTTTTAAACAGAACAATCATGCAAACACTTAACACACAGTCATTTAGAGCCTCAAATTATGAATATATGACCACTGAAAATGATTGTAATTTTATCAGATATGATGATAATTTTTCTCAAATTTTAGATCCACCACAGTACATAATTATAGTCTACCAATGACAATAAACCATGTTTTATAAATTATACAGCATTTTTGAAGGACAGCCATTGTAAATCTTCTTGTTGTCCACTTTAATGTTGGAATGCAGAGTTTATGATTTAATTTATGACATCTTTCATTTGTGGTACATGAGTGAATTTAAACAAAAATCATGTACTCTCATAATATCCAATCCATAGTTTTAAAAGTTTTGCAAACAAGTTGTGTGCAGTTGATAATAAAATACACCAGTTAATTTTGAAAAATACACTGACTATAAAATGATATAAAATATGTTTAATTGTAGTTTCTCCAATTAAAGGAAGTGATAGAACTAATTTATTCATTTTTGTTCTTTTCCTGTTCTAGACCAAAATGGTGGAGGTAGAAGTGTTAGTGGGTATGTATTTTTCATATTTTTTAATTGTCCAATCACTCTTCTTAAAGAAATCTTTGAGCCTGTATAATACTGTTACTCTGTATGCACATTTGCATGTAAACTGTCATGCAGCGTCTCATACTGTGTTCAAGAAAGAGACTTCAGACATTGGGACCTGATTGTGGGCGATCCAAAACAGTCTTGGAATTTCGATTCACTTTTCTAGGAGTGGGGTTAAGGATAAGAGTGAGCATTAAACTTTATTTATTTTGTGTATTTTGTGTAAAAAGGTCTCTAGCTCTTGACAGCTCAGTTTGTGACTGCTTCAGTGTTGGCATAAACAGTTTTAATGATGGTGGTTGGTTTGTTGGTTGGTTGGTTGGCTTTTAACAGTACTTTTAACACACAGTTGGCTATATCATGCAGAGGAAATGGGAGCTAAGTGCCTTTCCCAAGGACACACCAATGCAGCTAACGTGGGCTGGTCTGATTGGGTATTAAGCCCAAGACCCTTGGTTTACAAGTCTGACACTCAACCAACTGAGCTACCGCAGCTCTCCTTTATTATGAAGGAAGCCAGAAACACATGATAAAGTCACTGACCTTGGATGGGTGAGGAAGTTGGTGTTGGGAATGTGAGATCAGTGACGTTAGAAAAGTGTATGGACGCTACACTTTGCTGCAGATTTGTACATATAATTACTTCAGGTGTATATCTGGAATGTCTTCTTTTTATGTGTACCATTTATCCTAGTCAGATTAAACTACACAGCCTATGATTTTTCTCTAGTTTTCATTTTTACTACTTTTCATTAAATACCAAAGCAAAACTAGCACTTTGTCTTCACAAATAAAGAAATTTTTGATTATAGAAGTTTTGATGCTTGTACTTGAACTGTGCAGACTCATTTAAAGTTCAATTCAGTCTGTTTAGACAGTGGAGAATCTTAATGATATAAAGCTTTTTTTTAGCATTTTTAATGTTAGATTTGTGTGTGTTCCTGTTATCATTTACTGAGTTGTTGATTTTGCTTATTTAATCATCCATTCATTCATTTTGTTATTTATCTCTATCCATTTATCTATCCATCCATTCATCCATCCATCCATCCATCCATCCATCCATCCATCCATCCATCCATCCATCCATTCATCCATCCATCCATCCATCCATCCATCCATCCATCCATCCATCCATCCATCCATCCATCCATCCATCTCTAATCTCTCTATCCAATGTGAATTCTTTTATTCTTGTGTGCATACTTTTTCATTGTTTTGCAATATATGACATTTTTGTAGGTACTTAAATTCATGGATAAGTCACTGGTTCCCATCCTCTTCACAGAAGGATCTTAGTTCATTAAGTCTTTAAGTTTATGGTTCAAAGGATCCACGAAATCCACAAAAATTGGTACCCCACAAATGAAAGTGAATTCAAAATATCTAGGTATCTATCTTTTTCATTTGTTTCTTTAATTCAGTGTTTGTTTTGTATGAGTGGGTCGGCGTGCAATGATTTATTGCTTTTTTTCTGCAGACTTCCTCCTGACTTCTTTGATAAATCAGGATCTAAAGTTTTCACAGGAAAGCAGAATGAGGCCCCCAAACCAGAACATCCATCCATCCTAGCAGGATATTCCACTTCATCTGATGAAGATGAGAGTGACAATGAGAACGGTGGAAAGGTGCAAGAAAGGGTCCCACCTGTCAAGGGAGCTAACTCTAATTCTGTACTCCCAGCAGGTTTGTGAAATGTTTGAAGATGTCAGGGTTTGTTTAAGAAACGTTAGAGGAAAATTCATTGAAGTTTGAAATTTTGCATTTTCGTGCTTTATTCTTTTAAATTTAAGAGCTGTGAGATAACAATAGAAATCTTCAAGAAACAAAATAAATTTGCAGCTTATTTTTTTTCTTACTGAAATCATTGAAGTCTTTCAAACTGCCTGATGATAATACTTCCAGTGAAGCAAATTCCTTCATATTGTATTTTGAACTTTAAGAATTCCGGTTGTTTGCTTTCCTTTTCAAGAAAAAAGGAAATTGTTATGTGTTTATATCTACCACATGACAAAATGTTCATGCTTATGGTTTTATACTTGCTGCAGTTAGTAAAGATAATGGACATTTCATCTCCTAATGGTGAGGTTGTACTTAATTTTAAGTTGTACACACTATTAAATTTTCATCAAGGTGGCTAAAACATTTCCTAGCACTTGCAAGTAGCTTTTTAAAAGCATGTTCAGAGCTAAAAAATCCAATTTTTTATACTTGTCCTGGCAAGTGATAGGCAGTTAGGACAAGTAATTTTTTCTCAAAAAAGTAGCAAGAAACTATTGTCACGTTATGGCCTTTTGTCCTGTGGGACAAGTTTCATTGGGGCATTGAGCTCAGTTACTTCCCTTGAATCTGATAGGTAGTGCCACCAGCTTGATTTGTTCTTTCCCAAACAACATAATCTTCTTTTTTGCAAATAAAACACATTTTTAAAAATAAAAAATGTTTTATGCAAACTTTAGAGTTTTTAGTTATATATTTAAATTTCATATATTGCATATAAAGACATGGATAATACATGAGTCCAGTGTACATTCTGTCTTTCAATTTTTGAATTTTATATAAATGAGTTCATTTGATTTGAAGGAAAAAACAAAAACAAAAAATGTAATGGTGCCTTTCAAGGGAAAACTCTAAAATACATGTACAGTCAAACCTGCCCTAATGGTCACCTTTACTCAGCAGTCACCTGTTCACAATGGCCATTCTAATTTCCTGCTGGCAAATTTCCTATATAAATGTCCTGTATGTAACTGTCACCTGCCTTCCGTGGTCAGTGGCCAGGTGTTTCCTGACCAAACAATGGTTACTCCCTGCATTTCTACAGTGACTGCTCAGTCTTTTGCTCCATGAGGAAGGCATTGTTTAGATAAAGGAATATCATGTGAATCAATGTGCAAACATTTCTTATCTCGCTTGCACTCACTGTACTCCATTCACATTGATAGTGTTAACTCAAAGGTGTCAATATGTCAAATTTGAAAGCAAGGCAGTTGGGGTATTAGGTCAAAGCAATTCGGTTGCTGGACGGTGGGAAAAGTAGTTGTGTTATGGCAGCAGAAATGAAAGTTGCCTTTTGTGCCAATGTGACATGTATAGTTCGATATCTTCATCTATTTGCCTGTGAATTAAAGCTATCTCTGAAGAAAAAAGTTCATCTTTGAGAAGAGATACGAGTTACATCCCTTTTTATAAGAGTCAGGGGTCATTCAGTTTTTAAAACTTGTCTGTAAAGACAGGCAAAGTTTTGGTTCATGGGTCATAAAGAATAGTCATAAATGGCTTCTTTTGATTTCCTATTCATCACAGGCTTCTCACATAATCTGACTGTCTTTTGATTTCAGCAAGTTGAGGAACTGAATAATCCAGATATTGTTTTTAAAGCATGAAGAAACTAAGATCAGTAATTATTTTAAGTTAGTGATGATTTAATTTATAGGATGGATTAAAGTGGAACATAAATTTGGGAGAGAACAAAATATACATGTAATTTATGATTTTGTTGAATAGTGCACATAAAACAATCTTGATAATAATAATAATAATAATAATAATAATAATAATAATAATAATAATAATAATAATAATAATAATAATGATATTTGGTGCATTATATATGTTCAGAAAACAATTTTAAAAGGTGAACCTGTGTACAGAGGTTACCTGTGTACAAAGGCCAGTTTTGCCTTTTCCCATGGGTGGTCACTAGTGACAGGTTTGACTGTATAATTATATACAAGTTCTCTCTTTCTGAATTTGTTTCTTTTTTCATTTCATTTGAGTCTTCATTATTTGAAATTCAGTCAGAAAGAAAGAACATTTTTATCATAAATATTTATAGTAATTGTTGGAAATTTGAAAGCCAACAAAATCTATTTTTAAGAATAAAAATAATAATAATAATAATGTGAACTTATTTTACTCTATATGAAATTATTATTATTATTATTTATTTATTTTTTTTATTTTTATTTTCTTGTTGTTAGACTTCATGATGATAAAATAAATTAAAAAGTGATATTAGATAAAGTTATAATGAGAAAGTATTTTCCAAATTTTCGCAAGTTGAAAGTTACATGTCAAAAAAATTCATCAAATGATATAGATCTCTTGACTTTTGTATTTTTTACATTTTTAGTCACTCTGGTCAAAAGGTCAAGTAAGCTTATAGTATGGTACTTTATTTGTCATACATCATCCATTGACAGTTGTTTATAGCTCTACTGGTCATAGACTAGATGAGCTTTTGGGATGGCCAGTTTTCCATCATCTGTCCATTAGCACAAGTTTGTTATTGCAGGTAATCCTATCCTACTTGGAAGATTGCCATGAAACTTTACATACATATTCATCCCAAGGTCTACTTGGTCCTAAATGAAAATGATGCCACTCAAGCATCCATTATGGCTGTCACAATGGCCATCTAGAAAATCTTGTTATTGCTACTCCTCTTGAATGGATTGTCATATCAACATGGGTTTTTCACTGAAAGACTTCATATGATGTCTAGTTGTTCCTAAATGAAAATGGTGCCAATTGACTTCCATCATGGTTACCATGGCAGCCATTTTGAAAATCTTGTTATTGCTGCTCCTCCTGAACAGAAGGTCATATATAAGTGGGGCTTTCACCAGAAGGCTTATTGTTTCTAAATGATGCCGATATGACATTGAATATGGCTGCCATGGTGGCTATCTTGAAAATCTTATTACCTCTTATCATCTTAAGCAACTTTGTTGTTTGTTTTAAAAAAAGAAGTATATTAATTATAGATTTAACAAAACTTAGCATGTGTGTATATCTTGACATTGTCTGAGACAAGTTGAATAATTTCTATCCATAATATCAGGTTCAAAGTCAAAGGCCATGACAAAGCTTGTTGTCCTTAATGTACTGGTTTCTTGTAAACATGTTAACTTACGTATGTAAGAAAATATTTTTGTTAACAAATTTGGTATGTTTGAGTTTCTCAAGGATATCAGAGATGGTTTAAATACTCAGCAGTTAAAAAGAATAAAAGGAAAGTAGAAATGAATTCTGCAAATGTCAACATTCTAATACTTCTTCATCAAAACATGAAAAAGACTGAAACCTCCAACTAATCGGTGATGTGTCTAGCCAATGATAGGCAACCATCCACCTCAGCTGCACTAGAAGCACTCGTTATGCAACAGGCTAAGTCTGACCATGAGTCAGAGCCTCCATTGCCAAATTTGCCATAACATATAAGCTTCAAAGTTATGTGGTCATTCCTTAATGGTTTTTTATGTTCACGCCTGTTTGAGAGTGGAGTTATTCTTGAACATGGACAGTTCTGTTTATTGACGATAGAGTTACTCTCAAATTTGTTGTGAAAAGCTTAAATTTTAAGAGAATAACAAAGTAAAATTTGTTCTTTTTTTTACTTGTGAGTATTTTTGGTCAGTACGTTTAACTTAACAAGGATGCTTTAATGTTTAATTTGAAAGTTGTAATTTAGAATTAAATCTGCTAACAGAATTTGTTTTGTTGTTGAAGTTTTACTCCTTGTTTTAACCTCCCATGTGCATATTCATAATTTTTTTAGGACTAATCTCAAGTATGTTATAACCCACCTGAGTGGTCATGAGGTCAAGTGATCCAAATTTGGGAGACCTGAGACAGAGACAGTTTGTTGTAATAACTGATGTCCTAATTATTTATGCAAAAGTGTTTCATATTGGCAAATTAATTAATTTAATTTGCAGGCATATTTAGTTACTATTATAATGATAAGCTATATTTGGAAGTTTTTAAACAGACTTTAGCCACAGATAGTCTATCCAAACAGTTTCAGTTGTGATCTGCTCATGCATTCTTTGGTCTATTCAGATTTATCACAGTCTATTTCCACATTCCAGCAAATGGGTTTACAGACATGGATTTAAATTAAAACTTGTTTTTCTTATATCATCCATATTCAAACCTTACACACACACACACACACACACACACACACACACACACACACACACACACACACACACACACACACACACACACACATGCACCTTATTTTATTATTCCTTTGACAGTTCAGGTGTCTTAACTTTCTGCATCTTAGTCATTTTAACCCTAGCAACACAAATGTTCAATTCTTAGGATTTGAGAGATCCTGACAGTTGGCATGATTGGTACTGTTTACAGCATGAAATGGTGGAGAATATGACACAAGAATTAAAGATGGAATGTATACGTAGAACTCATGCAAAAACAAGCAGGAAACATGTGTCAGCAATTGTTACATGTAAGTTTCACTTGATTTTAGGAATTGGAAACTTTGATTTGGCTTTAATTCTTGCCAGTTCACACTATGTACATGATGTGATTCCTACTACAATTAACCAGTTAAGTTTTGGTTAATGTATTATAGGTAACCGAATAAAGGAATTCGCTTACCATTTCAGCCCAAACTTAAACCCAACTATTTATTTATTTATTTATTTATTTATTTAACAGAAGTTGTCTTTTCATGAAAGATTGATTTAAACTTTATAAATCTCCACTAATGTAGAGTTTGAATGAAAATTGTGTAAAACACATAATTTATAAATATTTCTTAACCTATCAATTATTAAATATGCTTATATTTTTTTCTTCCAATTTTGTTTTTGAAATTGACAAATTTCTGTTCTTCTGAAGAGCAATGAAGAACAATTATCTGTATTTTTAATATAGAGCACATTTACGGAACAGTCTAGTTCTTTCACATTATGTTGTGATTAGCCTTTACTACTACATGACAAAATATCACAGTGGGCGATGCAAGTGCTCTATGTTAAATATTATCCAGAAGGATATATTTCTATTGAAAATTGCATTTTCAGCATTCCACTACCATTTTGTCATGTGACATCATCACATCAGCATGTGCCTATGATGTCATAGAGGTGCCAATTTGAACTCTTATCGGTATTGTAACATTTTATGATAGAGATTAGTCTATCCATGAAAATGTATTTTTCACCAGATTTTAGGGCCGTTTCGAGGGTAAAGCAAACCTAGTCCTTCGTTCAATGAATGCAAATCTGTGATCTAATATGGCTACCATCTGACCATTACTAAAAATAAAAAAACATTAAATCCAGTTCTTATCCAGTTCTTCTCAAAAACTACTCAGCAGAACCTGACTTAATTTGATAGAAAGTATCCTGGCATGAAGGCCTGTCTGTTTTATACAAAAAAAATGCCAGTCTGCTATCAAATATGGTTGCCATCAGTAAAAACAAGAAAAAAACTTTAAATTTTTTCTCAAGACTCCCTCAGTAGAATTTTGCCAATTTTGATGGGAAGCATTCTGGTCCGAAGGGCTTTCAGATTCATACAAATGATGTGATGTTCATCCGCCTTCAGATATGCTGTCATTACTAAAAATAGAAAAGCTTTTAAATCACTTCTCAACAACTGCGTAACAGAATTTGTCCAAATTTGATAGAAAGCATCCTGCCATGAAGGGTTTTCAATTTTGTGCAAATGTTGCTGATCCACCATCAAATATGGCCACTGTTACTAAAAAGAAACTTTTTTCCAGCAATGACTTCTTAATAAGCGCTTAACAGAATTTGACCAAATTTGATAGAAAGCATCCATGCATAAAGGGCTTTCTAATTTGTGCAAATTATGCCAATCTGCCTTAAAATATGGCCACTGTTACTAAAAATAGAAAACCGTTGAAACTACTTTTTCTCATTAACCACCAAGCAAACTAGACCAAATTCAACAAAAAGCATCCTTGAATAAGGGGCTTTAAAATTTGTACAAGTAATGCCAATACACTGTCAGATATAGCTGCTATTACTAAAAATAGAAAAACTCTAAATTACTTCTTTACCAAAACCATTTAACAGAATTTAACTAAATTTGATAGAAAGCATCCTGGCATAGAAAGCTTTCAAACTTGTGCAAATGAATGCCAATCTGCCATCAAATATGGCTTCCATTACTAATAATAGCAAAATCTGTAAACACCTTTTTCTCAAAAATCTCTGATCAGAATTTGACCAAATTTGACAGATATCATCATGGCATAAAGGTGTTTCAACAAATGATGTGGATGCTGTTACTAAAAATAGGAAAACCTTTAAATGTACTGATGGTGCAACTTTATGGACAGTGATTTAAGTAAAAGACATATATAGATGTGCTTCAGTGACCTCTTGGCTTGATATTGTTGGCTGCATCTGCTCTGTTTGATGTTGAGCACTTGGACAAAAACTTGGTGCTTATAAGGGATTGATCTTTGACAGGTGTTTGATTTGTGCTCATACTGGCATTATTATTGTATTCAAGAGACTAGCATTTGTTGTAGCCATATTTTTTTTCTTGTGTATTCTTTATTTTGGGTATTTATTGACGTTAATCTATAAAATTAAATACCAATAGATATGCAAACTTTGACAAATGCAAATCAATAAAATGAAGTACAGTGGTCCCCCTCTTATATGGCCTTCCTCACCTGCGGCCACCTCCTCTACATGGCCAATTTTCTCTGATCCTACGAGTTTGTGTACAAAAGTACCCCTCTTGAGTGGCCATCCTTCTGATGCAGCCATCATTTTAGTTCAAAAATGTCAAATTTACCCCTCACAAGCGGCCACATTTTATCTAATGTTCAAAACCAATATTTAATTCATATGGTAAGGTAAGTAATCTGATTATCATTTCTGATGTCTTTTTCCAGATGTTAGGTTTTCGTTACTGAGATAATTGCTGGCTAAAGTACATTATTCATGTAACATGTACAACTATGGACTATGGTGAATATTATATCATTATCTACATGTGCCGACGTTCACAGGAAATGGGCTCGACAGGGGTTATGGGCTTCACACAGCTGTTGAGTTCTTCTCTTTGATGATTACGACCAGCGGTAATTGTCAAGATCATAACCTGGTCAACATAGGTTAAATATAGCTTTTGTGGATTTACACACAAAGAAAAATGAGCCTTGAACATAACAGGGTACCAGGCGAAGACTGAAAAATCATGCGACAGTACATGTATCACTTTCTTTATAAAGAAGGCATTTCATCTATTCTACAAAAGTTTTCTCTGCATGATTAAATTGCAGTATAATTAGCAACATAGGAATAAGTCCTCACAAAAGTTTAACATGTCATCACGTAAACAAAAATTTCTTATTTTAGAAGAAAAAGTAAAAGTTATTCGAATCGATGACAGTGGGGAGAGTTCAAGATTTCTTGCTGAAAAATTTGATGTTGGAAAGACTCAAACATCGTAACATATAAGGAGAATATTCGGCAACAGTAAATGGAAAGAGAATGATTTTAAATGCCAAGCAAAGTTTGTACCAAGATTCAAATGACAAGGTTTTTGAATGGTTTTGCACTGTGCATGCCAAGAACATCCCGTTCACTTTTCACATTTAAGAATTAGGTACTATTAATGTATGTTGACTTGAAATAAGCCTATTCTTAAGACAAGAAGAACTTTGTGATAATTAATGTGACTTTTAAATGAAGATATTAAATGTTTTGAAGTTACATGTAGCTTTCTTACTTCATACACATACATATACTTCTCACAAATATAGTCCCCCTCAGGAAAGGCCACCCCTCTTATACGGCCACTATCATGGTGCAGAAGGGGTGGCCTTATAAGAGGGGGACTACTGTACCCACGAAAATGTCTTCTTTTTTTAAGATACAAAACCATGAAAATTTATACCAAAGAAAATAAATGAAACCATGGTAACTCACAATTGCAACTGTATTTTTTATGTTAAATCCATGGAGAAATGATCAATACTGCAGACAAGCAATCTTTAAAAGTCACTTTTCCAGCACAAATGGATCAAAGAAATATTTTCTCTGCCCTGCTTTTAATATTGGACAAATGATGCTCATGTGCCATCAAATATGGATGAAGATACAAAAATAGATAAACCTCTAAACAGTTGTTTTCATGACATATGTGATCAACAGCACTGGAAGAAATTTCTATGGAAAGCATTCGACTGACCCAGATTTCTTAGCCAACTCCTCCTGCATTTGGTTACCAGGCAGATGTCAGCCAAATGTGTGATCAAAAGCCCACTTGGGCCTCTTGTTTTTTAATTAAATTGTGTGAATTCTTGGTATTAAATTATTTTCATTGTTCTGAAATAATTGTCTGATAAAATGTTAAGCTCTGAAATTAAACATATTATATGAATAAAAGAAAAAGGTCTTGATATGAAAAAAAGCCAGTAACAAATTCTAATATTCTTAGACATGAGGAATTCCTCAACTTTTTTCTTTTTCAAGATTAAAATGGTTTCCATGTGTTAAATTTTAAATGTAAAAAGTGATTTTACATTCTTTCCACTATCTCTACCTTTGACAGAAATATTGATATTTCTGAAATATCATAAGCAAGATATTGTAAAATCTCAATTTGAGGAGAAATTTACAAATTTTTTTAAAATCGGGGCCAGATATTGGCTGTAACCATAGTTACCATACATATATATCCAGCAGCATTATAGTCCATCAAATTACTGTATTGTGATCATACATGAAGACATGATTTTGAAACCAGGTCGCTGCAGCTGTACAAGTCAGGCATAGCTATCAAAACAATCAAGCACATAATTGACCAACCATGTTCCAATTCTAAGGTCTATTCACCACCTCAGTCAAGGAGAAAATGACACATCTGATTTAATCCTCCTTTTATATCCTAGCCCTATCTTTAAGTTCTAATGTTTAATACTCTTATCTGTAATATTTGTTTAAATTTATATTTTAGATTTCTTTGATGCTGGGGTAAAGCCAACACCATCCTCAACAGCTGACTCTGAATCCAATAGTAAGAAGCCAACCATGGCTGAATCTTTACCAGAGGGCTTTTTTGATGATCCAGTTATGGATGCCAAGGTTAGTTAGAAAAACTAACCAGACCTGCTATGGCCAACACATTCTATATTTACCCATGTACAGTGATTCCTCAGTATAAGGCACCTCAATAAAACACAATCTCTTTTATAAGGTGAGTATAGTCATGGATCCCATTACATTATGTTATACAATGTGACCTCACATATAACATGGTATACTTTTATGGCTTTCTTGAACAGAATTATAGTGAGGGATCACTGTATAATGTACTTGTTATAAGGTGACCTCACATGTGACATGGTACACTTTCATGGCTCCCTTGAACAGTGTTATGGTGATGGATCACTGTATAATGTACTTGTTATAATGTGACATCACATGTGACATGGTACACTTTTATGGCTCCCATGAACAGTGTTATAGTGATGGATTACTGTATGGTGCGTACACAACTGTTAAGACAATAGACCCAGATTGGCCACCATATAATGTGCTGGTAGATCAGGGTCTACACTGTTTGTGTGAAATCATCACTAGAAAGAACAGCGTAGATCATGATTTGCTGGGTTGTTATGCATCTATGCTGTTCACAGTTGGACACAGGCTATTATAAACAACCACCAGTGTATAACAGTTCAGTAAAATATACAACTTAAATTGAATGTTCACTATTTGAAATTAACCACAATTGAAAAAATGTAAAGTTAAATCTCAGGAAAAAGGGAGGGAAAGAAAAGAAGGAATAGTGAAAGATAAGTGTGAAAAACTGAGAGCTAAAGGAGTGCTTGCATGCTTTGGTAGTGTCAATATTGCAAAAAGAATATCAAGCACTCATGATTTTATTACCAGCATAATATCAAATGAAAACACAAGATATTGATTTATTGAAATTTATTTGAGAGAGAGAGAGAGAGAAGGAGAGAGCAGCAACATATGACAGTACTTATGTCTGCTGAAGACATGCAAGACATACATGAAATTTTCACAATAAACTTTTTACAAAAAAACTACATATACGCACAAATACTAGATACTGGAAAGAGGAAGTTCCGTATGCAGCCACTAAAAAAAAAACAAGGCATGATCTAATCCAAGTCTGACATTGTTCTCCACATAAGCATGTCTGTTTGAGACAGAAACATTGACAAAGTAAAGTCCCAATTTTAAACAATGATGTTTTTATCTATAGCAGTATATTTGCACAGATAATTTTGAACGTAAACTGCAGATTCAATTCACAACTTAAAGATAGAGAGAGAGAGAGAGATAGAGAGAGAGAGAGAGATGATGGAAGAGCTGTGTGCATGATTGTCAAAGACAGACAACTATATTTTGTTGTTATTTTTAAAAAACATTGACAATGACTACACAGTGACAGGTTACAGTGCTGTACACAGTCTGGCCTATTGCATCAGAATCAAAACTCTCAATTGTGTATTGCACAATAATGTAAGCACATGCTGTTGTTGACATGAAATTACTATTCCAGGATTAAGCCCATGGTTTACAATCCATTGTGAATCTTGTTTCATTCTTGATGCTTTCTTTATTGTAACAGTTGTGACTTGAATTTTTATTGCATGCATCTCATTGTCTTTTTTTTCCTTTCTAACAGTGGAATAAATTTATGTCTCTTGGAGATGAGTTGAAAGTTGTGTCTCTCATTAAAATAATCTGTAAGTTAGTTCAGATTTCTGTATACTGTATTATTTTAATATTGGAAGTATTGTAACCTGGACATCATTTTTGGTTTCAGATGGCATTATCTAGGCTCAGGTTTGTTAGTCCTAACCATTATTTAATCTGACCATAAAATGTGTACATATATGCCCCCATCAAAGTGCTTCAAGCTTGGTACATGTATATAGAATGTAAACATCCCTGAGCAATGTTAATGATAAAACTAATACTTAAGTTGAGAAAAAAAGCTTTGAGTTATCTTTAAAAAAAAAAAAGCAGGGACAATTCATTACTTGATTTATGCTCAATAATTGAAAGAAGATGTGCTTGACAACACAAAAACAAGCAGTAAACCAGTGGATGAATGGAAATCTTAAAATATCACAGACTGTAAGTAGCTCATAACTCATGCTATTAGGAACTATTCATTTATTACCAGAGGTATATCAAAACATAAATTTCCCTTTTTTCTGTGTTATTTGTTTTATGCATTTCTGGAGTAAAGTGTGTGATTAAAGCCAGAAGTTCTCCACCACTTATTTCTAATATTGCTGGCTTTGGCTTTGAGAAACCATACAGCTTCAAAATGCAGTTAGAATGATGCCTGATGCATAGAAATTTCAGATTTTGAGAGGCTTGCAATAGCTGAATTCAGTAGTATGGGCTGACCTTTGTATCCAGATGTAAAATCTAATCCCTCTTCTATCAATCCATTGCTTTAAAAATCTTTTTAAAACTCTCCCAGTTAAATAGGAAACCTTAGAATCGGCCACCTGTCAGTCAGCAGACATTAGTATTTTTTACTGGTTAAACTGTAAACCAATCTCACAGCTGTACATTTATTCTCTGCCACAGCCAGTTAATCCCCCCCCCCCCCCATAAATGTTGCAGATGTATTTATGAGTGACTGATAAAGTTTCTGATTTCTTGGAAACACCTAAAACCATATTCTATCAGATTTTCTGAAAAGTGAGCGCCATATTATTTTCTATATTACATGCCAGATTTATTTTTTATCCATCTGAGATGGGATGTATGGAATGATCTGCCTGGGTAATTAGCCAATCATATTTCTGGAATTCACTATAAATGGGGATAATACAGTTTGCCCATGTGAAAAAGTCATGTGGGGGAGGAATGCACTCATTGACACTGTAATGACAAATTATAACTATGACTGTGAACCTTTACAGTGTTTTGTGTGGTTTTAGTACTGCCAAGGACTTACACATGTGATTGTTTGGAAACTTTTGATCAATATTGCAATGCTCCAATGAGATAACACATACCAACCAAATCTCATGGGATTTAGCAGAAGTGAAAACAAAGAAGTAGACAGAAAGTGCATCATCATTGCAGAATTGAAAGATGATTTTTAAAACTGTTTTAAATTGTTTGCAGTGTTCATTTATAGCAGTTTAATCTGACACAAGTACCATATATACCCACTTATAAGATGAGTCCAACTACAAACTGCACAGACCCAGATCTGCCATAATAAAATGGGCCAGCAGATCTGGGTCTATGCAATTTGTTAGGAGTAATGAGTAGAACAAACAACATAGACACTAATCTGCTGGTGCATTATGCAATGGCAGATCAGGGTCTATGTTGTTTGCAGTTGGAATTGACTTATAAGAAGTATATATGGTACTCATTTACACCATCATATCTCTCCTGTTATGTTTACTTGTAAATTAGCCTCTTTCAGAAATAAGCCTACATTCGTAATAACCAGAACAAGAATTACCAACGATTAATGAAATGCACCATTTTTGTTGCATATTTATGGTGTTTTGTTCCAGTTGTTTCACTGCAGAGAGGAAATTGTCTTTTTCTTTGTTACTACAGATTATTGCATCATTTGACACAAAAACTGTGTTATTTTCATGAGTGGCAAGTGGCTACCTTGAACAACAGAAAACATGTCTTACATGTGTAGGGCCTTTAAAAGCAGGATGTACAGTTACTTGCACTTCGGATAGAATAATTTTCTCTCCAGTTAGGTCCTACAGTGTTTTCTTACAGATTTAGGTTATAATTGTTTTGCACCTTATGCCTGAAGAAATAGTCCACAGATGGGTTTTTCAAGGTGTTGTCAATATTTTGACATATGATGAATATACCACAAAATCTCTTGCATGTTTAAGATACAACAATTAAAATATGATAAATATTTTACAGGTAAACTTAAATATTATGTACATAATAAAATATTTTACAGGTAAACTTAAATATTATGTACATAATAAAATTCTCTGTTTCAGGTGAGGAAAGTAGAATATGTGAATAAGCAGGAAGAAGAATGGGAGCTTTTTCAGAGAGCAATGAAAGAAGAAGCTCACGTAAGAATCCAACATTTTAATTTTAATTGTTGTTGTTTTTCTTGTCATGTACAGACCCTGAAATGGTTAATTTTACCAGTAAAACTAAAATTGAATGCAATACAAAATGAAGAATGAATGGAAAAATAAGCAAGGAACCAATGCAAATGGAATACAGAATAAATGCAAATGAAATGATAAAGAAAATGAAGAGCATAAATGCAAAAAGCAGAATGATGAATGATAAATGAAAACAGAATGAAACACAAATGCATTTCATGAATGGATTTTAAAATCAATTGCTTTCAAGTTGGCACTGAATTTCCACTATTGAAAGTCCTTTGATATGATAGTCTGGGATTGGATTCTTTCAACTGACAATTTGTCTCCTCTTTCAAGTCATGACATCTTCTTGTCAATCAAGATTGATGTGATGACATCATTATCTCCGGTTGTATCTGTACTATTTTTGGCCAGATTGTACAGCAGTTCTGGCATATGGGTTGATGATGTCCATCTGGCCATCTGTCTGGAGGCAACACTCAGGATAGGGTTTGCTTTTACATCATTTTCTCAGATGCTATTATTCATAGAGTCACATAGGTGGCATTTAGAGTGTCATGTGAAATATTATACCTTTCAGTAAAAATTAGGTGTTAGTGACCTATATTTCACTGTCTCCTTTATGTTTAGCTCATTTCCTCAGGTTCTGTTGCCTATGGAGTCACATAATTTAGATGTAATTGTGTCATGAGGAGTACTTTAGCCATAAGTGAAAACTAGGTCACTTACCTATATTTTATGGTTCAGTGATTTGTGCTTAGCTTTGTGTTGAGCTCAGTTTTTCTAGGTTTGTGTTTGCTTTTAAGTCATTTTCTCAACACTATTACTTGTACAGTCACATAAACTCAACTGGATATTTAGATATGTCATAAGGAGTTCTACACCTTTTAGTGAAAATTTGGTCACTGTGACCTATATTTCAGGGTCTAATGATTTTGGTTAACTTTTGTGTTTAGCTCATTTTCTTGGGCACTATAGCATATGGAGTCATATAAGTTGGTATGTAATTCCATCATGAATAGTACAATAGACTTCAGTGAAAAGCTAGGCCACTGTGAATGGTTCAATAATATGTGCTTACCATTGCATTGAGCTCAGTTTCTCTAGATTAGGACTTGCATTGATTTATAGGTTATTTTCTCAGACACTATTGCTTGTAGAGTCATGTAAGTACTGTAGGTATTTAGATATGTCAGTCTGTAGTTCTAAAGAACCCTCCAAAATCTACAAAGATTTACACCCCATGAATAAAAATGAATTTATAGTATATGTTGTTTTGCAGTCTGGCCATACAGCTAGGTGCAGATTTCTTGTTACTTGAGCATATTTAGAAATTAAGTTTTCTTTGCAGACATATACTCCACAACACAAATTTTACGTTTATTGCAATTACAATTACTGGGTTGTTCATCATAAATTTATTGCTGTCTTTTGCATTGTATACTTTTGCTATTTCATTAAAGCACACTTTTAATAAGACAGGAAGCAAAAACAATAGTTCTCTCCCTTGAACACTCTAGGAAATGGAAAACCCAACTTTGGTAAATGCATTTCCATATCATTCCAAATGAATGAAAATGAAAGGAAACAATGAATGGAAGCAACAAATGCAAAATTATAATTTATTTCTGACACATTAAACAAAAAACAATGAGATAATAGCTGAAACGCAAACATGTAGGGAATGCAAGCAGAATACAAATGAAATGAATTCCAAATGCATTTCAAATCCAAATGAAGCACAAATGAAATGCAAAATAAATGCAGATTTAGTAAACTTACCTGTTTTATGATCTGTAAAGGAAGTTGCAAAGAAGCCATTGTGTGATTTCTTGAATGGCTATCATACATCATGTGTCTGGCATCACCTGTTTTATGGAGCTAGAAAACACAGGGTCAACAGGCTTTTTACCTCATAGTTCCCAGGCTCAATTCTTGGCTCTGGCACTTGTAATGGTTGCCAATGTAACTTGTGCGGTTTCCTCCAGTGCTCAGGTTTTCTCCAGTGCTCAGGTTTCCTCCAGTGCTCAGGTTTTCTCCAGTGCTCAGGTTTTCTCCAGTGCTCAGGTTTACTCCAGTGCTCAGGTTTTCTCCAGTGGTCAGGTTTTCTCCAGTGCTCAGGTTTTCTCCAGTACTCAGGTTTTCTCCAGTGCTCAGGTTTTCTCCAGTGCTCAGGTTTTCTCCAGTGCTCAGGTTTTCTCCAGTGCTCAGGTTTTCTCCACCTTGAAGACCAAAGACTATAATATGCCTACATCTAACCTGAACTTTGTATATTTTTACTAAGTTTAAACTTAAATTGTTTTTATCAGAAAATTGATTCCCGCCTTTGAGTATAAAAATCAGTGTACAGTATTATAACTTAGACTGTTTCATAAGTTCTCTTTGTACACACACCATGAGTTCATTTTTAGGTTTAAAATGGAAAAAGAAAGGAAATAATCCATAAATTAAATGGTTTGAAATGCAGTAGACAATTCAACCACTACATTTGAAATTTTGGGAGGGTACAAAGATTTCCTTAATTATTTCCCACAATCTATGACCCTTGGAGTAAATAATGGATGTCCTTTTGCCCAGTTTGAAATTAGTCATAGAAATTGAGTAAATTTTGTCCTAAAATAAATATTGTTAAAAAAAAATTGTATGTGCCACCTCTACAGTGGTAGTACCTTATAGTGTTACCCTTGTTCATCATCTATCCATCTGTCTGTCCATCACACCTGGGTTAAGTTTTGCATTAAGGTAATTTCATGCACTGTGGTGGGGCATCTGTGTTCCATGAACATATTTCTAGCTCTTTCATTTACTTCCGTAAAGCAGAAATTGTGTATTTTTCACCCTTTTACATTTATGAACAATTCAAAGTATTTTCATATGGGTCACCAAAAACTGGGAACAAAATTTTTCATAGCATAGGTATTTTTTGTATGAATTTGAATTTAACATGCCAAATAAAAGTCAGCAATTATTTAAGTCTTAATTGTTTAAAAAAACCAGTGTTGTACCCTTAATTAGATATTTTAGAGACACTGTTTACTGTTTCAAATGGATTTCCTTCCTTTTAATGTATAGGTAGGACGTTGTTAAATTTTTGGAACATGCCATTTTAGGTATTCTAGCATTCCTTTGGCTTGTCTTGATACAACACGGGAATGGTGAAAATATTGTTACGACTCTATGGTCTAAGAAAAATGTAACAGAAAGAAAGTGAAACCAACAAATCAAGTAAAAAATCAACAAGCAATTTATTACTAGATAATTAAAATGAAAAAATCAAAAAGTCACTTACAGTAATGTGTTTATGTATCCTAATAATCCAATAAGAATGATTGTTCTAATCACAAGTCCTAAATATAGAATGTGTCCTTGAATGTTATTATGTGCCAATGGTCTCCAAAGTCCTGATGTACTAGAAATCTTGATGTGCTGAAGTCAAAATGAAGTAATCCAAAATCTCTGAATAAGTTCACATAAATTCCAAAATTGTCAATCAAAATCCAAAAGTTTATGAGCACTGTTATAATCCAATGAATATTTAAAATAATTCCTCTCTTAGAATTTGGAATGAATTTTCACAACTGTAATAGCTCTTTTCAAGACTGATGGTAATGTCGAACTGAACAAAATGTCTACCAAACATGGTATATATAAAGATTGGTCACATGACAGAATGTTCTAGAATATGAGTCACATGACAGAATGTTCTAGAATGTGTGTCATCTTAATGGAATTTTTACTTGTAAACAAAAATTCAACCTTGACCTTCAAATTGAGAAAACATATTGATCAAAACAACCTAATTCAAGGACACTAGTTATACATGTTTTTCCTAATAAACATAAAGATTTAAGCAAATATTAAAGTGAAGAAACATTTACAATTTCCTAAAATATTTATAATATTATATAAACATCATACATAACACCTCCCTTCATAAAGAAAAAGAAAGATTTATATAATAAAGCTTTCTTTTGAATATACATCTAATACTATAATAACCAAAATTACATAAGAACATGTTTTATGATACTGGACTTAATTACATCAAGCAATATTACATTTCTAGGCACGTGAGAGTGCATCTGCAATCACATTGTCTTTTCCCCTGATGTGTTTGATGTCAATGTTATATTCTTGCAATATCAAACTCCATCTCAACAATCTCCGATTTTTATCTTTCATTTTGTTGATGAAAGTAAGGGGATTGTGATCACTGTACACAATAATTGGAGAAAGAGCTGAGGTAACATACACTTCAAAATGCTGTAAAGCCAATATCAAAGCCAAACATTCCTTCTCAATTGTGGAATAATTTTTCTGGTGCTTGTTTAGTTTTTTAGAAAAATAACACACAGGGTGATCCACACCACTTTTGTCTTCCTGAATCAATACTCCACCAACTCCTACATCACTTGCATCAACAGATAATTTAAATGATTGGCTAAAATTTGGTGCAGAAAGAACTGGTGCATTCTTAAGCATGGCCTTTAACTTGTCAAAAGATTCCTGACACTTGTCAGACCAATGAAATTTGGTTTTCTTACTCAATAAACTTGTTAAAGGTTCAGCAATTTTGGAAAAATTGGAACAAAATTTCCGATAATATCCAGCCATACCTAGAAATCGCATCAGTTGCTTTTTACAAATTGGAACTTGAAATTCAGAGATAGCTTTGACCTTAGCTTCTATAGGTTTAACTTGACCTTGTCCCACAATATGTCCTAAAAATGTGACACAAGCATGGCAAAACTCACTTTTGCTCAAATTAATTGTCAGATTCGCATCACTGAGTCGATCGAAGAATTTTTTTAATGGTTTCCAAATGATCTTCCCAGGTGTTGTTGTAGATAATGACGTCATCGATATAAGCGTCACAATTATCAAGACCAAATGTTATCATGTTCATCAGACGTTGAAACGTTGCAGGCGAATTTTTCATTCCAAACGGCATGACTTTATATTGATAAAGTCCATCTGGAGTTGCAAATGCTGAAATTTCATTTGCCCTTTCCGTGAGTGGAATTTGCCAGAATCCTTTTAAAAGGTCAAACTTGGTGACATATTCCGCATTTCCAATTTTATCAATGCAATCGTCCATTCTTGGGATTGGAAATGAATCAGTTTTGGTGACACTGTTGACTTTTCTATAGTCAGTACACATACGGAATGTATTATCTGGCTTGGGAACAAGAATACATGGTGAACTCCAGTTACTTTTACTTGGTTCTATGAAATCATTCTCCAGTAGATACTGAATTTCTTTCTTCAGATAGTTCTGTTTGAGAGGATTCATCCTATAAGGATGTTGTTTCACAGGCGCAGAATCTACAATGTCAACATCATGATAAATTTTACTTGTTCGTGTTGGAACATCAGGAAACAAGTGCTCATAGTCATGTAATAGCTGTTTTAGTTCATTTCCTTCCTGTTGTTGTAGATGTGAAAGTTTCTGGTCTAGGTTGTTCAATATTTCTGAATTCCGAAGATTGGTTATACCAGAGTCACTATAGTCTGATCGTACTCCATCGTTGATATCTTCACTGTGTGGGACAGGTACAACTAAATTAACTGAATAATTAGCTGAGCTATCTCTGTCAAAATATTCCTTTAACATATTTATATGACAAAGTTGTTTCTGTTTCCGTCTCCCAGGAGTGTTAATGATATAATTTAAGTCATTTACTTTCTTTGCAACGGTATAAGGACCAAAAAATTTAGCCTGAAGAGGATTCTGAGGTATGGGAAAGAGAGCCAGAACTTTGTCACCAGGTTTAAAACTCCTTTCCTGTGAATTTCTGTCATACCTTAATTTCATTTTTGACTGGGTAGTGTGAAGATTAGTTCTTGCTACTTCACAGGCCTTTGACAACTTGTATTTGAAATCAGAAACATAATCAAGAAGATTAATCTTTGAGTCTTCATTTGAAAAGAAGTTTCTCTTTCAATAATTTCAATGGTCCACGGACAGTATGACCAAAAACTAGTTCAAAGGGACTAAAACCCAACGACTCTTGAACTGATTCCCTAACAGCAAACAACAACAAATGAACACCCTCATCCCAATCCTTTTCTGTATCAAAGCAATATGATCGAATCATATTCTTCAAAGTTTGATGAAATCTTTCCAAAGCACCTTGACTTTCAGGGTGATAGGCAGAAGATTTAAACTGTTGGATGCCTAATTCCTGCATAACTTGTTGGAAAATTCCAGACATAAAATTTGACCCTTGATCCGACTGGACAGATTTGGGAAGGCCAGCAAGTGTAAAAAACTTCACTAAAGCTTTCACAATAGTTTTAGTTTTTATATTTCTCAGAGGAATTGCCTCTGGAAATCTTGTAGATGCACACATGATGGTCAACAAGTATTGGTTGCCTAACTTGGTTTTAGGTAAAGGACCAACACAGTCTACTATTATTCTACTAAATGGTTCATCAAATGCAGGAATAGGTTGTAAATGAGCCTTAGGTATCTTCTGATTGGGTTTTCCTACCATTTGACAAGTGTGACAAGATCTGCAGTATTTAGAAACATCACTTTTGAGTTTCGGCCAATAAAAATGATTCAAGATCTTGTGATAAGTCTTACGGACTCCTAAATGACCAGCTAAAGGAGTTTCATGGGCTAAATTAAGAATTTCCTGTCTATATGACTTAGGAACAACAATTTGATAGCTCACTGACCACTCCTCACCAGCGGGTACATCAGGTGGTCTCCATTTCCTCATAAGGACCCCATTTTTCACAAAGTAACACACTGGAACTTGTGTGGCTTCAGTTTCACTAATAGCCCTCTGAAACAAACAAGATATCTCGGGATCTTGCTTCTGTTCAACGACAAGGGATTGTCGTTTGTCATCCTGATTAGAACAAAGAGAACGAGTTGCCAAAAGAGAATCACTGTGATCAATACCATTTGATTGATCAATACCTGAGGAAAAAGTGACCTCATCAAAAAACTGACCAATACATGTGTCAGCTAAAGGAATAATATCCTGATCAACATCACTCTCAAGAGCTCTTTTTGCCATAGCTCTAGTAACTGCACAAGCAGGGTACAAATCAGGGATTTCAGTTTCGACAGGATCAACTTTCTGATCCAAACAAGGCTTGTCAGTTACAAGTGGATTAACCACAACCTTATCTCCAGCTAGGTCATTGCCTAGTAATAAATGAACACCCTCTATGGGTAAAGAAGTCACTGCCCCAACAGTCACAGGTCCAGAAACTAAGTCTGATGCCAAATTTACACAATGGAGAGGAACATTTACAAAGCCGCACTCAACTCCCTGAACAAGAACACTTTCACTTGAAGAAGACTCCTCAGACAAAGGCAAAGTACCTGATAATAAAAGACTCTGAGAAGCTCCAGTGTCCCTTAATATTTTAATTGGGATAGGTTTGGCAGAATCACCAATAAGTGATATAGAACCTTCTGACATGAATGGTTTATAAGCCTCCAAAATAGAATCAGACTGGGGTTTGTTTGACCCAACAAATGTATTGCTTTCAATACAAGACCGTGACCTTGACCTCGTAGAAATAAGAGCATTTGGAAAAGCTCTGTCTTTACTCTGTTGCTTATTTTTTAACTTGAAGCAATCAGAAATAACGTGCCCTTTCGTTTTACAATAAGTGCACGTAGGAAGAGATAAGGATTTCTGATCAGTCTTATCAGATGTTTGATTCCTAACAGTTGTGCTGTTGTGAAATTTGGAAGTACTCGAATGAGATTGAAATGGTTTTTTACCAGAAAACTGCTGAGAGGACGATTTATTACCAAATGAAATTTTGTGAGTCAAGGAATAATCATCAGCCATACGAGCAGCATTTTCCAAAGTTTCCACATTCTGCTCGTCAAGATCGGTTTTAACATCACTATGGATGCACCTCTTGAACTCTTCAATTAATACGAGCTGTCGGAGGTTATCATAACCTTGATCAACTTTCTTGGCTGAGCACCACCTATCAAATAGTTGTTCTTTATCCCTTGCAAATTCGACATGAGTTTGTCCAGTTTCTTTTCTACAATTCCTAAACCTTTGTCGATATGCCTCTGGTACCAACTCATAAGCTTTCAAGATGTACTCCTTAACCACATCATAATCAGTGCTTTGTTGTACTGACAGTGAAGTGTAGACTTCACGAGCTTTGCCAATAAGTACACTTTGTAATAACAAAGTCCAATGCTCTCTGGGCCATTTCAAGTTTTCAGCTATTTTCTCGAAATGAAGAAAGTATTTATCTACTTCTTTTTCCTGAAAAGGGGGTACTAACCTAATATATCTAGTAACATCAAAACCTGGACTTGTGTTTAAAGGAGTGGAGTGTGCTCTGTTTGCCAGTTCTAATTCTCTTAACTTAAATTGCATTTCCCTTTATTCTCTTTGCATCTGCATTTGTCTCTCCTCTTTCTCTCTCTCCCTCTCCCTCTGCATTTGCCTCTCTTCTTTCTCTCTCTCCATCTGCATTTGCATCTGCCTCTCTTCCTTCTGCATTTGTAGCTGCCTCTCTTCTTTCTCTCTCTCCATCTGTATCTGCCTCTCTTCTTTCTCTCTCTCCATCTGTATCTGCCTCTCTTCTTTCTCTCTCTCTCTCTGAATCTGAAGCTTTACCAATTCTAAATCAATCTGGTTCTTTAACTCTAATTCCCTTAATTTCCTGTCAGAACCAGATACAGGCTTTCTCTTCAAACTTAAAGCACTGCTATCAAAAATTCCCTTTCCTACTAAATACTGAATCAAAATAATCTTTATCTCCTGTTTTGTCAATGATACTTTTGCCTCAGATAGACTGTATTTTCTGGCAAGCTCGAGCAACTCATCCTTTCTCATGCACTCTAACCCCTCCTGGGTAGGTTTTGAAATGAAATTCTGAACATTAGATGCCATTGTAAATGCTTGTTGGTTTCACACACAAAACAAATTTCTTTATTAAAAATCTTTGCCAAAGACAAAAAAATTCTCCGAGACAAAATCAATATGAATTTCAAAGATAAATTTAATATTTCTAATATGCTTTAAAGAAATTCAATCCCGGAACGGCCCCCAATTTCTGTTACGACTCTATGGTCTAAGAAAAATGTAACAGAAAGAAAGTGAAACCAACAAATCAAGTAAAAAATCAACAAGCAATTTATTACTAGATAATTAAAATGAAAAAATCAAAAAGTCACTTACAGTAATGTGTTTATGTATCCTAATAATCCAATAAGAATGATTGTTCTAATCACAAGTCCTAAATATAGAATGTGTCCTTGAATGTTATTATGTGCCAATGGTCTCCAAAGTCCTGATGTACTAGAAATCTTGATGTGCTGAAGTCAAAATGAAGTAATCCAAAATCTCTGAATAAGTTCACATAAATTCCAAAATTGTCAATCAAAATCCAAAAGTTTATGAGCACTGTTATAATCCAATGAATATTTAAAATAATTCCTCTCTTAGAATTTGGAATGAATTTTCACAACTGTAATAGCTCTTTTCAAGACTGATGGTAATGTCGAACTGAACAAAATGTCTACCAAACATGGTATATATAAAGATTGGTCACATGACAGAATGTTCTAGAATATGAGTCACATGACAGAATGTTCTAGAATGTGTGTCATCTTAATGGAATTTTTACTTGTAAACAAAAATTCAACCTTGACCTTCAAATTGAGAAAACATATTGATCAAAACAACCTAATTCAAGGACACTAGTTATACATGTTTTTCCTAATAAACATAAAGATTTAAGCAAATATTAAAGTGAAGAAACATTTACAATTTCCTAAAATATTTATAATATTATATAAACATCATACATAACAATATATATATATATGTGAAAGAGCTACATGTTTTGATCACTATTTCAAGATAGAATTTAATAATTTTAATCTTTCTTTCAGGTGTCAGAGCAGATTGTGGAAGAAGAAGATGAGCAAGTAAATATTGACAGAAATATAGATGAAATAGATGACCAGATGTAAGTGTTATAAAGGTTCAGTTTCCATTCATAGATTTAGGTGAATTCCAGTTGTGTTGGATTGGCTTCATTGTTCATTTTTGGCCTGATTGCAAAGCAGTTCCAGCCTATGGCTTGATGATATTTGTCCATCCATTTAATGGTATGTTTGTCCATCCATCCATTGGTATGTCTGTCCATCCATCCATCAGTATATCTGTCCATCCATCCATTGGTATGTCTGTCCATCCATCCATCAGTATGTCTGTCCATCCATCCATCGGTATGTTTGTCCATCCATCCATTGGTATGTCTATCCATCCATCCATCAGTATATCTGTCCATCCATCCATCAGTATGGTTGTCCATCCATCCATTGGTATGTCTGTCCATCCATCCATCAGTATGTTTGTCCATCCATCCATTGGTATGTCTGTCCATCCATCCATCAGTATATCTGTCCATCCATCCATCAGTATGTTTGTCCATCCATCCATTGGTATGTTTGTCCATCCATCCATCAGTATATCTGTCCATCCATCCATCAGTATGTTTGTCCATCCATCCATCGGTATGTCTGTCCATCCATCCATCAGTATATCTGTCCATCCATCCATCAGTATGTCTCTCCATCCATCCATCGGTATGTCTGTCCATCCATCCATCGGTATGTCTGTCCATCCATCCATCAGTATGTCTGTCCATCCATCCATCAGTATATCTGTCCATCCATCCATCGGTATGTCTGTCCATCCATCCATCAGTATGTCTGTCCATCCATCTATCAGTATGTCTGTCCATCCATCCATCGGTATGTCTGTCCATCCATCCATCAGTATGTTTGTCCATCCATCCATTGGTATGTCTGTCCATCCATCCATCAGTATGTCTGTCCATCCATCCATCAGTATGTCTGTCCATCCATCCATCAGTATGTCTGTCCATCCATCCATTGGTATGTCTGTCCATCCATCCATCAGTATGTTTATCCATCGGTATGTCTGTCCATCCATCCATTGGTATGTCTGTCCATCCATCCATCAGTATGTCTGTCCATCCATCCATCGGTATGTCTGTCCATCCATCCATCGGTATGTCTGTCCATCCATTAGTATGTCTGTCCATCCATCCATCGGTATGTCTGTCCATCCATCTGTCTGACATCAACACTCAGGTTCGGATTTGCATTTATGTCATTTTCTCAGACACTATTACTCACAGTGTCACATAAGCTTGTATTTAGATTTGTCCTGTTTGAGTACTTTCAGTGAAAATAAAGTCACTGTTACCTATATTTCAAAGTCCACTGATTTTTGTGCTGACTTTTGCATTTAGCTCATTTTCTAAGGCAATAGTGCCTATAGAGTCACATAACTTGGTATTTAATTGCATCTTGAGGAGTACTTCAGCCATCATTGTAAACTATCGGTTCTACATGTGTTTTGCTGGTAAATCTCAATTAAACAGTAAAACCATCACTAATGTCCTCAATTCCTCAAGTACAAAATTTGTAATATACCTTATGTACTCACATATAAGTCAGGTCCAACTGCAAACAACATATACCCAGATCTGCCACCACATAATGCACTGGCAGACCATGGTCTGTGTTGCTTGTTCAACTGATTAGTCCTAACAAACTGCATAGACCCAGATCTGCCAGCACATTATGCGATGGCAGATCTAGGTTTTTCCAGTTTCCAGTGGATATGACTTATAAGCAAGTATATACAGTAACCAACAAAGATATAAGAAAATTAGGCATGCTCTCATTTTTCCCAAATCCTTCCTTAACACTTTTCATACTGAAGCCCAATCAGACAGGCAGTTGTATAGAACTGAAAATTTGTTCAGTCAGAGGTGTATCAGCATGAGAGAATGCAGTGACATTGGTCAGTCTGGCATTACAGGACAAGTTTTTCAAATAATTTTTGAAAGTTATATACCATTTTAAAAAGCATAAAATTTTCTTTAAAGTCAAATATTTTTTCACTGAAAATTTTCAGTGTAAAAAATTAGTGTATAAAATGTGGGGAATTTTGTGCCACTTAAGAAGGTGACAAAAAAAATAAAAATCCATCAAGAATGTCAAAAGTTATTAAAATTTTATTAAATTTACTTGCATGAAAATTGGAGAGCAAGCAGACATAACCTTCCTGGTAAGTCAACCAAACTTTTCATTTTTGTTCAGTATTTTTATTCCATAATAAGTTCTAATATAAAAATATCAGTGTTTTATTGGGTTTATCTTGGTCCATTTCCAGGAATGCAGTAAAATTTCTTAATATTATGCACACATCCAACATCGGTATATGGGTGAACTTTATGAGAAGTGAAGTCCAGTTAGCTAGAAAAGCATCCAAGTCTTCATCATCGTCAATATCTGAGTAAAAAATACCAATAAAGTAGTTATCATCCACTCAGCTCATTCGATGTAGTCAAGATCATGATCCCCACTGCCTAAAATATTAATTTCCCCCACAAAATTGTCTATATTTGCTTAAAAATTGTCATCCACATCACTGCCATATGCCATCAATTTCCACTTCAGTACTGTCTGCCATTTTGATCTCTCCACATTAAAATTCAGTTTTGAAATCAAATTTTCTACCAACTAGTTATCATCATCTCTCTGTTCATTTCATCAGAGTCAACATCTGCACTGCCTAAAACATCAATTTTCCCCACATGATCGTCTATATTTTCATCAAAGTCAATATCACGATCTGCACTGCCTAAAACATCAATTTTCCCCACATGATTGTCTATATTTTCATCAAAGTCAACATCACGATCTGCACTGCCTAAAACATCAATTTTCCCCACATGATCGTCTATATTTTCATCAAAGTCAACATCACGATCTGCACTGCCTAAAACATCAATTTTCCCCACATGATCGTCTATATTTTCATCAAAGTCAACATCACGATCTGCACTGCCTAAAACATCAATTTTCCCCACATGATCGTCTATATTTTCATCAAAGTCAACATCACGATCTGCACTGCCTAAAACATCAATTTTCCCCCACATGATTGTCTATATTTTCATCAAAGTCAACATCACATTCTGCACTGCCTAAAACATCAATTTTCCTCACATGATCATCTATATTTTCATCAAAATCAGCATCCACATCATAGCCATCACTTGCCACTTCAGTGCTGTCTGTCATGTTGATCTCTGCACATTAAAACTCGTGTTTGAAATCTAATTTTCAAATAACCAGTTATCATCAGCTCTGTTCAGTTTGAACAAGTAAAAGATAATGATCCCTGCTGCCTAAAATGTCAATTTTCCAAATGAAGTTGTCCATATTTTCAAATAATTCCACAAGCACATCACTGCCATCACTTTCCTCTTCAGTACTGATTGCCATTTTGATCTCCATATGTCAAAACTCAATTTGTAAATTGAATTTTTACCAGTTTTTGGCATTTTAAACTCATGCTGTCACTGCATTTGTGCACCTCCTACCTTTATTTCCTTCTTTTCAAAAGAGTACAGGTAAACTAATGACATATTACATGGTTAAATGCACACTTCTGCAGAGTGGTAGGCAGAATGCAGTGAACACACAACCGGAATTGTATCCCGTCTGAAAAGGTCAGGTACGATTGGAATCATATTCCATCTGAAATGGGTTAAAGGAAAACCAACTGGTTGTGAAAAACTGAATTTATAAAATTAAAAATTAAAAATGTGTACAAAATTTGATATTTTCTAAGTTTTGCTTTGGATAATTTATCACTTTTTTTCCTGCAGTCAGCATTTTATCTGATGCATAAAATGTTGCCATATTCACAAGTTCTTCACCTGTGAAAGCAGTATAAGTCTGTACCATGATGTTGCTTAACCATACTGGTTATGTGACAAGTTGTTAGTCAGATAAAAGTGACTTAAAGCTTTGGTAGATGTTAGTAACTTTTAATATTAAAAGTTGACATCTTAGCTCTGTCTCAGATAATCTTGATAGAAATTTGAGTTTATGTAATGAATTGGTGATAGTTATGTTATTATAATGACAAGCAATGTATTTTATTCCTGGAATAGGTTGCACATATTTGACAGCCTTATAAACAGGGTCCTTAAGTTTCTCCATAATCTGAATTTAACTTCATTATTTGCTATATAGTGTACATTTTTTTCTTTTTTCTTTGTGACTTTTGTTGTACAAAAAGTCCAACAGGTCCAAAATAAATTTTTATTGCAACAGAGAATCAGTAGACAATCAATGTTACACTGGGTGTGAACTATTGATGTCACAACTATATCCATCATGGTGACTCTCATAACCCATACTATTGAAGTGAATGTTTGAAGGTAATTGGCCATATCAAAAACTGTTAATTGGATTAAATTTTGGTATATATTTCCCATCAAGGCACATATTAAAATTTGAGTTTGTTTCCATCTAATACACATTTCTAGTTGAGCATTAAATACTTACACCAGGCATATATATTTTGCAACCCAGAAACAAGTTGTGATTTCACCATTAAAAATTTCCTTATGAGGAATTAACTTATTGGGTTGTTTCCCTAGATCATTGGAGAACTAGATTTATCAGTGTAACAAGCTAGATAATTGGTCCCATACAGTAAAATAATTTTTAAAAATAATGTTAGTTTTCTAGGTAACATATTTTCTGCATGTCTTTGCATGGCGAAAAATGTTCTTTATCAGAAAACATTTAAAAATATTACATTCAGTGACCAAAAACAAATGAATGTCAAATTACATGTACAAATTAAATTGTTGAAAATTGGGAGAACCATGTTTAACTAATCATTAGTTTCTTGACACTGATATAATGAATAACATTTGTTTAAAACTATATTACTCACCTGTTGATAAAAAAAAATGTCAGTGGTAAAAACAGAAGAAGAATGTGCTGCCTTTTAATAAACGAGGAAACCATTAAAGTGAAAGTCATCATCTCAAAAATTTTGTTTAACACCTCCATTGTGGACAAGACTTAACCTGCACCTGGTCATATATAGGTCAATTAACTGATTCCAGTTTGAGTGGTCTGGTATACAAACTTTTATAAGACTAATAGCAAACTAAATTATATTTGAATACTTAAAAATTCATAAAATATAAAACACATGAGAAAAGGTTCCCTTTTTAAAAAAAAAAATCTGTTATTATCCACTGAAACATATTCCTATATATGCGACTGGTAAATGACCAGGTGCAGGTTTCAGCATTATACACACTGGAGGTATTAAACAAACACAGAGATGAAGACTTTCGCTTTTATGCTTATCTCTTTCAATAATGGGTGACACAGTTTTCTAATACCTTTATGATTTAGACTTTTTATCCACATGTGAGTAATATGGTTTTAAACAATGTTATTCATTATATCAGTGTCAGCGAGCTAATGAACAATGAAATGTGGTTCTCCCAATTTTTAAACAATTTCGATCATACATGTAATTTGTCAAGGCTTTTTCCAATTACAAGCGAGCTGTTCCCCAACTTTCTGAAAGAGGTAATTGTCAGTCTATTATGTCTTATCACTGTAGAGCTGCATTTTTGTCTGAAAACAAAAGTACATAAATAGAATTCTTTTAAAATGATGTCTGAACATTACAAGGCAAGACAATATTATTCTGGCCCAAAAAAACTTGGTGTCCATAAGCAAACAGTGTCCAGAGACATACAGAAAATATGGTAGTTTATTATCTCCTCACCAAAAAAGTTGTCAGGGGATGTACCATTTTGCCTGTTTGTTAGTGTGTTTCTGTGTTAATTCTTTTATGATCATTTGTTTGTTTGTTTGTTATGCTGTCTATATCTTGGACCGTATTTAACCTACACTCGTGAAAATTGACATAAAAATTCATCCCAGGGAGAGTGACTCAGTCATACTAAACTTAGGTCACTGAGACCTAATTTTCATATTTGAGTGACTTTTTAATTTCATGTGTTTGTTCTTTACATCTGCAATATCTTGGACCCGATTTCACTTACATTCTGTCTATATCTTGGACCCTATATAACCTAAACTCATGAAAATTGGTGTAAAAATTCATCTCAATCCCTATATAACCTTAGCTCATGAAAATTGGTGTAAAAATTCATCTCAATGAGAGTTACTCAGTCATACTAAACATAGGTCACTGTGACCTAATTTTCATATTTGAGTGACTTTTAAATTCATTACATCAGCAATATCTTGGACTCAGTTTCACTTCCATTCATGAAATTTGGTATGTGGATACATATCAGCAAGAGTTATTCAGCCATACCAAAACTAAGTCACTGTGGCCCAATTTTCACCCTTAAATGAATTTTTTATTTTCAGCTATCTGTTCATTACATACTCAATATCTTGAACCCTAGTTCACCTACACTTATGAAAATTGGTATATGGATAGTAAATCAGCAGTAACAAAACTGGGTCAATGTGACTAAAGATTCATGCTTGAGTGACTTTAAAATTTTAGCTGTTTTTGTTACACCCTCAGTATCTTGGATCCTATTTCACAGACACCAATGAAAATTAGTATGTGGATACATCTCAAAAAGTGTAGCTCAGCTATACCAAAACTAGGTCACTGTTACCTAAGTTTCACACTTGTATTTTCAGCAATTTGTTTGTTACAGCCTCTGTATCTTTAACCCTATTATGCATCGAGATTAATTAAACTTTTTGACTCAATACTGATGAAACTTTGTTGATGCATTTGAGTGGTATAGGGGAAGAAACTGTTTTAAAAAGTGGTTGCCCACTGGACAACTGGACTGAAAAATCTGGTTGCCCAGCAAAGACATCTGATTGTCCAATTTAAAACTATTATCGTAATTCCAATTACAACAGCAATTGATTAATATTCAAAATTTAGCATGTGATATAGTGTATGAAAATGGAGGCAAAAGTTCCTATTTTCAATTTTGGGTCTATGCAGTTTGCAGTTGGTATCCAATTATACGCGAGTATATACGGTACATCAGCACATCACAAGATAATAAATTTAACTCAAATTTTTTTTATAAATAAATAACTTTGTTAATGTACGGTGATTGAAAACTTCAGCTAAATATGTATTTGTCATAAGCATAAAATGTTCATTTTTGTCCCTTGAATTTTTTGACCTTTATTCAATTACAGGCAAAGATGGAAAGAGGTTGATGATTTGCACAACAAGAGGGAGGAGATTATACAGAAAGCTCCAACCACTGAGCAAAAGGAATCGGAAGATGATGCAGATTTAAATGAAGCTGATTTGGAGGAATTCCTGGACTGGAGATCTAAAAAATTATGGAGATAAAATTGTTTACTCAGCAAATATAATAGTGCTTACTCAGCAAATATCGGGACCACATTGTGTCAGAGAGTCCAAATTCTGACTGGAATTCAAGATGTATTTGCTTGGTTTATCAATGAAGTAACAATAAATGCTATAAAAACACAATTCACACATAGGGCATTCACCGTGCTTTATTGTGTTGGTGCAACTGTAGGATTTGATATGCAGTTCAGCCTGTCTTATCCTAATGTAACATTCAATCACACATGTTTAATGATACTTATATCATCATGATAGCAGGGTGTAACTCAGTGGCAACTTTGCAGGCATGCATGTAATATGGTCAAAAATTTGGATGTACTGTTGTACTGTACAAATAAGCCTAACTGGAAATAAAAGACAGATGACAGTCAGATCACAGAAATCTGAATACTTATTTTTAATTTCTTTTTCAGATATATTACCTAACCAAAATATGTTAGGAGTACATACACTGCATTGCAAATCAAGCCCTCTTAAGTTATAACAGATTTTTGCCACATTGTTAAGCTTGTTTTTTCAACAGAGGTGCTAAAAAAAGCCATTTGCATCATAAGGTCTCCCCTTGGATAGCGGGATTGGCACGAAATTCCATCATTCTTTAGATACTACTTCAGCTCATGCCTTGTCAGCATGCTCTTTCTCAAGGTCTCTCACATACCAAAATCATTTGTGTCTTTTCATCAGTTGAGTGATTCTTGGGAGTTTTCGCACCTCATCAGGATAGTATGCTCGATCTATGTTTCTATGTTTTGATCTATTTTCACTGTAGATGTACATTTACACTTTAGTTGTCTAACTTTACCATAAGATAATCTTATAGGTACCATCATAATTGCCTCCCCTTCAGTGTATAGTACTTTCATTTCAACTCAGTACTTGACCATATTTATGAGTTCCATCAAGTAATTGATCTTTTATTACATGTTATAAGATCCTTCCTGTAATTCCTTCTGGCATTTTCCTTTTTTCATAGCAATTCTCCCTTCATAGTAAGTTTAACGTGGCACTTGACTGAATTTACCTGTGTATGTAATTGCTCTCCTGTCTCTGTTTACAGGTGTCAGTGCCAAGGGAAGGATTATGTGTATGGGGTGCAGGTGTTTCAAGCTGGCGGAAGATAACCATTCTACCTGTATACATTTTATGGGGTTTAATTAGGCCAAATATGTGATGTGTGCTTACTCTGGTCTGAGGATGTATAGGCAACTGTAGCTGCCAAACTACCAACTCAGGTGAATGAGAGAGCTAAGATGTGGACACCATTAGTCTTGCTGCCAACACTGTCTTCATCAACAATTTTCCTTTCGACTGAATCTCTGAAGGAGGAAAGCTTACCCATTCAAAAGATAATTTGGTAATCCCAGTCTGGTCAAGTCACTGACATCCTACATTGCTTGGAAAAGCAGCTTCAAAGCCCAGGTGTCAACAGGCTTCTATTTTACATCGACAACTCCCATCAAATTTCAGCCTGACTTTTTCAAGACATACATGCCACTTTTTCACACTAATGTCTCAGCACTCGACAGAGACATTGAGGTCCTGGGAATGTTTAAACCTTCCTCTGTGCCTATGGACCAGAAGTCCTTCCTCAACATGCAGCAACTGGTTTGGAGGATACATACTTAACTTGGTTTCAACTTGGCAACTTTTCAGCAGTCTCAACACAGCCTAAACCCTTCAATCAAGAATCCCACTAATGATCATACTTGGGAGTCAGCCTCGCATATGGTTCATGTATATGACAGCAGCTCAACACTCACTCTCCATTGCCATTAGCTGTGGCCATTAATCTTCAGCTTGCAGAATGAGATGCCTTTCTCTCCACATCAACTCTCTTGAAAGATCACCACAAAGCCTTTCTCAGATCACAACCGCTTTTGTTCCAATCTTCTTTTTCCATGGCCAGATTGAGGAGGTCAGGAAACAGACTGTCAGAGTGGCAGACCTCTCACAGACTCCCAGAGCCTATCCTTTGTTTCCAAGGAGATATCATAGGAATAGGAAGGATCCCCTAAGGCATGTCAAACAGGGAAGGGGGAGGGGAAAACAGTTTCCAAGGACCAACAAAGGAAAGACATGGGGATAAGGATCAGTTTTAGACCCAGCTTATCTCCACATAGAAAATGATTGTATGCACACACTGCCCCATTCAGACATTCTGGTCAGGGGAAGACTCCCAACACTTTGGCAAGGAACGGGAGTGACTCTGCCCCAATGACCCATGGGTCTTGCAAATCATCTCGGATGGTCTCCAGATCATGTTTTGCACCCCTCTCCCATTGTCATAGACTCCTTTCACTGAAGATGCCCCAAGAGACTTGTACGAAGCCAATGTTCTGCAGCAAGAAATAGCACAAACTCTCTGGATTTTACTCCAGACTTTTCCTAGTTCCCAAATCCAATGGTAATCTTCATCCAGTCATATTATCTCGGCTCTCTCCATCATTTCATTCAGGTACCACAGTTCAGAATGGAGATGATGAGATTGGTTCCCAGCTCCATTCAGGAACTTCACAATCAGTGTAGACTTCAAAGATGCATACCTTCACATTCCCATTCACAGGTCTTCTTGAAAATTCCTGAATTTTTGCATACAGGAACAATGTATACCAGTTCAGGTCACGCTCTTTTGGTCTGAGTATCAGTCCCTGAGTCCCCACAAGAATCGTGTGTCCAGTCATGCTTCTCAACCACTGCCACATCCAAAACTGTTAATTGGATTAAATTTTGGTATATATTTCCAATCAAGGCACATATGAAAATTTGAGTTTGTTTCCATCTAATACACATTTCTAGTTGAGCATTAAATACTTACACCAGGCATATATATTTTGCGACCCAGAAACTGGATGACATTATGCAGAAGCACTGGGTGACTTTTGTATCAAGAAATGAAATCCCTTGTTTCTCTTCTGTTTTGCCATGGATTCCTTGTCAGCAAGAACAAATCCAATCTTGTCCCTTCCCAACACTTCATTCATGTGGTTATGGAGTTCTTAACCCTCTTAAACTGAGTCTGTCTCCCTCAGGAACATGCCTTGAAAATCATCTCAGTAGTGTCTACCATTCACTTAGAGAATCTAATTTCAGCCAAGGAATTTCTTCATGTCTTAGGTCTCAGTGTGGCTGTGGATCTCCTTGACCTGGGTCACTTGTTTATGGGACCACTACAGGTGATTCTTCTCATAAATGATTAAAGTTTCGAACTATATGCAGTCCCATCTCAGCAAATGATAGGATCACACTTGGCTTTCAACAGGCATCCTGCTGCAGGATTAACCGCTGGAAATCATGATCTGCACAGACACCAGCTCAACAGGCTAGAGTGACCACCTCCAGCTCATTTAAAGAAGTGAGTATGGGCAGAAACACTTCTCTCCCTTAAAAATATCAGGGCAACAGATAGCCAACTTCCTCATATTGCTCTTTGATGAGAAGAAGTTGGCTCCAATCAAAATCAAGTGCTACCATTCCATGATATCAGACATGTTCCAACATCACGGAAGGGAGGGTGTGGCCAGAACAAAGATGTCTCTGACCATCTTGTCCAAAAATGGAATCATCCATGGGTTTTGACATGGGTGAATATGACTCTCCAAACCACTGTCTAAACCTCTATGACACTTCTTTTACCAAAGCCTGCTTCCGAGGCACTTTCATTGCAGCATTTAGAATCAGTGAAATAAATACCTTGTCTGTCAACCCAAACTATCAGCAGTTTCATCATGATGGTTTGGTTTCTCTCATGCTGACCCCTGCTTGCATTGCCAAGAAGGCTCCAGCTCATGGGTAATCAGTCCTTTGTCTTGAAATCACTGTCATCTTCAGACCTGTCATCCCAGGGGTATCTGCAGGACTTCATCAGGGCTATGAATTGGTATCTAAAACAATCTGAGCCAATCAGATCTCACTTGTTCTTACCACTCAGAGAAGGAATTGATGATATTTCTGCTCAGGCACTATTGTCCTGGATACGATGGGTCATCTGCTCAGCCCACAAGGAACTAACCTATGATGAAATTAATTTCTTGCACAAAACAATTGCTCTCCAACCGACATGATCCAAACCGTAGGATGGAAGTCAGAGGCGACATTCTCTTTGCTTTCACCACAGAGACCTTTCATCCCAAGGGCTTAATTTGACATGGTGGCACCTGTATCATTAGTGCAACAGTCTACCTTCCCAGATAGTTCAGCAGCTTTGTAATGACCTGAGTTATTCTACTACTGCTATATTTGCAAGAGTGACAATTCTTTCTCCAAATCGCATCCATGCATAAACCATGTGCTAACCCTAGCTAGCCCATAACTCACATAACTCAAAACGCCCATATCTCACATAACTCAAAACTACTTCATGTCTTTAGGAGACTGGAGTCAGGACTAACTCCAGGGTAAGGGGATGTAACTCACACCTTTTCTTACCTATCATCCAAATGTATTATAATTGGGTAAAGTATTTGATGAAGAAACACATTTTAGAGTAAAATATGTTTCTTCGATAATACTTGCCCGATCATAATACAGGCACACCCTCTCACACCGTTCCTGTAGTTGCATCCCTGGAAGAGCATGCACATTCTCTCTAGTAGCAACTGATGATTGACTGGATTTGGCACTAATCCCTCTATCCAAAGGGAGACCACTCTAGAGTGACTTCCATTTTAGCAAGCAGACAACTTCTTAACACTTCTGTTGCTAAAACAAGCCAAAAAATATGGCAAAAGTCTATTTTAGCTTAGAAGGGCTGACTTTGCGAGATAGTGATGCACTCCTAACATATTATGATCAGGAGAGTATTACTGATGAAACATTTTACTCAAAAACTTGGTTTTCAGTAACTTTTGAATTTTCAGAAATTATTGTATCCTTCTACTTTATTTTTCCAAATAGACAAGTCACTATATTTTTCAACACATGTTTTCAGAGCACAAACATTGAATAATTACATTATGTTGCATGGGAAAGAGTTTTCAAGGTTTGTCTCCTTGAACTTTTATCCTTGACACTACAAAAATTTATTGTGTTTTAATTTTTTATTTGTACTGGTGCTGGCACAGGTGCAACAGTGAGCTTAACTGTCTCCTGTGATTGATGCATAAGCGAGGCATAGGGATCACTTTTCCGATAACGATGTTGTTTTTGATATTGTAGGCATAAGCATTTGTTTTGTATTTAGCTCATTTTTTCTGACACCGTTGTATGTACAGTCATGAAACTTGATGGGTTTATTCATCTTGAGGGTACTACTCACAGTGGGCAAAAGTAGATCATAGTGACCTACTTTTCACACACCAGTGATTACATAAAAGTTTTTGCATTTAGCCAATTCTGCGACACCCATGTATGTACAGTCATAAAGTTTGATGGAATAATCACCATGGAGGGTACTACTCATGAAAGGCCAAAGTAGGTCAAGATGACCAATTTTTGCATTTAGCTCAGTTTCTTTAATACTATTGCATGCGCAGTTCAGCTTGGATAGTACTATCCACCATGGGTAAAAGTAGTATGTTAAAATTTTGAATTAAGTTCAATTTTTCTAACACCGTATACACAGTTATAAAACTTGATGGGTGTATTAATCTTGGAGGGTATTACTCACCACAGGCAAAGGTAGGTCACTGTGACTTATTTTTCATGCACCATTGATTATTGAAGTTTTGCATTTAGCTGAGTTCCTTGGACACTGATGTGTATAGTCATGAATTTTAATTGGTGTATTTATATTAGGAATATTTATCACCTCAATGACCTATTGTTAAGATCACAGGGATTAGTTTTCTTGCTCTAGTAACTATGCAAGGTTTTCGAATATAAGCCATATGAAGCAGAAGAGACAAAACATTCTGCAGAATTCTTATTTTTTACCATGTGCATTAAGATTTTTTCAAAATATAACTATAATTAGGTTTGTGTTAATTTTAAAAGTTCAATAAAATAGGCCTGGGATTGACTCTTGAGGATAGGTTTTAGTTCATAATAAGGCTTTGTACTATTGTATTCTCAGTGTTATATAATTATATAATTTTTCATCAGACCATATTCAGAATACTTAAATGTGAAAATATATAATTAAATCTATTTTTAAAAGACTGTCACAGAATATTCTGGGACCGATGAAACTTTTTTCTGTGGGTTTGGTTGATATTAATTTGGTTTTAATTCTGTTTAAACATCTCTCAGGCATACCGTAAGAAATTAGCCAGAAAGAGAAGTGTACTTTTTGTAGTATGTTATTATTGACTATAGATCAGCATGCTTATAAATGTGATGACACATCAAATGAAGACCGATATCATTATAGTCTGTTTTGAATGTGCATAAAAGCTTGTTTTTGTTGCCATTATTGGTGTTAATGATCTTCAGTTTTTATGTCAGTGGAAAGAAATGTTTGCAAGAAAACCATGTTTAAATTTTTTTTGTTTGTTTTGCATTCACGAAAGTTATCATGTTCTCTGTATAACATCACACATGTGTAGGCATCAGTGATTTTTACAAGGTAATAATATTTTGAATCCATCCCAGGAATATAAATGTCAGTGATATTTTTTGTCTGTTATATCCTTGATTTCATTTTCTTCCACCATAACAAGAGGTTATATTTAAATCTCGCTGGCATGAACTTGGTTGGCACAAACACCTGGCATGAACTTGGTTGGCACAAACACCTGGGATCATCAGCCGAATCTTCATAGTTCATATGAAAGAATGCTTACAATGGCTTGAAAAACTCTTCCATGGACTTTCAAATTAAATCTGCTGTTCCTAGCTTTGACTATGAACAGATTTCTCTTGCAGTGTCTTGAACTGCAGACCTTCTTTATCAATATAACCCTGGATGGCATGTAGCCAACATGGATCACTGAAATGGCGAGGCAAGTTATTTAGCAGAATTTGTATCAGAAACTAGTGTGTCACCTTGTAATAATAAACATTTCTCTCTCTCTCAATCATGCAAAAGTATCTTTAAAGAAGTGATGGCTGCTGTCTAGTACTGTATGTTTGAAAAAGAATTTAAATGTGCCCAGAAACAAATTTCATTTTTCTGTATCTGCCTAGAGTATTGTGAATTAAGAAAGCAGTATATGAAAGATTATTATTATTTGCATCTTTCTAAGGTACAAGTCATACAGATCATGTATGCGTTTTTGGTACTGATTATTTCAGCAGTGGGTATAGTTTTGTATAATTTGATTATATATACCTTTAAATGATGATTATTCAATTTATTTTGTGCCTTGTCAATCAATATTACTTGGAAGATCGTAATATATATGTGCCAAGAAATGCATACTGCAAAATCAATGTTAACATGCGTGGACATTTTTGGACGAGGTCAAGCAAGAGGTGTGTTCCAGTATAAGCCAGATTGAATGTCACATGCTATGATGTCACAATGAAAGCGTCACGTATTGGAAAACATTTTAATACCCAGCATAGGTAATGTTTAGATCTGATGTCCTCTTGTCTTGACCCAGTTAAGTATCTGGCCACCATTGTAAAAGTCCATAGCAATCAATAATTTTTATCAGGAAGTTTTGTGATGACAACTAAGGTGCAGAGCATACAACAATCGGGAGTGAATAGACTTTGGTTAAATTATATTAGTATTAAATTTTAGAACAACAATTAATATTTTATTCAAGATCCTTAAATGCACCTACATGATCATGTTGACATACACTTTTAAAAAGTTTATTTTCAGCAATACTTCATGTTTCATTATTTATATCATTCATTTGCCCTCTGGTCAAAGTTGACAACTTAGTCTCTTTTATATGATCAGTTTTGATATTTGGTTATAATATGTGGCAATGACATGCATCTCTCCAATATCTTGATGTATAACCTGGTGCTTCAGTCAATTTCTTTATTAACAAAATAATGTTATATTATGGGCAGATGCCCTAATCAGAAATAGAGCTATTATCAATCAATCTCTTTATCTCCCACTCTCTTTCTCTCTCTCACTCTTATCTTGGTCAATAAAAGACTTGGTGTATAACTGTGAATCAATCAATAACAATGAATCGGTAGGTCATCTTTACTACTTACTGTCCAGTGTCTAGAGCATCAAACATTTACACTAGCTGCTTTGATATGACCATCTCATTTCACTAAAACTCCAGATTGCTCAAGCAAATTCACTTTAACCTTTTGAGTTTGAGTTATAGAGGTTCAACTTTACTATTTTAAAATTATATGTGATTTGTTACAATTCAGATTTCATTAATGTATGCACCCTTTTTTACTGTGATCATATAAGTCAGCTGTACAGAGTAACTCTAATTGCAAATAAAACATTTATTTTTACATAAGGCACATTCCAGCTGGTTTTATGTGTGCATTTTTCTCACATCAGCTATAGCCAATCACTGGAATTTCACATGCCATTTGAGAGTAGTTTTTTATGTTAATAAAACTTCGTTTGGTAAGTAATTCTTGAATAATTTATTCATTGTAATTGATCAAATCAGAATAATGATCTTGTATGGTTTGTGAAGTTCAAAAATGTCTCAGAGCACTCAGCAAAAACTTTGAGCCTTCAAGCACAAACTATTCTCTCATGCTTTAGCAAACTTGTGTATGTAGCATAACTGGCTCTGATCCCTACCTTAAAAGCCACACTCTCTGACAGAGGCATAATCCTACTGAAAACTACATTAGTACCTGTTGTGTTCCGAGTCTACAGAAAGAATAGGGATACATCGAGACCATCAGGTCAAGACATATTCATATGCAATATCAAACGAATTCTGTCCCCAGACTAGAACAGAATGCTCATGTAATATCCCTTCTTTTATTCTTTCCAGATCAAAACAAATTGGGATTTGCAGTGATTTGATTAGGTGCATCTAAGAATATTGATGCATGGACATCTGTGAAGAAAAGCTAAATAATTCCAATCAGAGTGTTCAATATGGAGTAAACATCCATATTGAACACAAGATCAACCATGTAAGATTAAATGCTTATGTAATACAATTTATTATAGCATTACACACTGATACACGGAAGCCTTATACTAACCATCCTGTCTGTCTGTTCTTTCTTGTGTGCCCATCAAATTATCTGACTTTCTGTGTCTGTCTCTCCACACCTTACAGTCAGTATAGTTCTGTAGCCACATTTTGTATGCCATGGTTTACAGTTTAATTGAGAGTATTGTTATGTCATTGATGGCAATGACAACTTGACATTTTTTTCATCTATTAATCAGATTATCCTTTTTCTACCACAAAAATTGGACTTTGGCACCATTACACCATGCAGCTTCCATCATGAAAGACGTAAAATAGCCAGATATTATTTCACCCACAGTGTTGGATGAGAGACTTAGTTAAACAAAGTTGTTGTTCAATATTGTTTCCAATGAGTTTCCTTTTTTTCATTTTTTTTTAATGAACTTTATTAACCTCCCCTTTTCCACTTTTTATATCAATCATTTGTTTATTTGTATCACATGGGCACTTGGATTGACTGGAATAGATTAGAGTTAAGAGCTTCCTTGATTGAGAGCTCATTTAATTGCTGACTAATAAATGGAAAGAACATATTTTTTGGTGCAGCAAGTGTTTGTGTCTATGAAATAGATATTTTGATTCATGGTTCATTTTTTGTTGAAATTTGTATAGTGTATATTTATATTGGGATTTCCACAAAATATAGATAAATTGTTTCTGTAAATTGTTCTTGGATATATATAGTTTACTTTAAATAAAGATATTTCATCTTGTAAAATAAATATAAGAGTAAAACTGTGTTGTAAATCCTGTGTTTGATGAAAAATGTCCTATGACTAGTTCACCTGTTTGTAGGCCACATTAGCTTATGATATGACCCTGTGTCAATTGTGCATCTATCTGTTATCCGTCTGATCATTCATCAACATTTACCATTTCTGCCAAAAAACTGCTTGGCCAATTTTGATCAAGCTTGGTAGAATGTTTTTCAGGACATGCTGTACCAAAAACAATTATTTCGCTTCAATAACAACCAAGTGCAAAGTCTTTATTCAGCTTTATTTTTCAGAACGGCAGATAGGAAACTACTAAACTTGGTAGGAATTTTTCTCAAAGGAAATGTTTTTTCAAATTTTGTTTGGGTTGGCCTCCCTAGAGATAGCATGGCTTCTATAGCAACCAGGTATAAAATCCATTTTCTACTTCTCTTGAATGACTATAATGACAGCACAATTTGAAGAAACTTAGGAGGCATGTACCTTAGGACATGTACTACCAAATTGATATTTGGAGTGGCCTCCTTAACAATGGTTGGCTTAGAAAGCAAACACGTGCAAACCAAATTTACAGCCTCTCCAGAATGTCTGAGCCTTATTGATCTAACATCACATAAATGATGTCTAGGAATGTTCTTGGCATCAATACTTTGAAGTTTGTATGAATAATGCTGACCTTTTGTTTATATATATATATATATATATATATATATATATATATATATATATATATATATATATATATATATATATATATATATATATATATATATATATATATAACACTACTTCTTCCATGTTGTTGGGTATGTTATATGCTGACATGGAATTAATGCTGGACGAGGACAAACCCCACAATGAGTGCGGGGAAAGCCTCGATATGTTGCCTCATTCCCATCCGAGAATGGAGTGGGCAGAGTTTAGTTTTAAAGCTGCTGTTGAGGGAATTTACCGGATCTCGACTCCGTCTGTGTGTTCGCCGCCGCCTTCTGCGTGCCAGGTCTATAAGATCAAGGCCTATGTAGACGTTGAGGACGATGACAAACACCCCTCCATGCGTCTTCTCATTCAGTCTGAGAAAATAAACAAAATTTCCTGTCATCTCTGAGACAAAATCTGGGACCCGTGAAATTCTAAGGCTTTTTTCTTAGAAAGCCTATTACCAATAGCTTTTTTCATCCCGCTGGTACCGCACACACTAATGCCTGTTCACTTTGGACGTCCGAACATTAATAAGGACATTGCGGCGGTAAACATGTCAACCACACAATGTTATAAGGTCGATCGTTGTGTTTTCGACTCGACTTCCAAGTTGGTGTGAAATATGATGCCTCGTCACTGATGCTTGACTTCGTATCATTAGTAAATTATGCCAGGCCAAAAAAATCGGTGCGTGAGAGTCTATGGTCAACGACCTTAAGTCTTCTTGCAATCTTGATTTTGTGCAACGAGAAGCCTTTCTCCGCTCGTTATCACTGAAGGCATATCACTCACTCCGTGGCCCTACACTCTTTGCCCATTTGTTCGTCACTGCTGTTCGGGAACCGTATAGAGGATGTGAGGAAGCAGGCGGCGCAAGACCTGTCGTTCCAGCCCTCCTTAACACATCCTTCGACTTTTCGCCCACATCAAACTCCCACAAAGGGATCGACGAGCAGTCTCTTCCCCATCCTGATTTCAGACAGCAAAAGACTCCTCAGTCTCGGAGGCAATTTTTTCACCCCGCCCGCCAAGAACAAATCCGTATGCGCCAGACTTCTACATTTTCGGCGATTTTTGATCGACCTTTTTCCGCATAACGAATGGATGATCCAAGTTGTTTCGGAGGGGATTCGGGTTTCGTTTATCCAACCCCCTCCCTTCTCGTGTTCCTCTTCCATGACGGAGATCTCGGCCGGTCCCAGGAAGATGGAAGTTTTACCCAAGGAGATCAGTATTTTACCCTCCAACCTGGCGATAGAGAGAGTTCACAAACCGAACTCTTCGGAGTTTTATTCAAAGTTTTATCTGGTGCCCAAAGTAAACGGTAAACGCAAGCTCTCAGCCTGCTCAGCAAATACATTACCACGCCGAAGTTCAAGATGGAAACATTATGGTCGGTAAAGTTTCCATTAAAAGGGACGAATTTGTGATCAGTCTCGATCTGACCGACGCATACTTCCATATCCCTATCCACCCGACTTTTGCGCGAGTTCCTTCGATTTGCCTTCCAATGAACAGTTTACCGATTTCGTGTTCTACCACTCGGTCTCAATATTAGCACATGGGCGTTTACAAAAACGACTGCGTCGTCACCCAGTTCAGCTTATCCTCGTCGATGGTGAATGCAGCAGCCTTGGACGACACCCTTCCAAAGCACATGTTGAGTTTAATTTTATTGAAGAACACGAACAGCCTTATTTCTCTTTTCACCCACTTGGGCTTTCTAGTGAACAGGGAGAAGTCAGATCTTATCCCTTCCTGACACATCGGCCCACTATGTTTGGAAATTGTTTGACCCATCTCAACCACGTACGTCTCTCTCTCTCATGGGAATTGTAAGATTATCAAGCTCTGAGTCGACCTTCATCAGACAGTTGATTTCCGTGAGATAGTTTCTGCAACTCCTCTGTTACCTAAATGCAGCGGCGGATTTGAATCTTTTCGGGCGCATTTTCATGTGCTTTTTGCAGAGGGCACTACTAGCTTAATGGCGCCCCTTTTCTGAAAACGTTAGTTCCTATTACTATCACGGGCTACCACTCCATGATTTCCGACAGATTCAGGCATCATGGCAGAGGGGATATAGGCCACGAAAAGGACCTATCAGACTTGCTGGCCAACTTTGACCTGAATAAGCTCAGATCACACACCATGTTTCCTTAGTGGAGTCTTTCAAGTGTTTTGAGATGGTTCAACTCAGATCTTATAAAATATGTTTTCTGATAGCCTAAGCCTTGGCATGCATGATGAGCGAGTCACATGCCTTTCAATTTGCCCGAACTATCTCCAGTTCAGACTGGATGGTTCCGTGGTCCTAGTGATACAACCAGTTTTTGGAAATGGAATACCGTCTGCGAGCAACAAGAAAGTGGTCATCGCTCTCTCTCCTCGCTTGATACGTGGAGAGGCAGCGGTGCAAGATCCGATCCGTGCTTTTAAGCACTACTTGCAGCGCACGGAGAGAAGACGTGGGGTCCAACAGCACCTCTTTCTTCTGGTGAAGGCTGGAAAAGTGGATATAGGCACTCCAGGAGTAGCGTCTTGGTTAAAGTGGGTCATACGCTCGTCTCACAAAACCTGATACGTCACATGAAAATTTCAGCTAATGAGATTTGAGCGATCTCAGCGAGCCCCGCCTTCGAACGCAATGTTTCGATCAGAGACATTACAGAAGCCGTTGACTGCCATGCACAGTGAACCGTTTCGAGTTTCTATCTCCGAGATCTAGCATTGCAAAGACGAGAATTCAGTTGGATCTGGTGCGTCTAGTGGCGGCGGTCCAGACAACCACCATATCCAGTTAACGTCAACGCAACCTCCTCACGGGTGTAGGTTTAGCGCTTTCGCTGGATTCTCCCAGAGTTTTCTTGATAAGAAAACGTCATTCATTTCTCATTACCCTTGTATTAACGTCACATGTTAATTGACTCGGTTGTGCCAGTCTTCTCGTTATGGGAGGGATTTATCCTTCATATAGGGACTCCAGCCATATTTCCCTCGAAGGATACCCGAGATACCCGAGGTAGAAGTTGGATACTCAGCATTTCATCCTTCAATTCTATTCTATTCTAAGGTTAATGTGATCGGAAAAAAACATTATTGATGGAGAAAGTAAATTTTTTGTTTTTGTTTTTGAAAAATTATGTTTTTCCGAGAATACTTACCCAATCACATTACTATTAAGCCTTCCCACCACACCTTCCCTCAAAAAGAGCATCCTCGTTGATGTTTCGCTCAATCTTAAACTGGTAAACATCTAGTATACGGGTAGCCACCAAGTGGTGGAATGGGGAGGTAATTTTGGAAGAATTTCTTCCCTTTGTCTAACTGTTTTATGATACGGGAAAGACGAAACTTTTTGTCTTTCATGGAGGGCTGGATTCGATAGGTAACGGAGTTTATTTCCTAACGTTAATGTGATCGGGTAAGTATTCTCGAAGAAATGTAATTTACTAAAGAAAAATTACTTTCCGCCCAGTAACGTAAGTTCTACACCACAGACCTGGACCAAACTTTGTTGATGGCTGGCACATGGGGTAAGACAGAAGCATATCAATTTTGGGGTCAAAGGGTCAAAAGTCAAGGTAAATGTGACTAAAAAAGAACAATAATTAGATCTACATCTCATACACGAACTAAACTTTGTGGATAGCATGAACTTTAAGTGTTTAAGAAGGCTGTTACTTTTGGGGTACAATGGTCGAAGTTCAAGATCACTTTGACTGTAAACTGAAAAATGGTTTCTGCACCAAAACTTTAGTTCTCGACCATGTACCTTCACTAAAGTTTATGGATCGTTCATACTTTGGGTAAGAAAGAAGCCTATTAATTTTGGTGTCAAAAGGTCAAAGATCAAAATCACGGCGACGTAAAGAAGAAAATGGTTTTCCCACAGTTAGAGTTAGTTCCTTGACCAAATTTTGCGGCTGGTATGCACGTAGGGTAATAAAGAAACACACACACACATATATGTATGATGTTTATATACATAACTTTTGTCCATGATTGTATGGTTATTTGAGAATACAAACTTAACTTTTGTCCATGCTTGTAAGTTGTGACATTTGTCAGGTAGACCAGTATTTTCATAGGCACTTCGCAATGAGACTTTTGTGACCTATGTCAGGTAGGCCAGTATTGTTCCATTAGAATTACTCATATTCTGATGTAACATAGGTCATGTAGGCATGTGTATTTATATACAGATTTTGGTAAACAAATTCATTCTTGTTCTAGAACTCCGATTCTAAAGATCAGTCTGTAAGGAATCTATTTTGGTAATTATAGTTGTGATGTTGAAATCAAGTATAATTTGAGAGGAGTTATTTGTTTACAATATTCATTGAAAATATAAAAGTGCTCATTTACTTTTGGATTAATACATGATTTGGGGATTTATGTGAACTTATTCAAATACATTCTGGATTACATCTTTGTGGTACATCAGGACATTCAAGGCTATTGGAATTAATTCGAACATTCTATTATTTTGAACTTGTTATTAGGACATTTAGGATTATTTGGAAGTTAACTCAAAAATTGTAAGTGTCTTTTGAATTTTCACTTTAATTGTCTGGAAATAAATTGCTTGTTGATTTTACTTGATTTTATTGGTTTCACTTTCTTTCTGTTACATATTTTATGACCTAGAGTTGTAACATTATATATATATATATACATATATATATATATATATATATATATATATATATATATATATATATATATATATATATATGGTAGGCCTGATATGTATATAATAATGTTTTTTTGCACAGTAAGTTCAGTTCATGACTACATACATTGACCATGGGTCAATGTCATTGAGACCCATTGGTCAGTAATCTCCCGTATCAAACCCTGTCCTGCTTATACAGAAGAACTGTTAAACACTGGCAGTTGAATAATGTCCTTTGCATGGTACTCTTGTTCCTTCCTGTGTTTTGTCTCACATATCTGAGAAAATGAGTTCGTTTGTGTGAGTCTGTTATGTGTTTGTGTATGTGTGTGTGTGTATGTTTGTGTGTAGAATTCTTTTAATCACTTTTGTTTTAATATAAAGAACAAACTGAAGAATACTTGACTATAGGTTAATAACAAAATCTCTTTAATCATATTCACTGATATATGAACAACGAATTGTAGAGTAAAATAGGACATATGTTTTTAAAGCACAGTGTTTGATTTTGTTTATAAGTTTTTTAATAATATATTTGTAATTTTCAGAAATTTCAGTCCACCAAATAAACTAGTATGGAAGGAGTGTAAGGTGAAAAAGTATAAAATAAAAATAATATTGTTTGAATGAAAAGTATATTAATTATCCTCACGCTTTTTTCAATAAAGAATCGGGGATATTGTGATACCATCCGTCTGTCTGTCTGTCTGCCTTCCATTACCACATCTCCTCCTCAGCTGCGGGGTGAAAATTCATGAAACTTTGTAGTTACGTTGGTCCAGAGGTGACCATCTGTAATAGGAGTATGATCATTGGCTCCCACGACAGGATTTCCTAGAAGAGGTTGAAGGTCCCAGAAGAGGTCGAAGGTTAACTGTACAAAATTTCAATTACAATGACATTTGCAAATATTTTCTGACAAAAACTTCATGCAGTCATAGCAGGAAGATGCGTCATATTTATGATGGATTTTGTGTTACAACCCCTGGATCACTGTCAGGAGGTGGGGGGTGGGGGAAGGTGAGTACAGGTAGGTGGGTTGGAAAATGCAGCGAAATGCACGGATATTTGCAATGGCGAGCCTTTGCAGTTGTTCTACTTTTTTATATATTTTTTTATTGTTTTCTTTTTTAACGTATCATATTAAAACAAGGATATTCCAAAGAGTAATATGCCTGATTCTATATTTTTTATGATTTTACATTTGAATATATATATATATATATTTTGTTGGGGGGGTGCAATTTCTTCATTTTACTATTATTTCTCCATAAACGAATATAAACAATTATGAAATTTTAAGCTTTTACCTCATTTCAGAAGAATACTTTCTGCTCATTGTCATGGTAACTTGGATAGTTATTAAGATATACATATATTAGACTTTTCAGTGAAAGATCGTTATAAAAAATGTACAAATATATTATCTACCAGTACTATCGATGAACAAACAACAAAATAGTGTACGAAAGTCAACAATTTACAGAAGTGAATATATTAAACTGCTTTTGAATTTGGCAGTAGTTCATGAAAACAAAAACACTTTGCAAGATGAAAGGTAAATCATTCGATCATACCTTTAATCTACTGTACGTTTTAAGTCCATCAAGATGAACACATTGGGGGATTAACAAATCCAAATACATTACATTCTATCATAATAGAAAATGCTAAATATACTGCGTAGACTGTTAGACATATAAACCCAACACATTTGTTCAGGATCCAACCATTAAAGTGTACGGCACCAATCTGAAAGGAAAGATATATTGATAAATAATAGAAAAGTAAATTTAAAATCGAATCATTTTTTAGAGTAAATTTTTAAAAATATTTATTTGTATGATCTTTTAGCAGCCTTATCAGAGCTCTCGTCAGGTGATGGAAAATTGCTTCATGTGTTTGAAAGTTCTTCCTCATTTGAAAAATTCTTTTGAATAGTGGAACCTCGTTATCAGAGCCTCTTTCATCAGCATTATTGGTTTACTCGAACATGTATGAACCCATACGTGCTCGTTTGGCATAACCGAACTTATTCGTACAAACTCCCGTTTATTCGAAAATTGTTCGTGTCCCATAATGAATATGGGTAAACGAGTTTCTACAATACAGTATTATGGCTGCTTTAATCACATGACTAAAGCCAGCAGATCCTGTTGCAGGCTCAGTAAAAGATATCAAAAGCTCATGACAAGACAATGTTAACTTTCAACAGGTATTATAGGTTTATTTAATCTAAATGGCAGGTCAGGTAACACTATGCATTCTTTACGTAGATTTCAAAGAGAAGCCAAAAATTATTACCATTATTTATTTATGTTGCAATTTCTAATATAAATAACAGTTATGACAAATGTGAAAACATAACATTATAAAATATTCAAGACAAAAAGATTGTCTCTATAATAAACCTAGTTAACCTACATTGATAAAGAAATAAATACACAGTAATACAACATGTTTAGCGCATTCTCGTATATAAATGTATGCAGTATAGGAATGAAATCTAGGGGATTTAAGGAATTGCCAATACTTTGACCAAATCTTTATAAAATATGTCTTTGTAATAAAAAAATCTACCAGTCACTGAAAAACATGTTGATGACAAAATGAGAAAGAGAAAAATCATAAAAAAGAAAATCATAAAATAAATTGATCAATAAATGACCATATGAATTAAGGTTAGATTTTTACATTACTCCAGTTTTGATAAATTTAATAAGCTTTATAGAAGGATGCACGAGAGTTTACAGAAACAAATTATAAAAAACAACAACAAAAAACCCCAGAACACTATTTTATGAATAAATATTATTCCTTTGACCTATTTCAATGGTATATAAAGTTAGACTTACTGTGAAAATAACAGTAAGGAAGAGTAGAATTATCGAGTACAGCATTCCACACTTACTGTGATAATAACTGTAAGGCAGAGTATAATTATCGAGTACAGCATTCCATACTTACTGTGATAATAACAGTAAGGAAGAGTAGAATTATCGAGTACAGCATTCCATACTTACTGTGATAATAACAGTAAGGAAGAGTAGAATTATCGAGTACAGCATTCCATACTTACTGTGATAATAACTGTAAGGAAGAGTAGAATTATCGAGTACAGCATTCCATTACTATTAATTGGTACCTGCAAGTAGAGAAATTCAATATGTAAAACTTCACCATCACAATTAAAAAATTCCCAAAGTTGTGTTTTATGTCATTGTTGTTGGTGGTGGTGTTGTTTCTGACTCATACTCATAAATGAAGGGTTGTAATAATTTATACATTAATACAGCGAACCCAGTTTAACCGAACACTTTTGTTCCCACCCATCCACACACCCTTTCGCACGGATCACGCAGATAAAGGACGAATTAACACATAGCTTCGAAGCAAAATAGAGGAAATCTGTTCCCTGAAGTTATTTTTGGGATACCAAGACATACGGATAAATGGAGTCTTAATTAATAAGACTTCGCTGTATACAGTAGGATAAGTGAGTAACATAAGTGGGTTTTGTAATGATCTTTTAATTTTTTTTCAGAGAAATGTTCTTTATAGAAAGATTTAAATCTTGACAATGTTAGTTCATACTTAAATTAGTCTTTATGACTGAAAAACCATGTGAAATGAACATTAACTCATTCATTCAAATTTTCGATTAGAAAATGACATATAGCATAAAAAGGACCGTTTTTCTCCTTGTATATTTGTATATCAACATTTCGAAAATTAGCATGTGCACTTTAAAACAAAATAGAAAATCAGTACTTTTTATGCCGCAGTAAACAATGTTTCAATTCAATATAGTTGTCTTAGAATACCGCCACATCCTGCAGTTGTTACAAATTTTGTTGTTGTTGTTGTTGTTGTTGTTGTTGTTAAAAGTAATTTATCTTCAGGTAACAGAAAAGAGCGAGTCATAAAACTCTTACCGTTGTGTTAGTGTTGACAATCGCCGTTTTAAGAAACCAGGGGAACGACAAGCCTAGCAAAATGTCAAATACATTACTTCCTATAGAATTAGAAACGGCCATATCTCCCATACCTGCAAAGAAAAGTTGAAATACACAAAATAGTTAGCTCCAGACAGGGTCTTCTTATATTCTGTAACATTTTTCTTTCTCTCGCATCAATCTTAATTTATCAAAGAAGCTTTATTCATTTTATACAAGATCTTAATTATTAGACCCTTCCATATTTTATCGCAGAGGGAAGTTAAAGTCATACACGAAAAAAATATACGCTACGACAATGTAGAGATTTTAGCTCGACCCACAGCAGTTAGTGTGATATATTCTGCTGCATGTACTCGCCTATAACCACTGCCCAACCGCAAACAACAAAGACCCTGGTCTTCCATTACATAATGCACCAGCAGATCAGAGTCGATGTTGTTTGTTCTACTGATTACTCCTAGCAAACTGCAGAGACCCTGATCTGCTGGTGCATTATGACATGGCAGTTCTGTGCAGTTTGCAATTGGACTCGTCTTATGAACGAGTAAGGACGGTACATTCGGAAGTACACACACACACACACACACACACACACACATATATATATATATATATATATATATATATATATATATATATATATATATATATATACACACATGACTCATTACAGTTTATGTATCTTATACATGTAAGGTGATAAAGGATTTTGTTATGACATTCCGTTTTATTTGGGGGGGGGGATTCTGGCCAATAAAACACGTTGAAAAACTCAAATGTCTATTGTCGCCTTTGTCCGTGTTACTTCCCTTCAAGGTTTTATATGATATTTGATTTGTCCTTTTGAGAAAGTTTAAATTTCTGCTCGAACTGGCAAGTTTTACAAGAAGATAATTGGACCCTTATAACTGCTCTAACTTCTCAGTGACCTATTAATTGCTAACCGTTCCAAGGCGGTGTGCTCTTCTGTCAGTTTTTATTTCTTATTTACTTATGTCTTTGCAAATGTTTTACTTATTTTTGTATGTAGGGTACACATAATTGTCTTGCTACGTGTATTTGTTATATAAGTCAGATATTTTGTTTTCATCAAGTATTTATGTGTGTGTTATCACATATTGTCTTGGTTTCACGCTTTATTGACTTACAAGAGGGGACTGTACACTTTTAATGACATAAATAAAAGTTCAAAATACATCCGTCTTGCAAATCCGTATTCATACACATATAACAATAATCTTATTTTCTTTTACTTTGATAGTCTGAATTTGACGCTTTCAAAATTGCAAATAGGCGAGGGACTAGAAGATCCGGAATGATGTGACTCAAAACATCTACTAAAGAGTTAATTGTTCTCGAAGCACAGTATCTAAACTATATTTACCTTGTCTTGCTACAAAGACACTTGCCATAGCATCAGGTATACTGGTTCCAGCTGCTAGAAAGGTGATCCCCATAACGCTGTCAGGTATGTGGAAGGAGAAGCCAGCAAGAGTTACCTGTGTAAGAGATTAACACTTATATATGTCAAAGATTTGCGAGTAATTCTAAAATGATCTCCTGTGGTGTAAAAGAAATAATATTAGGTAAGAGTCAATTTTCACTTACTCTCCAAAACATTAGGTCAACTATGCTGTTTGGTTGGTTGGTTGGTTTTAATGGCACTTTTATGACATTATTGGCTGTATCATGCTGAGGAAATGGGAGCTAGGTGCCTTTCACAAGAACATATCAAAGTAGTCTACACGGGCCGGTCTGAGTGAGTATCGAACCCTCGACCCTTGGATTACAAGTCCGACGCTAGTATACCAACTGAATTACTTCCGACTCCAAGGTTAACTATGCTATGTTATTAAATCTATTCGCTCGGATTGCAGCACTATTTAAATCAATAATTAGCAAATTCTGAACTGCAAAAGAAATATGACAAAGTTTGTGAAAATTAATTTTTTTCTTCATAACATTCAATGTCAGCTGTGACAATCTAATCGGCGTATCTTCATATGTCTGTAAAAACAGACGGAATTAAATGTTGATAGACTTCAATTACGTTTTTATGTTATGATGCTGGCGGGAAAAGATGGAAAGAGGAAATACCAAAATGAGAAAAGTATACACGTCAATCAAAGCTTTCAAACGAAAGATGAGGAATTAAATTTGATCTTCTACATATAAGCTTATACATAACTATAGAAGTACATAATAAACTAGAAATGTGCTACTGGAACAAGAATACCCTGCCGCAGTGACCTAAACTTAACATTTTACTGGACATACATTCGTACGGATAAGGGCAAGTGGATACCTTCATATAAAGAACACATGTTCATATAGAACAACTTGTATGAATCACTTTTATTAATTTCATTGTCCTTTATAACCTCTGTGTAAGAGACACCTACCAATGAAGGTCACATTTGTAAAGTCCATTGGGTGTCCTTTTTAGGTAGGTTTCATTGTACATGCCCCTTTCATAATCATGAGGGGTATAACCAGAGTAAATGGCGGTTTGACTTTTCACATATTCGCTAGGAATAGTTCACTTGAGAAATAGGTACAGTGGTGTTCATTGATCTGGCAGTGTTTTCCCGTCAATACAGAGCACAATACACTCATGCAGATCACTATGCCTGTCAATGCTATAGTGGAGGATCCTAATGCATGTTCTAGTTAAAGGTCGATTCCATTCTTTACGTCTATTTCATCCATAATATATCGAGTTCCGAATGACTAACTACAGGGATCTATTTTAGGACAGTATCCATTCCCCTTGACTACGGGATACTATACTTGTCTACGGGATTATTCTTGTTCCAGCGGGCACTTTGTCACCCGTTGAGTTATATGACGCCACATGACGTCATGTGATGCATCTATTATAGCACTAAACCCCACCAAACAACACATAACAGTTCCCAAGGGAGAAAACAAATATGTAACTCCATTTCATTCCTTCCTATTCATCCAATTTTCCTCCAGTGAATAGCGGAATATTAGTACCCACAGTTCTTTTTTTCCCCTAGAGTATACACTTACCATCCAGACCATAATATAGGAGAAGACACCTATCCAAATGATAGAAATGAAGAATGTAACGAAAAACCACCTTTCCCAGCTGAAAAAGATAAAAGATTGATTATTTATAGCAACGAATTCACAGGAATGCCTATAAGATATTTACTACTGCATATAAAACTTCTTATAATCGTTCTCTCCCTCTGTCTGTCTCTCTCGCTCTCTCTCTGTCTCTCTCTCTCTGCTATATTAGTAATATTGTGTACATTTTGTATGACTTCATGAATGTGTGAATGAATAAATAACATGCTCTTCGTACGACGGTGATAACAAGTGTGGTGCAACATTATTGAATCAATTAATAAATAGGAGACATAACTAGATTTGTGTTTTTTAAACAACAACCAAAAATGTCCAGAAAGTAAAAAAATAATAAAAAAAGACATAATTCCTTTAGTGCCATGCAACTCTAACAAAAAGTCATTTACATATGCATACAAACATGCCAATAAAATTTCATCTATCGAAGTGGTTTTTGCACAATTGTGCCGACAAGGTTTTTGCCAAAAAAGGCTACGTCCAAAAGTTCAAAAGTTTATGAAAATTTTTATATTGCTTTAGTGGCATGAAATTCTTATCAAGTCATCTACATATGGATACAAACATTCCTTCCATTTCATTCGTCTATATCAAGTAGTTTGTGCTCAATTCTGGTAACGAGCTTCGCAGGACGGACGGACAGACGGGCGTAGAGATAGAGAGGACCAAATCAAAAGGCCCTCGCTGCTTGGCGGGGGTGGGTGGGGTGAATATAATAAATCAGTTAACGAATAAATGAAGTCAAACAAACAAACGAATACATAGATAGGTCTACTGACAGAGAGATAAGCAAAGAAACGAATGCATAGATAAATAGAGAGACAAAAAATATCCACATTCATGGAATAAATGCATACCGTTCTTTTCTACAATCCGGTATAGTATAGTAAAAGAGCGTTCGAGCTGGATAACACAGAGCCCATTTGAAGAAATTAAAATAGCCGTCATCTGAAATTTTTAAAATATGAAAAACTCCAATAAAAGTTCAAACTGTACACATTTTCACCAGCTCTAGCCTTTTCAAAACTTTTTCTTCCCTTTCCAATTATGAATATATATATATATATATATATATATATATATATATATATATATATATATATTTTCAAGAACTGCGGATATGATCTTAATTCATTTCGATAACATGTGTGGTTAGCCTGTCTAGTATACATAATCTTTGAGAGATAATAAAAATAATCATCATCGTCGTCGTCGTCGACATCATCATTGTCGCTTTTATTTTCATTGTCACAACTATTATTATTATTATTATTATTATTAATCAGTCGCTAATTTGTTTTTACTATGCGAAGCGTATCGCTTTGATGAAGGAAATTGTTGAAACCAAACCAGACAGTTTTAACACAGGCCATAGAACAGTCATGAGAAAAGAAAGAAAAAAAAAGAAAAAAATTAATATAATTTTAGTCACCAAAGTTGCTTAGGGTAGTGTAATCAAAATCTGATGACGTGATTTGATAAGGGCAGTGACTACTGTTCATAAACAGACAGTTAAGCAGTAACGGAATAAAAACTTCCCAACATGTCATGACGTCCCTATCTTGTAGTATATCCTCCTTCAAATTTTCAGTACTTAGATATATGTTTTACACTTACAGTTTTATATTTTTAAAAGAAGATCTTTTATTGGTAAATGTATACGATATCATTCACAACTTGCATGTCCGATGTTGGTCACAATCTCTAATATTAGTGTTCATTTCTTCATCATCAAATTACAGTAAAGACCTTGATGACCATCGTAATGTTTTTATATTCGAACTCTGTTTTCACTAAACTGTAATAAAAGACCGGACGAAACATCAAGAGAACGGATATCGTACATGTATAAGAGAGAGAGAGAGAGAGAGAGATTATACAACTTATTATGAAAGGAGTACGATGAATTTTGTGTACCATTAACGTTATTTGATCTTATTTACAACGTGTATGAAAAAAAAATATTCTTTATAAACTATTGTAAACTTTCAAGTTGTAAAATTTGAATTCAGCCATTCTTTTTCTTTCTTTCTCTGTTTTTCTTATAAGGACATCTTTTCGAAGAATACGATCATCTCAATGAGAGTTCAACATGTAATAATTTACAGACGTTATGGCATATAATTTAAATAGCCGCATCTTACCATGAATGAAAATTGTCAGTAAAATATTTTCTTTTATCAAATAAAAACCTTTAAACTTTCTACTGCATATTACCAAATGATGGCTTCGTTCTCCAAGCATCAAAATTTTCGCCTTCTTGGGTCATACTACACCTGGAATAAAGGTTAGATAATAATAATAATAATAATAAATATTCGTTATAGTATTATTGTCAAAGAAGTGGAAATAGTAGCACCATCACCAATAATAATAATAATAATAATAATAGCAGCAGCAGAAGTAGTAGTGGTAGTAATAGTAGTAGAAGAAGATGAAGAAGAAGAAGAAAAGAAGTTGCTGTACATGTCTAATGTAGGTCCAGTGTTCTTGAGTCTAATGCTATCTTTCTATTATTTTGTTATTTATAAGTTTGTCTCGGAAAACAACAGTAAAAAGAAATGATAAAAAGGCAAAAGCATGACAGAAGAAACTCGGTCTCGTGTAGAATAAGTATACATTCATCACCGATGCTTGGATTGTTTCCAATGGAAACAACTTGAATTGATAAACTCTACCATTAATACGAATTAATATGTATATGAGAAACAAAGATTTTTTTTATAGCAAACAAAAAAGTTGAATGACAGGGTTTTCAAACTATTAATTTAAACCTGACCAAGTGTGAGACCAGGCCTGGTTATCAAAACAATTAAGCACGTAACTGACCGATCAAGGTGCCTGTTCATAGGCTTGTTCACTCAAACAGCCAGAGAGAAAATGACACAATTCAGTAAATAATAGTAGTATAGAATATGAGAGAGCTGGGGTACTCAGCATTTGTGTGTATCACCATTTCGTATACGAAAGCATTTCAAATAAAAATTAGAAATTTACTCGCCCATTGATACTGGAGTACAAGTAACGAAATGTTGTCTGCAATGATTTTACAGGCATAATGGGGCAGTGTGATGTAGACGTAAAGCATTATGAATTCAAAGCGAAAGATCAGGGTTTGAAACTCGGCAAAGATGAAAATCTTTTATTATAGATAAATGAGCTTGAACATTTTATATTGAAAAAATCATAATAAAGGGTGAACGGTGTACACCAATTTGTCCAAACAACACAAATAACTATGACGTATATGTATATAATAAACTATGACATTTAGGTATACCATAAACAATAACGTTATGTACATAATAAACGATGATGTATATGTACACAACACACGATGATGTAAACCTGAAATTAATACACATGTAAAATAGCTAAATATATATATATATATATATATATATATATATATATATATATATATATATATATATATATTTAAACAATTGTACTTAAACAAAATATTAAAAAATGAAATATATATTGAAACATTATTATTTAAATCAATAAAACTGAATACTTCCATATTTGATATGCTAATACCAAAACAAGTTAAACCCAAAATACCACTATTGGTACGTTTTCATATTAGAAAAGAAATCGAACTTATGAAGAGACAGAATTAAAATAGAATCATAACGAAACGACACTGAGATCAATTTAACAGAAATGGCAATGAGTATAGATTTTAAGGTGGTAACAATACAGATTTGTATGAATTGTCAAAGTCACTGAACCATATTTGAAGAAGTTCATAAGTAGAAAAAATCGGCAATTTTGTTCCGTAAAAGAGCAATCCGAATTAACCATTCTACTTATGAAGATACCCAAACAGGAGGGAGAACAAGTAGAATATAAACATTTTATACACAGAAGAAGAATATATTCAATAGAGGTGAAATGGTACTGTAATTGAGTGTTTATTCAACATCTCACATACTAGATTTGGACAGGAAATAAGCGAAAGTACATGATGGACGTTTGACGGGATTAAATATTTAACATTGCATATATATAGACATCAACCGCTCAGAGGAAACACATGCATATATTTGCCTGTAAGGGTCAAGAACAAAAGAACTTGTCTTAATGTAAAGAAATATGGCTAAAATGTGTGTTATGCTTTGGAATCTGTGTTAAATACACCAAGTGATCAAAAATATAAACCGTAAAAATGAGAGATGCAGTCAGCGCTTTAAATGATGTCTGGTAAAAATGGAAGACTGTAAAAATGTTTGAAAATGAATATATATATGTATATATATATATATATATATATATATATATATATATATATATATATATATATATATATATATATATATATAAGTAAAATATTCGAAAGGAGAGACAATGTAATCAAAACTTAGAAAGAAAACATCAAAACAGTTAGAGTAACTGAAATAGACAGATAAATACATGCTGACATGTTAATTATATTTCAGTGTCCTGGTCCTAATGACTATAAAGATGGAAGGTGTCATTAAGTCTGTATAAAATATTTGTCAAAATTGGTATCATTACAGATAAATAGACGTCACGAACAGAAAAACATTTGTCAAAACCAGTTGAATTTTTGCATAGACCACAAACTTATCAGAACAAAATGTAATATTTTCTAATGATGATAACTCTCTCTCTCTCTCTCTGAAGTGGGTTAAGTTGTGCAATTTAAAACAATCAACAAACTATCAACATCAATTAAAAGTTCATTATGTTATTTTTTTTTATTTCGAAAGTGTCGTTGTGCCACATGTGCAAAATGTGCCGAATGTATAGAGAGTACACGTCAGAACACGGCACACGGATATTCTGTGTCCGGCACAGACACAGAGTCTTCAGCAGAAACTTGTACTCAACAATCTGACGTTTCTTGGGAGTACCTCAGAGGCAGGTCGTCTCCTCCAGTGAGGTACGCCAAAAACGTAGCGCCTATGTTAATGACGTATCCTGGACAATCATAAGAGCCAAATGCATTCCATCAGGGTTTTGTTTTTATACCTCAAAGCGATCGACAAGATATACAAACCAACAGTTTTCAGAGGTTGATATTGCATTCATGTATTTTACGATGCCATGATAAGATTGCAAAACTAGTTGATGGTAAATTAAATCAAATCATAAACTCACAGTGTTCACAGAAGAAGACGAATGACATTTTAACTCAACAACCATATATTACATTTGTTACAAAGTAATAACTGAAAATAAAGTAAGAGATTATGACCATTTAACAGGAAAGTTTAGAGGTCCAGCACGTAACGAATGCAATTTAGTTTGGCATATCCAAAATACATATACATACCATTGTTCTTTCAAAACTTGTGAAGTTATGACACTCATCTGTTCAGTAAGAGATTTGTAAAAAAAATGATCCAAATGAAGAGGTAAGGTAAAATCATAGCCAAGAACGAAAATAAATATATTTCATTCAGAAAGGATTTAAAAGTCGATAGTTACATGAAAGAGGGAAGAAGAAAAAATATAAAATCGATCAGGTGTGTAGGTAGCTTTAGAGGCACGAGACAATCTAAAAAACCACAGCTGACTAAAAATGTATGTGATGAAAAATTAGAGATACTGAACCATTTTGTAGATATAACGCCTAAATATTTGAGGAAAGTCATATACTCATATAAGGATATCGATAGATTTGAAAGATTTGACAATACACCTATACCACCTATGTGACTTTTGGAGGAATTTAAGAACGTCTGTTTAACATTATAAACTAGACCCTGTTGATTATTATAGTACACCAAGACTAGCCCATTATGCGAGTTTGAAAATATCAGGTGTAGGACTTGAACTCTTAATAAACTATGATATATTCCTGACGATTGAGAGTGGATTACGAGGTGGAATTAGCAAGATACCACATCTATATGCTGAAACAAACCATAAATACTACTTGGACAAAGATGGAAGGACAAACTTTTGTTTGTACCTATGTCGTCACTTACTGCGACGAGGTCTCTCAAAGGGAGATTGGTGCACGTGCAAAGAACGACAGCGGATACGAAAGGTCCAGTTCATTTATTATACACTTCAACAAGATGTCAGCCTTTGTAGTTGTTATTTATAAGCGATTTTACTTACCAATTTCGAACAGATCTAGTGTATGATCGCACACTTGACATTTTTGCGGCTTTCTTAAACTGTTGTCTTTTTATATATGCGGTATCTTGTTTCATTTTCAGGTTCTGTAATAAGGAAACAATCAAAATAACACCAATATTTTATTTCTTCAAACGATTTGTTCCAGGCATAGAATTCACTCTAAGAATAATTAAATCCAAGCAGCTAAATATCGTTGTATCTTTACCTCAAAATTCGAAACAGTTTGTTATCAATGATTGTCACTTGAGTCAAGTGTACACGTTGGAGTAAAAGAACATGTAAAGAAACAATTGTACAATTTATCCTTCAAAAATAAAATAAAAAAAAAAAAATTCCAAGTTTTCCATAATTTTGAAATTGAGTATGATGAGGTAAAACCAACAACGATCACATTTTTTTTTATATATCAGCATTAAATATATTACATTTGTGAACACTGCGATACAAAACGTATGGGATTTATCTCATACATATAGTGATTGTTTAAACTTATGGGATTTATCTCATACATATAGTGATTGTTTAAACTTATGGGATTTATCTCATACATATAGTGATTGTTTAAACTTATGGGATTATCTCAGACATATAGTAATTGTTTAAACTTATTAGATTTATCTCATACATATAGTAATTGTTTAAACTTATGGGATTTATCTCATACATATAGTAATTGTTTAAACTTATGGGATTTATCTCATACATATAGTGATTGTTTAAACTTATGGGATTTATCTCATACATATAGTGATTGTTTAAACTTATGGGATTTATCTCATATATATAGTGATTGTTTAAACTTATGGGATTTATCTCATATATATAGTGATTGTTTAAACTTATGGGATTTATCTCATACATATAGTGATTGTTTAAACTTATGGGATTTATCTCATACATATAGTGATTGTTTAAACTTATGGGATTTATCTCATATATATAGTGATTGTTTAAACTTATGGGATTTATCTCATACATATTGATATTGTTTTACCAAAAGTCAACCATTTGAGTCTGAATCTTTCTATAATTTAACTTTAAGCAGTCTATATTGATGACCTTCGACTTGGTACCACTTAATCAAATTGATTTAAACTTCCACCTTTCTTTCCAGAAATGTATATATCTATTTATCTTTGTATCCATTCATTTATCCTTTCATTCATCCATCCATCCATCCATCCATCTATCTATCTATCTATCTATCTATCTATCTATCTATCTATCTATCTATCTATCTATCTATCTATCTATCTATCTATCTATCTATCTATCTATCTATCTATCTATCTATCTATCTATCTATCTATCCATCCATCCATCCATCCATCCATCCATCCATCTATCTATCTATTCCTAGTTTGCATTTTCCACCATGTAATTTTCTCTTGTATTAGTCTCTATTTTAGATCAGATTAGCTAAGACATTTTTATTTTTTGTACAACGTGTACTTACATAAAGGATGATTACCCTCGCTGCAAATCGGAATCTTGTGATAGGTCTGTATCTTCTACGCATCAGAAGTCGAAACATATTACCGTAGAAACCAATTCTGAAATAAGTAGAAGACAATATATTTTCACTGTTCAAAATTCTTGATACATCAATCATAGTTCCCCCACTACCACCTCTGACAAAAGCGAAGCATTATTAACAGTCACAAAGAAGAGTATAGACAATACTGATACACCACAGGGAAAGTTAACTTAAATAGATAAGTTGCATTTTGTTATTTTCATGGGTGGAAAATCTATGTATAAGAGTAAATTGTATTCATATTTATCGTTAGTCTTAAACAACAGTGTACTGAAGTGTCAGTTTCGTTAAATTTGTCAATATATTCGGTGAGAAAAATAATAAAGATTGTATAAATATATAAATCAAAAGAATGAAAAAAGTGATGATAATGATTTAAGCTCATCAGAAAACTTGTGTCAGTTCCATTACATTTATCTAAAGAAATTTATTATTTAAAACGTCAGCCTGAATAGCCTGATCTTGAACAAAATAAACTTTAAAAGACAATGCTTGGCATTTCCTAATCAATGCGAAATTTGTGTTTCTTACAGCGCGAAGTATGCATATGTTTCTTATAAATGTAATAAAATCAAGGAAATTCTTACGAGGGCATATTGTTCTTGACATATTCATCTACTGGAAGAATTGTTCCGGCACCCCCTGTGTTGGTAGTTTGGTTGTTTTTTAAGAACACATCGTCATCTTCAAATACCTCTAAAAAGGCAACATGTTGATAAGATTAGCATATTATCTACAGCTACAGCAACATTTAAGTAAATTTTACACGAACAAACATAGCTACTCACAGAGACTAACCAATCTAAATATATATACCTATCTACCTATTAAAATGCCAAAGCCCACTTGTCTACTCTCTCTCTCTCTCTCATCCACAAACCTATTTATATATCAATCTATCTATCTTTCTTTCTCTATCTATGATTGTATGGATGCATTCCTTAAGCGATTATTATATACAATGAAAAAAGGGTGCATTTCCTAATTCCCTGATTTTTATGTATTGACTACATTTTGATTCGAAAATACTAACCATAATCTCCTTGGAATTTTGTCATGCTCTTTCCTAAAAAGCCATTCATATTTAATTTCTCCGTGGTTAGCCAGTTCATCTTCTGTGTTACTATGTTTTGCAGTGTACGATTGAATCTGAAATAACATGTAAGAAATTACGAGATTTCAGTTCACTCACGTTACGGTGTTCGATACATAAGTCTAAAAAAAATGTTATGACGCGCGAGATTACATATAATTCTGCTCATGATGAAATATATTTTCTACATCGTGTTCACATGATTTTATTTATGTTCATTCTTTTCATAAATATCATTGAATCTAAGGCACAAGCTTGGGAAACGTAAACATTCTATCCAAAATGAAAGTTCATCTTAAAATTTAAACAACATTAAACCATTGAAAAATTTCGATTTTTTATATGCAACCCTTTGATTCCTCTGGCATCGACGGAAATGAAATGTTGTTCTATCAAGTTTTTTTCCCCACACAATCTTTTATATTCTAAAGAGTGTATTACATTGAATTACGATATATAACCGTTTTTAATAGAAAATAGCATGTCTATTAGTCCCCACCTTGGTTATTATGCTATAGTTCTTAGTTCAGTAACTAACTTTCTAACAACAAATTGGAATGAAATGTCATCTTGGTCTTATTAGATTTTGTGCTAGAATGTATTCCGTACAGGACAATATTTAAAAAAAAAAGAATATGTCTCATTGCAATTACATGAACCTAAAAACAAGGAAAAGATCTTCTTTATGTTTCTTCAAATGTACATGTACTAATGCAGTTTAGAAATACGTGTGATGAAGTTGATAAAAGCATCGAAGATACAAACCTCATCATGACAATGTAAGCTGCGTACATAATCAACATTATCAGAGATTCGTACCACGTGACAGCGCCATCAGCGACTATCTGTAAATTAAGTAATAAAAACATACGGTGTGTTTTCGAAACGATTGAACACGAACCTCAGACTAAAATCTCCTAAATAAGATATGATACCTGGAATATATCTATATTATTCCAATTTAGTATTTTAATATAAAAATTAAAATGAAGAAGATCCTTATATATCTTACATTCTACTTTTATTCTGTTAAATTAAAGAAAGTAAAAAAATTTTGACTTAAAGCTTTAGTTTTAGTTTGTTACTCAACATATTTTGAGAATACAAGGCTAGTTTATTTGTGCCAATTAAGACAGGTGTAATGAGGCAATTAGAATGAAAAAAAATTCCTTTTTCTGACAACATTTTCAAGTACCTTTCAAGAAGAGAAATTTGCTGTTTTCAAAACGGTATATAAAGACCTGGAGTTTAGCTACATTAGAAGCGAGATATTTTTTTTTATCCCACATGTTTGAGTATTTGAAGACAATCAACATTTAGAAATGCGCTTCCTGGTTCACGTACAAATCTTTTTTTTTTACAAATAGATCTAAAAACATATATATTAGGCCGGGCCTTTGATACAGTTGTAAGTATTAGTGTCCACGTATTTGAAAAATGCCACTCTTGAACTTACCAAAATCTCTCGATTGTTTAGCTTGACAATTGGTGGAGTCATATTGCTTATAAATGGTGTGGTGGCGCTCCTAATAGACCATTAAAAGACGGGTAAATAACGTTTTGACCCAAAAAGCGTGAAAAGTTACTGGATGAACTTGTGTTATTTTGTCATGTAAATTTAAACTAGAGGTAATGCTTTCAAGCCAGTCATTTTGAATGATTGAATTCTTCTTCCTCAAGCTGTGGTGAACTTTTTAGATTATATGATAATATATAGTAGTAAATCTTGATGGTGGTGTGGTACCTTACTATTGAAAATATATTAAACCCTGTATGAAGTTTAAAACTTGATGGTGGTGTGGTACCTTACTATTGAAAATATATTAAACCCTGTATGAAGTTTAACACTTGATGGTGGTGTGGTACCTTACTATTGAAAATATATTAAACCCTGTATGAAGTTGCTACCTCAAGAAAATACTATAAGTAGAAAATGTTGCCTCCAAACACGGTCAGCTGCTTAATACAGTCTATTTCCTATCATAATTTAGTTGATAGGACCTTAAGAATGTGACTGTTTCAGATAGGTATGTGGACAATGTACTTACCAAAATTAAAATTATTATTGCAATACAATAGCAGATGGAGTCTCGGCATAACGGCCACCAGGACAGTGCTATCGCCTGAAAGGTAAGACAAAAACCTCTGTCTATCTATCTATCGATCAATCCAATGGAAATAAGTAACACAAATGTCCGTTATCTAATATTTATTATAAATATAACTGTAAAAAATTTCAAAGCATTTAAACCAAAGGTAAAATAAGATTAGAATTTGAATCATTGACATGTATAATACTTTCCGCTTAAGATTCTATAGCATATTTTAATATGAAGTGAAATATAACTAAAAAGGGATATTTTAAAATAGTTTATTTAATTGAACAATTTTAAATATCCTCCATACATACCTCTTTCACTAGAATGCCGCACAAACCAATTACAAATAGGATGTTGAATACAGCTGAGCCAACAATAGTCCCAACACCAACATCTCCTTTGGTGACAAAAACACCTAAAATTACACCATTAGCCCTTGTAAGCTGGATACACGAGAAATCGTTCACTGTGGTCATGGGGTGGCATATTAATGTTAAGGAAACACGCAAAAAAACTGACCTTTGATCGAAATGTTCGACTCCATAATACTCAAAAGATGGCTTTGAAGTAAAGTATTAATTCAATATGATGGGATATATTTTAAAGCATCTGCACAAAACAAAATTAAATTTTTCAGAAATAATGTTTCTATTGCACAAAATAGTAAGAGTGACGAAGTTTAATTTAGAATGAATATAATTTTAATTAGTAAATAAACAGTATCATTAATTGTTTTGCTGAAAAAAGAAGACAATCAGTGGCCTGCACAGAATTTATTTAAAAACATTTTTTCATAAATGTTCGTGCGTTGTTTAAAGGAAGAAAAGAGTATGTTCTAGAATAAATGTTTCAATCCTAGGTTCTAGATACCTATTATGGCGGTGAATAATTCTGGAGCGGAACTTCCGGCCGCCATGAACGTGGCTCCAGCAACGTCCTCGCTGAATCCCAGTTTCTGAAAAAAGAAGAATTCATACTTCAAATAATAATAAAAAGCATTTTTAATAGCAATATTTAACAATCGTCAAGGTAATTTTTAAAATGTTTTGAACAGAAAGACATTCCAATAAATTTTGGGAGATATACAAAGAAGAGTTCGATTTCGACTTCAAAGATCACGCTTATCACAGTTTATACTTTTTCAGATTATGTCCTACCAAAGGAGAGGTAAGACATTGAGATGAATATGTTCAAAGGCGATACCTATCCTGACAGAAATGCCCTATGAACAAGATTATAAAGAAAACAATACGCATTCCGACTTAATTTTTCTTCTTCTTAAAAACAAATGTTTAAATAGCTTGTCTTACATATTAAATCTGATATCGGCTGGAAAATTTGATTTGACGGCAAATTTTTTTCACGTTAACAAAGCTGTGTGAACAATCAATGATGTATCAACATTTAAAAACATAAACTGATTTTAAATTGGCTAAGGACCAAAGTAATTAATATAGCTTTTTCAATAGCCAGCTGTTTTCTTGGTGAAAAATGGCTAACGTTTGAAAAATGAAATATGTAACAAAATGTTAGAAAATAACAAAAACTAAATACAACATACACTGAGTTTGCTTTGGCTTCAGACCATTTTTAATGGATTGTGTTATCTGACATCCAGTGATTTAATCAGAAGCCAAATAATTTCTTATTGCATAATTACTCCGTGGATGGGACAACTGAGTTGCCAATAGAAAGACGTTCAGTAATACATATTTGATTTATTATACTCTTGGATAAATCATGAAGGTCCTTTATATCACATCAACAGTGCAACTCTGCTTATTATTTCCAATGCTGTGTAATTGGATGGCTGAACCAAGCAAACGTAACAAGTATACAACGTATCAAATTATTGTTTTAAACCCATCAAATATTCACCATTTGAAACAGGTTCAGTTTCTATACAATTTCTTTTCTCTTATTCCTTATGAAGCGAAGAAAACATTAATTTTCAGTTTCATTTGATGTCAGACGTCTTTAGAGCAAATATAGTAGTTTTCGTCGTCACTCAAAAAAAAAGCAGGAAAAGTAGATTAGAAACCGTATTTAGAGACCTCTTCCACATGTGTGGTAGGTTTGCTTAGGGACTTTTCGGAACTGTTTAAAGAGACGACTACAGTTACTTGTTGTCTATTTGCAAACTCAAGACAGATTTGAGGGTGATATCAATTTGTTTTACTTATTATGTGTTTAAAATTTTAATCTGTATTCTCTTTATAACAGAATTTTACTGCTCATATAAAGGTTTCACAAACCTATTACGATGTAACTAACTGGATGGACATAAAACATGGATGCCAAGAAATAGTTCCCATTTAATTTAAAATGCTGCCATAATTTATCTCTAAACTTCAGATCTGGTTATATATTTTCATAGATCCATAAATGTTATTGAAAGGATGAATTCGAATTTACTGATGACAGATTTTTCTCTGGCGTATGAATACATGTCAAGTCCATGTGTTGTTCGGTCCTTCTCGAACCAGATAAAGGTGAAGTTTTGCAGGGTGGGTCATTGCAAAATGATTTATCTCTCTTTTCTCTTTGTTAACACACAGCTTTACTGCCTTATTTTAATTACCGTGAATACATCTGCAGTTCCAGATATGTTTCATATTTTTTAAATTGCTGCATATATTTTCAACAATAAAATCATATATGATAGCATAAGGAAAAGACAAACAATTGAGGTGCGAAACTAAGGCACCATCTAAGCATTAAATGTTGACGTTTTTATGATCTTTTGTGCTGGAGGAAAGTCAGAGAACCCGTCGAAAATCCACCGACCTTGCATAGGATATCACTTTACCCTTGCACATCCTGGAGACAGAGATATAACTATTCGTTAAAAATGACTGCACCCGTTTACTGTACAAATGACCTTGCTTGAAGCTTTCAGAGTTATTGATATTAGTTACGTAATTATTTCCAAGTCAAAGAGTATACATATCGATAGGTTACTGCAAGTGACTGGAAATAGGTTATCAATGTCAACCGGGAGTCTTATATAGTCTCCATTCGTAACAGTAAAGTTAAACTGCAGCGGCTAGTTCAAGAAAGTCACACAATGGATTTATATTTATATACAATCTGTCCAAGCCCGTCTTATGGTAAACAATTATATCTGAATCTTGCGTGCATAACATATATTTTTCCGTCTCCACTGAAGCACTTAGCGGACAATTGCTCGTAACGATCCACGTGTTTCTTGACAGTACAACTAGTTGCGATATTATTTACGACTTCGAGTAGCTCTTACCATGACTTAATTGTCGACGGTAAGAAGGACTTACTTGTATAATGTAGACGACAGAAAGACACTTCAAATTTAGAGCCATTTGAACAATGATGGAATAAGTTGATGAAAAAAAAATCTTGTCACGCAAGTGAACAAATTGTAGAAGGTAACTAATTTATGAAACTGCCAACGCGTTTTTAAAAAGTGTCAGATAGATTCTATATCGAAGTCTTAAGGGCGAATACTTCGTTTCATACCCGTCGCAATGTAAACTGCTTTAGATCTATTTCTTATTTTTCGCTCGAAGTCTTCAATTAAGCGATATTTAGCATTAGGGATAACTTGCGATACATCAGTCATGAAACAGATATAGGTAAATAATTTTGTCATACCATATAAATAATCTACAAAATCACTAATATAAATGAGACACAGCAGTGGACCTAATATAGATTCTTGGCTAACATCTGAAACGCTTCATACTTCAAACTAGGTCTATTTATTACCAATCCCCCTTGAGGGTTCAGGGATGTAAAACAGGCATGATGCGTCCTCCTGAAAAGCGAAATTGTTCTGCCTGAATCTCAATCTTGTAAAAAGTGCATGACGTTTTCAAAGATTGCGATTCAGGCGGAACAAAATCTGGTCTTGTACTTCAATGATTGTACCCTTTTGGGCCTTTATCGTTTGATTGAATGCCTTTATCTTTGATTGTATGCCTTCTTTTGGAGGGGGGAGTTGGAGGGGGAGTTGCAACATCTTTACCTTTTATCTTTTGTCTCATGGTGGATATTTACTTCAGGTTAGAGGGGTTTGTCTTCCAGGGGATTTTGGCAAGGTATTTGACTGCCATTTTGGTATCAAGCTTTTGCATGACACTATATAGCCTGGCTTGTCCTGTTCTGCCTTTAAACCCGATACATTCATACATACATACATACATACATACATACATACATACATACATACATACATACATACATACATACATACATACATACATACATACATACATACATACATACATACTATTGATTCTCAGCATACGGGTCACTTTCAGCCTGATTGTTAAACGTCTATCGGATAAAGGTTCTCTATTTCATCCCCAGAACTAAAAGGAGAAGAAGGCGAAACCAATGATAAGAGCACTTCTCCAAATTCGTAGTTCCAAACATGAGGCCCAAGTGGGGCTGGGCTTGCTTACCTGGCTGACATCTACATAAAAGCCAAATGCAAGATCAGTTGGCCACGAAATCTGGGTTTGTATGATGCGTTCTAACATCCAAAAGTTCTTCTATTTTGTTAGTAATGGCCTTCATACTGGGTCTTGATGGATTAGTATCCTTTTTGCAGACCTGAAATGTCTTATGTAAGGATGCTTTCTGTATACTTTTGGTCAAAACTTTGTCGAGCAGTTCTTGAAAAGTTGTTTAAAGATTTTTCCTATTTTTAGTAACCATGACCATATTAAAAAGCGGATCAGAGTCTTTTATATGAAATTGAAAGGCCTTCATGTTAGGATGCTTTCTGTTAAATTTGGTCTAATTCTGTCGAGCAGTTTGTTTAGAAGATAATATTTAAGATGATTTTATTTTTAGTAATGTTAACATGATTTTATGGCAGATTGGCATCATTTGTATGAATTTGAAATGTCTTTTTAACGGTGTTTGGGAATCTACAGTTGGCCTAACATTGGAAATTAGAGTAATGAGTCTACATACTGTATATATATGAAAGTGATATTATTAGAACAGTTCAAGAAGATTGGTTGTATAAAGTACTAAAGTAAAATATTGGATGCTGACTGCACAAATGATGTGACATTTAATAACATTAACATCTATTTTTTATTGAATAAAACCATTCTCCACTTACTTGACGTCGATATAAACTCGCTCACGATGTTTGGAGTGAACGCGAATAGAGCCCGTAGCCCATACTTTTAATTGCAATGAGAATTTAGAAGTGCGAAATGAGAGACATACAATGCATTTTAAGTCTTACCTCACATATTCTATCTAGTGGGAGACATACAATGCATATCAAGTCTTACCTCACATATTCTATCTAGTGGGATACATACAATGCATATCAAGTCTTACCTCACATATTCTATCAAGTGGGAGACATACAATGCATATCAAGTCTTACCTCACATATTCTATCTAGTGGGAGACATACAATGCATATCAAGTCTTACCTCACATATTCTCTCTAGTGGGAGACATACAATGCATATCAAGTCTTACCTCACATATTCTATCTAGTGGGAGACATACAATGCATTTTAAGTCTTACCTCACATATTCTATGAACACAATGCATTATAAGTCTTACCTCACATATTATATCTACACAATGCACTTTAAGTCTTACCTCACATATTCTATCTAGAGACGACACAAAGTATTCATTGCAGACGACTGCTAGGGAGATGAACATGTAGATGACTAGAATGATGTGCAAGATAATGGCGCCATTGGCCCTCTGCTCGACAGTGAATGCATCACTCGGGAACTCTGTGTATGCTGAGATAATAATAATAATAATAATAATAATAATAATAATAATAATAATAACAACAACAACAACAACAACAAAATTCGAAATGGTCATAGCAAAAGAATTAATAGTAGCAGTAGAAGTTACGATAATAATGGTAGTAGTAGTGATCGCAATAACAACAGTAGCATTTATAGTGGTCGTGGAGGAAGTAGTAATAACTGATAACATGGTAGTCGTGATTACAATAGCAACAACAGCATTGGTAGTGGTGGTATTTATTGCAGTAGTGGTAGTGGTGGTGGTGGTGTTGGTATCAGTAGCAGTAATGATTCGGTTGATATACAAATACAGGTTGAACTTGGTGCATTCGTTGAGACATAATTAAAGATTGTTCCTAAACAAAAATTGGTTACATTCCGCTTAATGCATATTCGAGACTTAGCGAGGGTCAAGAAAAATGGTAAGGTCTTCCCGAGCCTATTATTGACTCATAAGTTCGGAGTTTATCTTGACTTCCATGGTCCGAAGCGATTAAAAATACAGGACTCATTCTGGATAGGACGCCAATCCATTGCAGGTCAACCTACAAACCAATTCCTCCCCTCCGCGCGAATGCTGTACCCATTTACAGCTGTGGAGAATGGGGCGAGCGCAGTTAAGTGCCCTGCTATGTCATCACTGACATTTTAAAAAATCAGAAACTGCTATTTGGCATATTCAAAGACGTGGTGGACTGTTTTTTTTTTAAATTTTATTTTTTTATTTTTTTTTATCCATTTTGGCCTTTGACTTTGATGCTCAATTAAAACGTTCTGAAATAAAACTTTTGTTTTTTTACCAAATATTTATTGCAAAACAACATGTTAACATGCATTCTCAAAAGTTACAACAATTATTTTTCAGAAATTGCACGAATACATAATTGTAGAATTGTAGGGCAAGATGAAGGATAGTATGCGAATAAACCAAATATTTTCACTTACCAGAAACAGTGGTCTAACCCGTATCTTAAAATTTTAATTATGGATGGCCACGGCCAACTTTTTCTTGAAATCTGGTTGACATCATAAAAGTACTTCTTACTTTGTTTTCAAGATGAGAAGGCTACTGAGTGACTCGATTTTGGACTTAAAAGTAACGATTTTCTTATATTTTATTTTCTAATTACTGCCTTTTACTATGATCAAAATGCTGAAGCGTCGTCCTTGAGACAGCTATAAATTAGTTTACATTGATGTACAAGACTCCAATTTGTGTGCGTTATTATCTATGATATATCAAAACGACTTGTTACAAACATTAATGTGTCTGGGGCAGTATATAATTTAGGAACCGTTATTACGGCTATGAATCTATAGGCGGAGTTACTGACAAGCAGTCTATGCAATTTTGTGGTCTGGTGAAAGTTTAAGATTTGTTGTCGACATCGATTGCGTTGTAAGAGCAAACGTTGGGAACGCTTTTATTTGAAATGTGGAAGAATATGCCTAATACTCTTAGCACGCATGATTTGTGCTTTTACCTCAAAAACAAACGAACTGAAAGATGTGATATACAAGTATTTCACTTCCACTCTCTAAGTCTATATTTACGCACAAGAGAAGAACATTCCACTTGAAAGCCACAAACATGCATTGTTTCCCAGAAAGACGTTTATACAAACAATTGAAAGAAATTTCGAAAATACGGGACCAGAAGTAATAGGCTAGGCGTTAGGTCGTATGTCATTGTTCAATGCCTAAAATTGGTTGACTGCGTTTATTAATAAAATGGAACTATATAAACGTTTTAAGGCTTGTGTTTCATCAAACATAAATCAAAACATACATGGAAAACAAACTTATCTCAGCATTTGAAAAATTCAAAACTTGTACAATTGTTTGAGAGGAACCCTATCTGTAAGTCTCTGTCACTAATTGACGGTGAACGAAAAATGGAAATTTGACATGGCATCCACCTCTGTAAATTAATGATGCAAATACATATCAAACATTTGTGTGTGTTTGTTTGTTTGTGTGTGTGTGTTTGGCATGTCATGTGAGGAGTCGATCAACCATGTCTAACATTCAGACGTGGGTTGACGTATTGGTAGTAATTGGGACTCTACAGACGTTACCTGTTCAGGGTGAGAGTACTTGAACAGAAGCACACAGTACATCACTGAAGATAAACGATAATACTTTATCACTAAATAATGGCAAAGATTATTTTAATTTGTATAATATACAAAATAAAGAGATTTATTAAATAGCTGAGTAATCAATTTGACTTATGAGAATTGTGTTTCTGTTTCGTATGACAACAACTGTTTCCGTTTTTGAACAAGAACATGTTTTGGGTCACGAAATCTCGGATAAAAGTCACTCGTTTGGTCATATCGCCAAAACGCACTCCAAACGGGTTGTGTGAGTGTTGATACTTGATCATACGTAGTGTGAGTGTTAATGCGTGATCCTACGAGTCCAAAGTTACATGAATGCATCCAAGAATTGTTGGCGTTTTATAATCAGCATTTCCAAGTAAATTAATAAGCACTTCTTTCTGTGGATAAATTGCTTTTATTAAGTTTACACGTCATGACAAGTCTGTTAAGACCTATCCTTTAATTGGTAAGTGTCCTAGATTCGCAGACATTTACATTTATGTTATAAGTACTTATCACAAACTAGTTGGAAGTGTAGGAAGGACTTGAAACATAATTGTGATTAGAAGCCAATTTTATACTGTACACACCTTTACAACGAAAAAAGCTGCTTATTGATAGCTCACGAAATAAATTAGACAAGTGATGATACAGTTGCAATTAAATAACCAAATTTATTAAAAAAATAATGACATTTACGGAACCATATAAGGAAGTGATTATAGTACTGAAACTATGGTTGGTAGTATCCAGCTATGGTCATGCTGGGAAGGGCTGAAAATTAGAAGGTCGTTCGAAGCCATGCCTGGACACTGCTGTTACATCTTTTAAAAAATTGTATAACCAATCCTAGATGACGCTACAAAAGTGAAATCCTATAGAAAAGATTGAATACGAAACGTCAAGCTCAAAGTTAAACACATGTTGTGTATTCTCTGGATCTGATCTCTTTGATTTTCCTCTGTAAATTGATGACAGCGTCTCCCAGAAGTTTCATTCGGTGTCACATTTCAAGAATTCATGTATTCACAGTGGTTTCACGTAATAAAATTTAGATTAAGTTTCAACACGTCACGCAAATTAGCAAATACGTTAAGTGCAAACAGTTTAGCCCTCCAATATTGCTCCAGTCTTAATTTCACATTCCTGAAAAAGAATTAATGTTTAGATGTATGAAGATAATGATTTCAAACATTTTGGAAGAATGGTGTGGATACATCGTGTCTGAGATTATTAAAATCAAGGAACTACCATATTCACTGCGAATGTAAAGGAATTGTTTAGTTTTTGTTTGGTTTCAATTCTGTCACAATAACACTTCCGCGTTGAGTGGTTTTACTTTGACGGATGCTGAAGACAAGACTTTTGTCAGTAATTATTTTTATAGACATTGTCTTACCTGGATGTGTGCAGATTTCAGTGACTGGTGTTGATATATTTCCAGCAGTGATATTATTCCAGAGTGTGGTAGCCAGAGTACTTTGTAAAAATGTAGAAAGAGATCTAGCTTCATCATTCGACGTTGGGTCGGTGTCTGTTGGAAAAACACTCTCTGTTAGCACGGACATTAGGATATTGAATCCTTTTGATGAGGTTATTTCATCCATATTAGACAGTGTCAACCTGAAAAACAATTAAAAAAATTTTGTCGACCGTTGATCAATAATTTCAAGCAAAATACCCCAAAAGAGCTTGAAAATAAGCCAGTCGTAATGACTAAAATGTTTAAAAAAATTATTTTTAGTAGTTGTAATGTGTATAAATATTAAAATAAATGAAAGAGTAGGTGTTTAAAAAGTGAAATAAAGTATTCCGGAAAGGTCATTGTTGAACTGAAAAAGTAAAAATCGTTTAGCGTTTGCAGTTGATGCCAATACCAATGATGTGTTGGTTGCGTCAGAAGTCCAATGAACACTAAAAAAACCTTCTCACAATGGAAGGTCGACAGATACTTCTTCTCGAAATAATCCTACTTGGAGATTAATCGGGTTTCGATAAAAAGCCAGCGTGAAGAAGAAGTGAGTGAAATATGACGCTGCTTTTTTCTTCGTTGGGTGATTATAGGGGAACCATACAGCAAGTCCTAAGTCCCAATTTTGCTAATTTCTCCTTAACTTAAGGTTTTTATATTATCTTGCTTGTGATTCTTCTGTCTCGGATTTTCGAAAACGAGAAGTGGAAAAGATAAAACTTAACTTAGGTTGTGAAACTGTGATTTTTTTAGCTGGGAGTTGAGAAATTCATACATTTTTAGCATATGCTTAAAGATTTTAATCTTTGAATTCGACATGAATTAGTTTTTGTGAGTAATTGTTTTCACTTTTTTTTTAGACTTATTCTGTAATTTATATTAATATTTGCACACATTGCATCTCTAATAATGGTCTTTTCACAACAATTCAAAATATTACAGCTTAGATTCTTAATAACTGCCCAATATCCAGCGAAAAAGTAAGTGATGCAAAGCAAACAATAAGAAAGATATTGAAAAATCTCAATCCGAGGAACAACATTTGAGATTTACATTGAGACATTGGCCTTTGATTTTCAGCAATTCACGTTATAGCCACACTGCAAGTAGCTCAAAACTGAACTAACTTTAAATTTACATATTGCACAGAGGACTGTTTAAATATAACTACGTTGTGAGCAGCAATGTGGGAGAAACGATCAAGACTGGATTCAAAAGCTTTTAATGTAAAGCATTTGACAACCAGAACGTCGAATTAACACTCGATAGAATACTGTTTGCGTCACGGAGATTAATATTAAGACAAAAACTACGTCAAACCCTAAAAAATCTGATTGTATCTGACATAACCACGTCAGACCCTAATAAATGTGACTGTGTGTGACATTACTACGTCAGACCCTAATAAATTTGACTGTATGTGACATGTCTATGACTTTTACTGACAATTATATCGCTGTTGGTAATTTGTCCTGAAATTTAGAAATTGAATACTCCACGGAAAGCAATTATCGGTTTTAGCTTCTAAGAAAGGGAACCGTTGAGAAATAAAGCTTTTGTCATTGATGATGACATTCGACATTTGCTGTACAGTTAAAATGCTAGCCAGTGGACGTATCTAAATTGTAACTTAAACGGAATGGCTAAGCCGACTTGATGCACTTTTTATTGAATCATGGTTTAATTACATATTGGACGAAGGCAAGCTTCAACCAAGGTTTGGCACCTTTTTGGAGTGCTGGGCACTATTATCAGTTTGTATGTCTTTCTACATAATTCGACCACTGCTGATTATCCCAAATGACCTTTGACGTGGTTTCCGGTGGTAGTTGCTTGAAGAAATGATGTAACGAAATGCAATATCTGACGACCAGTTTCAGTTTTATATTAGATGATTTAATTAGCTTTTAGTTAATTTGCGCCAGTCAGTGCTATACAAATTATGTTTTACAGGACGTAAGTTACAACTAATTTTGGCAGTATAATGAGGTACATGGTTTTTAATGTAAAATTGTATGTATGTCATTCCCTTGTATATCTTTATACTAAATTGACGATGAGTGAGCTGAAAAATATAGGAAAGATGTTTTACTTTTCTACCGTTTTAGAGTTCATTTGCCATGTGGTTCGTACTTCTAAACTTTCCATTTTAAAGCATGTTGTGACTAACTTTACCAGCAGAAGTTGCATGTTTCCATGCTGAATACCGAGTAACTATGAGTCAAGCCGTTCTGTCTGCAACGTAAATTCTTAAAATCATGGTACATTAATCATGTCATGCTGATAACAGACAAAAGAAGCCATCTGTGATACGCATCTGTACTCATCTGCTATGATTCATACCATTTCTTTCAAATAACAAAACAATATTGAGAACATAAGATAAGTCAATGATTGGTGATGGACATAAAACACTTTAGTCAGTATCATTATGATCGTTAGTGTTGAAAAGCCTGGGTTTCACTAACATGTTGACCAGTTTCAGCATAGACTTAAAACAACTGATAGGTTCAGACAGTGATTAATTCTATCTAATTTGATTGCTAGATTTTAAAGTCCACAATTGAACTCTCCGCAAGCTTTGATTGACAACTGCTGTCAGCCAATCAAATTGGGAATTCCACGCATGCTTACACCGTCCGCCATTATCTCAGAAAAAGCTAGGCTCTATCGGTTGTCTAAGTAAACAAACTTATCGATCGTTTTCTTTTGTATAATGTTACTCAGCCATGTAAACATTTGCACGTGACAAGTGGGATTTAAAAATGATAAAGAGGCTTAGTTATGAAGTTTGTGCCTTGTCCAAAGCCGAAAACAAACTTACAGAAATGTTTAAGATGGATTAAACTATGCGGAAGGCCTCATGAACAGTTAAACCCATCGAGAATCAAATCAAACAAATACGTTTGTACAAAGGTAAGTCCCTGCAATATTTACACGCAGTTTATAAATATCTTTTTATAAGCAATATACTTTTGTCAAACAAGACCTCTTTGCCTAGTAACCGAACAGAACACTTATAGATAAGCTATGGTTCCAGCTGTCCTAACATTTATCAGCTTCTCCTGCCTTGAGTAATAATGCTGCCCGAACATTTAACAGCCTGGTCATGCCCTTATGACATTAGATGGAAGAAAAAAAAATAATTCAAAAACAAAACTGATACAAATTTAAAAAAAAAATAACAAAATAACAAAAATATATCTATATATCTGTATTTTTAAAAGATAATGCAACTGTTCCCCTACTAAAATGATGTATATATTCAAGATTCCTTTTATAATTCACAACTGTTCTTCATTTTTCAGCATTTTGTAAACAATAATTGGGCAACAGAGGAATTTCCTTTGCCTGCTGATCCCTTTGCTCCAGCTCCCAAATCTATCTGAAAGCCCCCCCCCCCCACTTAAAGGATTAAGTTACAATTTGAAATTCAAGGGTAGGTCCTATATTATTAAATCATTATTATTTCCTTTACTTTTGTAAGAAAGATCATTTTTTAACAACAGATCAGTCCACACAAAAAAATTAATTGTTTGCTGTTTGCCGGTACACGCTGTCAATGGTTTGGTAGGTAGGTAAGGGTATTTTCAAATTTTTTTTTTATTGAAACAAATCATTCATCCGATTGTTTTCAGTACAAGTTAAAATATGTTATGGAAAAAGCCACTTCCAGAAAATGTCCATTCGTGAAAAATTTAAAGCCCTTCAACTGATGCAAACAGATTGTTCCAGAGAAAGGAAGAAAAGTAATGCTCAAGGTAAAGACTAAAGTCTATTATTTTTAAACGCACCCTTTATACTATGAAATAGTTGAAATTAATATTTTTCAGAATATATCCATACTGCTATTTAACTTTCTTTTCGTGGATGGCTGTTTGAATTAACATTTGCTTACTTATTGATTTAAAGCAGAAGCTTAAGTTTGTTCTGATATGCAATGGGTTTTGACTATCACACGAAAAGAAATGTGAAGGAGGGATTAGTGCCATGGAATTATAAAGCAGTGCACTGACTTCCTTTATTTAGATTTAATCGTGATTGAGATTGCTTGAGATTGCTTCCGCCATTCTCCCTACGCGATTCATTTTTAGCTAATAAAAAAAATGTAACACGATTTCTAACGCATTAATGTAACGTTAATACCTTTGACATTCAGATAGTGACTTCTGGATTTAGATGAGGAAAGAAATAAACGGTTTTGCATTAACAAGCCCATATAATAGCCTTTTCAAAAAATGATGGTAGTAATTAATTCTAGATATGGTTGATTTTATTAAAAAATTCTGTATCTGTCATTTTTGTCGTAATTTTAAAAGATATATCAACATTTAGATCAGTCTCGCTTGAAAACATGCCATTAAGGCCAGTCCGGTACACGTTCCGACATCGTGAAAGTAGAACATCCATAATCTGCAGTCAAACCCAAATGTTAGCCTGCTATAATGCTAAAATAATAGCTCCAGTAGAAATTACCGCAGAGAGAAACTTCCTTCAACGTCGATTGAATTGCATATAGCAAAGACACACACACACACACAAAAAGGAATTATTTCGAGGTAAACCTCTAAAGCTTGAATTTATCGAACAAGTTAAATTTACGAAAAGAAAAGATAAGGTCAGATACTATAAGAATTCTTCATTTCAGACTCCTTAACAAGCAATAATAATAATAATAATATTAACACTGGAAAAAATCGATTTATCAAATCATCACATTTCAACAAAAGTAGGTGCACATGCAAACTTAACTTTGGTATAATTTGGGGTTCCTCGGTGATTCATTATCATCTATGTTAAATTCTGCATACCTCTCTGAGACAATATCGCTATATATGCATATTTTTGGAAAACGTCTCACAAAGAAACAATTCCATCTCCATGTCAAGTAAAGGTTCGTCAGTTCTATTTCCATGCGACAAAATAAGTTAACAATCTCAAAGACGCCGTTTTAGTTAAAATCTTCCAAAAATATACCCGCTTTTCATTTATATTGACAATACCTTGTATTTTCGTCTGGATGCAAGTGACAGGTTGAGAGATGTTAGATTCAAATGTCACCTAATTGCACGTAATATCATTGTCAACTTGTTTAACGACTACCAGTTCCTTTTTACAATCCGACACCTACAGACGGTCTCGGTACTTGTCGTCTAGGAAACAAATCCACTTTACTTCCCTGTGTACACTACATACTGTTGCATGTATCGATTTTCGTGTAAATTAACAATAACTTTGTTTGCAGGATGATTACAGTTCAATTAATGTAAACCTTCCATTATGCACATAATGACGGGGATAATATATTTTAGAACAAACTTCGAGTAAAAGTATATTTACTGCCATAGGGCCAGGTTACAAAGAAGAATACCGTATTGTCCTTGATGTTTACTTCACTTTATTTTACTTTATTCTGAAATGTTCAAAGAGAATATTTGTATTTTTATCAAGGAAACAAACTGTGTATATATGATATGTTCTACATCTTAATAATCAATTTTAAGATCATATCCCCATGGCCTATTCAGGATCATAATATATTAACGCATTCAGTACAGAAAGATGATTGTAACACACCTTGGTACATACATATTCAATGAAAGTAACAAATTGTAACACTTGCAGTGTGTGTGTGAGTGTGTGTCGGGGCTAAATTAATTTGTGCTTTGATGCCATCTCACGGAAGTCATATGTGTATGGCCTTATGTCATGTAAACAAATGACTCATAAAGTTGAATATTAACTTGTCTGGATTACTTTGCAGACCAAGAACAATTCTTAACTTCAAAATTCCACATAATGTTTAAATAATACCACAAATCCTCGTTTATGATGATGTTTGTAACTATCCAGGTCTCTTTAACCGTTTTGAATTCATCGACCATTGCCTAAAAAGCAATACTTTGATATTTATTTTGTGTTTGTTCCGTGGGGAAAAGCAGAGACCAGAAAAGTGTTAACTTTGATTACTCTTCCTCTGTTTTTGTTATTTTGGTTAATAGTGAGGAATCATTATCACACGAACGTCATAGGCACGCCAATTTATAGAAACAACATTTTTGTTCTATCGGCGTTCTGTCAAGACATAAGTGATTAATATTTAAGTTCAGACAACAAGAAAGGCTTGCAATATACTGTGAGCTTAGGTTGGACGGTTATCAAATCACGTGACGCAGTATTTGCAACAATATATAACATATACTTTAACTTATATCAGAACTGAGTTACCTTTATATGTATTGAGAGAACGTTCGAGTCTAAACTCTATTTATCGTCAAAATAACACACACATGTTGGCTTCTTTAACGTCAAACGAAGATACTCTCGCCCGGAAAGGTTATGTTGAAACTCGCGAAACGGCACGATTCTACAAAAAGGTGCTGCATTGATCAACGGATCGAGAATCTTTACGCAAGGAAAATTGAGTATTTTCAAAACTAGGGTTAGAGAAAATTTAACGTTTCATGGGCTAATAAGAAGACGAGGTGGTTATAGTTGTCACAAACATTTGGTGTGATTTGTTATATTTTGATATTTGTACACAAATGTTGATCACGAGGACTAAACTTCATTCATATTCAGTATGTAATTGCAATCGAAAACCACGGGCAACAGGAATAGTTTTACCATATTTCAAAATAAGATTACTGATGTTTTTGTTAAACGATTGCGCTGCCGTTATTCAGCCCCCGCTATTCATTGAAAAATCTCCTAGAAATAAACTTGTGATAAGATTCTCCATAGGAATAATGCATTTTCATCATAGATTCATATGAACTCTCAGATTCTCTCCCAACAAACTAAGGTTCCTGACGTAAGTACCCCTTAGCTCTGTTAGCTTCTAAGGACATTCATTATGTGTTCAAATGTAATAGAAATTAATCAAATCATTCCCTTAATTGCACAGTCATTACAGAGGATATTATTTGCATGTTATGGTGTAACTAGACAGCACAAGTTCTTAAAAATGGAAAGTGGTTAAAGAGCAGGTAATGAATGCTTGACAATTCAGATCCTATTCTTTCTCATTTCACTTCCAATAACTATTGAAGATGTCCTCGAGGGAATTCTCCATCGATAAGCTTTCGGACACTACATTACTCTATTTATTTGCTCTGTTAACTGGATAAACATTATCACTGTTAATGGTTTCTCTGACTGATGCCAAATACCGTATCAACAGAACGCCGTTTTCCCCACCCCAATGGCCTAATGTTAGCGACATCCAAACCGTCGAGACTGCTTCTTATGTATATCATTACAGGTTGTTGTGCAATCGATGTAAACAAATGTTATTTTAAAACAGGAAATTTATACCAAGTTTTCAAGCACGTATGAAACATTTATTTAAAACTTCTTGCACAAAATGAGGCAAGCAATTTTTTGTTGTTTAAGGTAATTTATTGCCAGCCATATATGTAATTGCATTACGTTTAGAAGAAGAAGAGGGGAAATATAGCGGTAGCATGTTTTTTTTCTAGCTCCTAGAATTGCTTTCGTTTATCTTTTTGCAATGTAGTTTTTGTAAAAGGTATTTATGATGACAAAGTAGCAACGCATAAGTAGAAATAGTACCATTGACGGTAATGTTAGAAGTGGATGCTTTGAATGCATTAAAGTAGATGTACCAGCAGTGAAAGAGTAAATTGTAGCAACAGCGATGGCAAGATTGGTGCCTTTCCTCGCAAGAGTCATGAAAAGGTTCATCGAACTTCACATAACGTTGTCAAGTCAAATTTTCCTTTCCTCCTTGTATGGACTTTGCCTTAGTATTAGTGTTTATTGATCGTCCCGTTTCCTTGTATGTACTTTGCCCTATTATTGTGTTTATTGATCGTCCCGTTTCAGTCAAGTGAACACTCTGATGGATGTAGGCTTTACACACAAACAACAGTGATAGATGTGGAATTCCAAATTTTATAATTTGCTCTTTTAAGAATTAACTGCGATTATATCAAGAAAATGTGCATGAGAATGATGGTGGAAATGTGAACATTTTAATTCCACAGTGTCAGTTCTGAGTTCTTCCTGACTTTCTGTCAAACCAGTGCCAGTAATCTTGCTGGTTCATGTCATTCATTTAGCTTGCTTTCTTACGTTTCTGACATACAATATTCTTCAAAACCTCAAAATATGTTTCAATCGAAAAGTTTATGTCTATTTGCTATAGTCGACAATATTCTAAGTTTGTTTGCAATTCACAAAATATTTATTATTATTATTATCATATTTTACTTTGAATTCGCTCCAAAATAACACATAATTTAAAAGCGTTAAAATGTAAAGATTTACCTGGTAGCAAATCGTGTTTCAAATAAATATTTCTGAATTCTAATGCGTGCTCAATGAGATGGATGGGATATTATATTTGAATGTGCACAAGAAAGCATTTTGACTACAGAGATTGTAACAAAAGCTACCCAAATTTATCAAGGTTAAATAGAAATTTTAAAGGATAACGATTGGACACACGAACTGCTAGAAGAGAATATTTTTTAGGTGTGTCATTGTAAAATGCAATGAATTGGGGTACAAGTTTATTCAAAAAAGACGAGTATTTAAAATCTGAAGTATCATGGAACTAATAAGATATTCAGCTGTCATCTAAAGAAGTTAAGAGAACGAGTTAAAATGTTATTCCAGTGAACATCGTGAATGAACCACAGATTTACCTAAAATGGGGTTCATAATGAGTACATTTCATGACCACGCAATATACCTTTATTCGGATGAGCTGATCTTTTGTAATTGATGATAAAGTTCGAATTACCCAAAATTGAATTGTGTAGTGCGCCTTAATATCAATTTACTGAATTTAAAAATCAGAAAGATTCCCCACCAAAATGATGAAAACGACGCCTAAGTTTGATCTGTATGCCTACATGATAATTTTTTACTTTTTATGCAAACCGGTTGTTTCATTACGTACAATAATGTACCGTATATACTCGCTTATTAATTGAGTCCAAATGTAGAATGCACAGGCCCAGATCTGCCGTCACATAATGCGCCGACCTATCTGGTTTTATGCAGTTTATTAGGAGTAATCAGTAGAACAAACATCATAGACCCTGATATGCCGGTGCATTATGCGATTGCAGATCAGGGTCTATGTTGTTTGCAGTTGGACTTAACTTATAAGCGAGTATAGACAGTATGAACAAATCAAGTACTAGTTCCAGGGAATAAATTGTTCCATTTTACAACTGTTATAGTGATATTAGCATAAAACACACAGTGCTAGAATACTTAAGTCTATTGGTTGCATGCTATTCCATACCGTCAATATATAGTGCTAAAGAAAATCTTTTATGAACTAGATAACCAATTCACTGGAGACATGGCTCTGTTAATTGCACTCATCTGTATGAAAATAAAAAATTGTATACGCCTAGGGTAGCCATTTGTAAAATATTTACTTAGCCCCGAGAAAATCGGGATTTATGTGTATACTGGAGATAATAAGAAGTTATTGTTTTTATAACATTTCCACCATATATGAATATGCTCATCTTCAAAGTGCCACTGGAAGTTGTTAAAACGTATTTGAGAAATTTAGACATTTTATCTCTAAATTATTACAAATATCGATACATTTTTTTCATTTCAGATAATTTGAACAAAGTACTCGCTGCTCTAATTATTTGGTATTATGAACAGTTGTCTTAAGAGATGATTAGTTGCAAAGTCCGAAAATGTACAGACGATATCTTTATAAATGGTCCTTCATGCTGTAGGCTGTAATAACTGACCCTACTGTCCACAACAGCTATGAACTGACCAATCACAAGTCAGTAGTGACTGCTGATAAGACCTAATGCACAAGCCTAAGACACTTAAGTTAGACAACTGACCGTTTCAGTTGAATTATACAGTAACTTTCAACATCAGCATTTACACAAAAAACTTGCTCTGAATGCAATCCACACGTAGACTGGTTGGCAGTTTATTAAGAAATCTGAAGCTTCAAACGCTAATCAATATCACGAGAACGCTTGTAAAATAAAATTAAAAAAATATATTTGACAGGAAAACAGTGTCAGCTTACATGAGCAAGACCAATCAACATTTGTACTATACAAACAATATGTAAACAGGATTCATTGCTGACGGTGTTATAATGGACTCCTCATGCTTTTCAAAACATCACAATTGAAACAGATCTTTTGATGTACCATTAATTTACTGTCTAATTTAGGATGCAGTCACACCAGAATGACCACATTATCATTTCGAACTTATTTTTGTAAACATCGCTCATCGAACACTAATTTGCATTGTGGCTACGCTAACATGCAGGCAGCAATAAAAATGTTTCCAAAAACATCACTTTACTCTTCTTCTTGTGTCTGTGTGCATGCGTACATGTATTTATGTGTTTATCCTAACTTGTTTGTTTTCTTTTTGCTTAGACTTATAACAGAATATTTTTTAATTGTCTTATAAAAGAGGAGGTTATTACAAACGTCTACAGAAAAAGGCGGCACCATTGAAGTCGGACGGTTAAATCACAGAAATTTACCTTCGTTGTGATACATTAGAAGAAGTGTAACCATTACTTTTTTAAAAATGCGAAGCTTATAGATGTTACCATTTAACTTTTGTGGTACATATTAAATAATACTTTGCTAAAACTGGTGTGTATTACAGCTGTTGTTTTAGCTTGACATGGAAAATAAATGACGTTAGATTTACACAAAGTAGATGCGTGAAATAAAAACTATAAGAGTCAGGGTGTTCCAACATTTTATTTAATTTTACAATTCTAAAGACTTGAGGGAGACTTGACTAAATAAAATACTTTTGGTCAAAAAGCAATATCTTTACTCTTTAGTCAAAAAGCAATATCTTTACTCTTTAGTCAAAAAGCAATATCTTTACTCTTTAGTCAAAAAGCAATATCTTTACTCTTTAGTCAAAAATCAATATCTTTACTCTTTAGTCAAAAAGCAATATCTGTACTCTTTAGTCAAAAAGCAATATCTTTACTCTTTAGCGTAACTGCCTCTGTAACGTCGTCTAAAGACGGCATTTCGCAAAATAAATCCATACATTTAAAAAGAAAAGAAAACAAACGAAGCGGATGCTGTTTTTATGTATTTGTGCAACACAAAATTCTTAGTTACAGGATCCTAAATCAATCCCGAAGTTAAAAGTATAATTTTCCTTTTGGTATGTAAGAAAATCTTTTATGTTAGCGGCAGTGACTAAAAAGTTTTAAAAACGCAGGAAATCATAAGCTCATACATAGTATTCTGGGCTGCTCAATACAGCATACAGTGTACTTACCCCAAGCAAGTTGAAAATGAATAAAATCAAACGTTACGTGTATCAAATGTGTTCACTCGATGCAGGCGAATAAACATTCAGTCAAGTTTGTGAAATGCGAGTAGTTCTTTCATTCATCTCTCTGCATCTCTGTTAATGAACGTCAAGACTCAAATTCCATTGCTTTTAGCCTGAAAACGATCGATGTGATCAGCGCTCTGTCTACTTGGCTTGGATGAACTGAATTTGATTTCAGAATAAATATAATCTGAAACTTGTTCGCATATTTTCGGTGCAATAAATATCTGCAGCGATGTAATTTGTTTCTAAAAGTGCTGCAGTTTCAACTTTTTTCTTTTCTTCTTTAGACATTGGAACTTTAAAAATATGGATTTAGTATATACATATCAGTGGTAAGTATGTCAAACTCTTTGCTGATATATTTGTCGTGGTAGTATGAACAATACGTTGGAAATGCTGAAATAAGCAAGATATCCATTTAACACCATGTCCCAGTTTTGACCTGAAATTATATGTACAGTATACATCCTTCAAGAAGCGTGCGAACTTTTGTAACAACAAGTTAACTAGCGTTTACTAATTGTACAGCTCAATAAGTTGTTTGTGATTTCAGAAGAATCTGATGTGATCCATGGTGGTGTTTATTGCCATCCCTACCTAATTATGGTTGAGAAATGCATGTGTTTCATTTATCAAGGGTCTCATTAGTAACGCAAGGTACCAGAAGAGAGACCAGTCCATAAGATCGATCGACAAACGTGATACTTTATATCGAATTGTCTTCTGTCATTTGTAATCTGCAAAATATTTCAAAAGGGAAATCTTCACGGACGATGTTTTTGTATGCCTACATCATTTGTTGATTTGAGCAGCAATAGGTAGTTTTTAATATCATAGAAACCGACCTTCGGAGTTTCAAGATGGACTTTTTCTATCCGGAATCGCAATCGGACCGATATAAATATATTTCTGTCCCAGACGTTAGCACCAATACGTGATAAAATAATGTTGTTAAATCATTAACGGACATTATTCATTATATCCACAGCCTTTGTATCCAGTCCTGATCACGAAGTTGAAGAAACATCGCGTTAACATCGTAAAACTTTCCTGATATTTTTTTCACCTTTCTAGATTGCCTGGTACCGGATATAAGTGAATACTATTGACTTGTATCGATTATTCTGGTCTGGATTTCACCAGCAAAATTTAAACCTGGACAGAAACTTAAGTCTAGAATCTAGCAATTGGATTTACCTGAAATTCAAGTCGGACTCAAAATTGACCAGTTAGATGTCTTAAATCTAGACATAAAAAATTGCTATACATATTTATTTGGTGTATTAATAAAAAAACGACTTTAATGGATTTCCATTTTTATTTCCAAAATATAATTGTATCAACATGCACATCTTTTAATACTGAGTAGGAAAACATTAATTGCTCGCAAAATGGTCATAAGGTTAACTAATCACCCCGTTTGTAATTTCGCATAACAATTCATTGCTATGACGTGATGATGGCAGACTTAAGTTTCTTGTGAAGGTTTTGCTTAACATTTCACATTAGTCCCATAGCCATGCACACCAACAATAGGTTGAAAAAAAGGGTAAACGTTTCACGATGATAATAGTATTATATGCCTCGAGATTGAATATTGCAAAAGGTTTCGTCAGTGAGATGCGGTCCCGTCAAAGAGCACTAGTGTTTTATCAATCGTTTGCATCAAAGAAGAAACTTAATGCACAGTAACGTATATCGGATTCTTCCGCCCTCTTCGCCTATCATTAGGGAAAATATTGAAAAGCGACATTTCCTTAATTTTCATTTACTTTGGTGAAAGCTTACTTACTTTGTTAATGCATTTGTACCTTTGTGGTAACTATCATCCAGATACTAAATGTCAAATGCATTGTTTCGAGCCACATACTGATACAAATTGTATCTGACAGTTCTTTTGCATTTTCAAAAAAAAGCGGTAAAATATACATTTGAAAAGAAATGAAATAAGATGAACCATTCAAAGCAAAATCTAAACTATTTATGAGATCACAGGAAACATAAATGCTCCTTTCATGCTTGCTGCTGATAGAAGAAGAGGGAAAATGATGATGATGATGAGTAGGAGGAGGAGGAGAAAACGATGATACTGATGATGATAAAGCAAAGAAAATTTTATAAATAGATTGTGGAAATAGGAGCGGTGGCAATGACAGATGCAGTGATTGACACACAATGGTTGTGCTGTAGTCCTATCGAGGCTGTAGTAGCGAAGAAGAAGAAAATTAAGAAGAATGGTTAGAGTGTGGTAAAATCGGTAAAAAGAGTGCTATAAGCAACAACAACAGCAGTGGTAAAAGTTTTCATGTTGAATGTCTGTAACTAACAGCGGAAGCTTTATTAGCAGCATCTATAGTAGTACTACTTATGTGGCAACTGTAATGGCAATTGACCTATCGCCAGAGCAGATATAACCAGCCCCTACTCATTAGTATAGCATATCATATCAGATAGAATCAAAGTATTTCATATTGACGCTTACTCCATATGAATTATTTTTAGTGCATACTGAAAATTTCATGAACACTGGTAGAAAAACGTTTAAGTTATGACGATTTGAATTTGTATATGATGTATAGTGGCAGAAGTGACGGACATTAGGCCTGAATGTCCGACAAGCTGCTAGCGCGCCTGTAAATCACGTGATGCTCTCACCTCTGCCAGCGATTGTATTGGTGGACGGTCCATAGGTATCGGCACGTATTAGGGTTTGAAGGATATACAGCGATATTTTAATTGTTTTGGTCTTTCATACACTATATAATCACCGCAAGGCTTTAAACCGACGTCATTAGAAAATGCTATTTTCACACTCTCTGATAGACCCATGTCTATGGATTTCTGGCTAATATTAACAGCTAATCGGAACAAATGAGAAGTTAATTTTGCCGAATTTATGCTATACAAGTGATTCTGCAAGATGCTTTGCTAACTGTTTACAATTTTTTTTTATCAAGACCCAAACGCGACTTATAACAGATTTAGCCCTTATTTCAGAAAGTTACACTTCTGATTCGGCCATTATTTTATAAGGACTGGCGCCGTATCTAGGTCAGTGCGAACAACTTATCCTTACTGGAGTGCGCAAACACATTAATCAGTTACTCTTTTAATTTTATTTCCAATGTGGATATTTACGGTGACATGTTCTATCAGTAGCTTTTGGTACGATAGACAATGTTTCATTTGAATCGATCAGTTTTGGGTGGACAGAAATTGACCGGATGAGTTTTTCTTCGTTGAAAAGACTGTTAGACATATATATATATATATATATATATATATATATATATATATATATATATATATATATATATATATATATATATATATTGCTATGCCTTGAATTACTGGGTTTTCCGGGTGAAATAATTATGATATTTCACTGCAGTGAAAAAAAATGGGGTAAAAAAATGTATTTTTTCACTGGCCGACAATAGAAATTGATAACATTATGAGTAAGAAATTTCAAACTTTTTGTAAGACGTTTGCATGGTGTAAAGGTAAAGATGGCCGCATCGCATCCAGGCGAACCGAGTTCAAAAATCCAGCAATGAACGAATATTTATTTTTTCATTTTATTTTTATCTGCTGTTTTACTTTGAATTGGGAAGGAGCATTATGTAACTACTGATATTTTATGTGCAAATATACACAAACAGAGCAGAACATAAACGGCAAACCGCTGACATTATCGCACAGGATGCAGCAAGAAATCAGCTACTTCAGTGTGTTGTACAAATTACTAGACAATATGCTTGAGCATAAAATAAAAAGAATATTTGCTTGCTCTGAGTGAATAATGGATATATTTCATCTCGTGGGTGAAAAACTTGAGTATTTTCACCCACTCGATGAATATATCCGTTATTCACTCGTTTTAAACAAATATCCTCTCTTTATTGTTTCAAAACTTCATTATTTCCCTCCTTTGATAGAAAGAAAAATTGTTGATAATACAAAAATGTAAAGTGTTGAACTGTAGCACAATGACCGTTTTTTTCATGTGTTCTAATTAGATTTTCAGAACTCAGAAAGTGCAAATATGCTAACAAATGAAACGTAATGACGTCAAACTCTTTTTACCGATGCCCTAGAAATTTAATTACTGTAAAAAGACATTACAATGTAGTAAAAAAGGAACATTTATTTCCTCTGGAAATGTATATAATCGGCATTGCACGAGAAATCTTTCAGCGTCACAATTAGAATGTTACCAATGTAATGCATCTGGGGAAGGACGAAAAATCAGGCAATTTTCTGTTTTAATAAAACTAAATTGATAGGGTGGCAATGTATAAATAGTATACATCTGCTCTACATCTGTCCATTTGGAAAGGATTTGAATGTTTCATGCATTATTACTCCTGTATCAGCTGAGAAATTAAAACTTTTGACTTGATCTAAATATCTCTGCTTGACAACCTTGGTAATATGTTAAGCCTAGGATGAACTAGATATCTCCTAATACTGATAAAAACAATATCCCAACACGTGTCCAAATTAGCATGTGTATAATATCAAATCAAATTCTGTGGCTATGTCAATAATATATAACTTCGTATACAACCTCTCCTAATTCAAACTCATAAATTAACCTAACTACAACCTCAGCCTCAAAAATTGTATAAATAAAGGATTTTACATGAGTGTTAATTTCAAACGAAATTTATGAATTTATGAATGAAGTGAACAGTCTCTACATTTCCCGAGCATAGTCAATGTAAATACTACCCTATTTCAACGACTTTCCAAACAAATAGTAACACAAGCACTTCAGAGTGTAGGTGACCTTTGAGTTAGACAGAATTGATTCTACACACATCGATAGGCTTTATGTATATGACTGCCCAACAATTGATTCTACACATTGATAGGCTGTATACGGCTCCCCAACAACTAATTCTACACATTGATAGACTGTATACGGCTCCCCAACAACTGGTTCTAGACATTGATAGGCTGTATACGGCTGCCCAACAACTAATTCTACACATTGATTGGCTCTATTTGGTAGCCCAACAATGTTATTGATTGGCTCTATTTGGCAGCCCAACAATGTTTATTAACCGCTGGTACTTTAGTCTAATCGCTATCTTTACTGAACTATAATTAAAGTTAGTGGATGCAGTTTATATTGTTCAGCATAGTTCAAAGTCTCATTGGGAAGATATTATGAAGTGAGAGAATGTTTATTCATTTTTAGACAGTATAATTAAAAGACGGAACAAAAATGCTTAAAACATTTTAAAATTCCACTTTTTTAATGTGATTTACCTTGTTTTACCTTATGATGTCTGTGATTCGGAAAAACTCTAACAAGAATTTTAGATTGATACGGATTTCAGTTGCTTCAATAAAAAATGTATTTATTTGTTGGTTCCGCAAAATATGGTCCGAGACAGCAGCGTCAAGTTTATCGTTTAAGTCACGTATTTATACGGATTTTATTTCAAATTTGTATTTCATTGTCAAGAAGGGAATATATTTCTAAATATGTTTGATATTCAATCGAAAACGTGAATATTTTGCAAAGTAACAACATTGGGATTTTTGCTGCATTTGAAGTTGTGGAAGTGGAAGAAGAATAAAAGTTGTTAGAATAGGAAAAGTATTTTGGTAATAGCAAGAGCAGACAAATCAGCAAAACAAGTGTTGGATAACACATGTATTTCAGTGATAGAACCGGTTGCAGTAGTAAAAGCAAGAAGAAAGTATGAAAGAGGAGAACGGAAGAAATAGAAACGAGGGTGGTCTTATCAAGTTCTAGAAACCTACCCACCAATTTTGTCTATACTTTCCTTTAGATCCACATCTATAATTTTCTAACCCTGACTACTGCAGACTTTTGGAACAAAATTAATAGTAATTGTGATTATAGTCTATCCAATGTAACGTAGCATATCTGTTTAATGTTAGCTTCATCTATAATTTTACTATCCAGTCCTGGTCGGGGCATAACTTAGATTTAACTTCGTCAAGCTATATCGGTGATTTCACAGGTTCCTTTAACATCTGACAGTGTGAATTCCATTGAACTATGCCGATTTTCCCGAATGAAGTGGAAGTAGAAGCACATAACTGCTATAATTCTGTGTCAATCATGGAAAAATTTTTGTGACAAAATGGTATTAATGGTTTTGGTCCAATCATGCTATTTTATGTTCCTCGTCTTGATGAGATTCATTACACAGTTTTTAGTCCAAAGAACTGGCATATCAAAGCAGACTTGTAATGGAAACTTAATCGATAGTTTCATCAAGTAAAATGTCAATTTGATGAACCTAAAACGATAGAGGATGGCGGTGTACTTTGCCATTTCCGATGTTTATGTAGCTTCTGGACATAGTTTATCTCTTTCTTGAACCTAAGTGTATAATGCTTTCCTAAACAATGTATCATATCAACTATTACTCCAAAATTGCATTTCTGCAAATGATTTACGACAAAATAAAATAAAATTTTAAAATACGTTGCAGAAATGCTAAAGGTTTTGATTGTGGCAAGATAAAGAAAGTAAATGAATATTGACAATAATAAACAGCGAATGATTATATCATGGCTCCGGGTTTAGATTTGTTTATGTCTGAAGAAATTCCCAGAATTACTAGTACTAGACTGTCTACACCTAAGTGTATTTTGTAATTAGTAAAATTCAAATGTGTCCTCCGAGCACTGTAGAAATCTGAAGTCAATTTAACAGAAATAATTGATGCAGTTAAAATATGTCTTCCACGGAGAGTTCAAAAGTAAGGAGATTAACTTTTCTCATATGCCAGAAAAATGGTTATAGTTACATATCTGCAGTGGTACACAAGTCCTTGTCTTATAAGTGTTAGTAAGGTGTGCCGGTGTATGATAAGAAAAAAAGATAAAAACTCAGACCTCCATCGAAGCAGTAGAAAAATGGCGATTTTTAAATGTACCCGTATGATGTAAATGTAACCGGATAAAACCAGGTTGAGGGCCGTAGGTTGCACATGCCTGACATGCACAAACTATAAAATCAGAGTATTTTATATTGACACTTACCCCATGTGAATAATATTTTAGTATATACTGAAAATTTCATGAAGAATCCTTGAAAAATGTTGAAGTTATGACGGTTTGAATTTGTATATGATATATAGTGACAGTAATGTGACAGTATGATATATTCAACGTATTATTAATGATCGAATTTAGTTTTAAAATTATTAAACCAGAAGAAAATAAGCAAAGTGTATGCAATTCATATAAGCCTGGGTGTTATGAGTTTTCTTCTTATGTCAAGTGTTAGGCAAATGTAAATAAGAGTCAATTTACAGGTCAGCTACACCAATGTTCAATTCAACACAATATTTAAGCGTTGTACACTTATGCCTGTAAAAACAAAAAGAAAATTCGGGAATATTTCAATACATCCATCAAATTTTCATGTTGTGAGCCTGTGCTTAAGCTTGTACTTAATATTAGTACGTGTCAAACTCGCTAAAATTGCCAAACACGACTAGGAAATGAAAGATTGGATCGTACCACTATGCCGTTATTAATATCGTGCATATTACTACATAAATTCTTCGGAAATTAATACACAGTACACATATATAGATTTGTTTAAGACTTTCAAACGAAATGTACCGATTTTTTGGTTTTGTTTCTTTCTCACATTCGACTAAAAATTAGAATCTTTGGTGTCGAGACAATCAATAAACAGTTATACGCAGACCTTGTTGATAAACCATGAAAACATGCAATATAGAAGCATTTTAGTATAATTCGCAGTCATTAAAACAACCAATTACATTTATGCCATACCTTTTGTCCTTTAAATTCCGAGTAATTCCATTTGCTTCTCTGAATGCGAATGTGGCACCTCTAAAAGCTTGCCTTATTCTCCTTTCATCGATACATGTCTGCTATATGAGAAGATAGAATTATTATCCATGCTTGTATGAATAATCAATATAATTTCCATATCCACTCAGAAATAAGGGATCATGTGTAACGGTATCTTTGCTTTCCAGGTCAATGAATACAGATCAATTGCAAAGATTACTTAGTTTTATGTGGTAGCCGTTCATGTTGAAAGGTTGTGGACTCGTTATGTTGATGCATCGACTGCTAATCCAAGAAAATAATTGGGTTTTTTTCTATGGCAAAAAGTGGTCACTGAACCAGAAGACGTCCTCGACAAGTTTAAAAACGCCTTCTGTCAACTCGTATTTCGATTTCTGGTATCTTAAAATCGACAGCCCCACCTCCACACACACACACACACACACACACACACACACACACACACACACACACGTAGCGTAAGGTATCATTACATAAAAGTAAGTTACATTCCCTACCTTGAAACTAGAGGAATATTAACTGACAAGGAATAACGACATTAGATGAATGCCTCTTTTTCTTAAAGGAAACACAAAAACAGTAGACGGAAACAAGCGGAAGGTCCTCTGTCTTTTCCGTTGCATGCTAGACAAAAAAAAAGAAAAAAAAAGTGAGTCGATCGATCGATCGATTGATAGATAGATCGATGGATAGATAGATTGAAGAATGATACTGGATATATACAGTCATCACTTGTTTTGATATGGTGTCAATACAAAATAAAGGTAAGACAAAGCTAAGATAAAAGCCAATAAGAAGCAGTTTCCATTGATTTACATCAGATGACTTTTTTTCTCGTAAGTCTGAATCAAAATATAAATTAAATAATCATCGGATGGTGTATGTATGTATGTATGTATGTATGTATGTATGTAAAATAGTTTGGGTAAATCATCGGATGGGTAAAATAGTTTTTCTTAATGTACTGAATCTACTTTGACCTTCAGAAAATAATCCTCCCAAGATCAATTAAAAGAATGAAACATTTAAATCTAAGAGGAAATAATAACCAGATCTCATACAAAATAATGAAGCTTTATGTCATGGTCATATATCACAGATGGAATCGATAAGTATGTACAGTGCAATCAAAGTGATCACCATCACATAAGCAGTTGATGGTGATACGTGTTCAAATTAACATGTACGTTTTATGGTACGGGATTCGGACACTAAAGAAAATATACAAGTTTTTGGCAAAATTGAATTGATGCAGAAGTAATGTACTATTTAAAAATGTAAACACTCATCTTCATCAAACCCAGCACATTATCCTTTACATATTCGAATTTGAAAAGATAATTTATCTTTGATACAGCGATGACATATTGCACAGGGTATGTCACACACGTGATTCCCTTGTCTTAGTGACGTGATGGTTTCATTCGATATTTTTAGATGAATACCTTTTAGGGCTGGGTGAACGCGACAAAGTGGTATTGTGGTATGCATCTATTGACCATCCATGTTATCCAACGAGGCCATATGCAAATGCCATTCTCGCAAGTTGTATGCTCCTATTTATTATATCGATTTAGTTGTATTGTTCTTTTCAGATATCACGTAATATAGTCATGTGACCGGATATTTGGAAACTCATCTCTATGGTAGAATAACATAGACGCAGTGTAAAAAAAGAAAAGAAAGAAAAAGACATATGCTAAATTTATCAATAACAATAACATTTGCTACAGCTCAAATGAATTGAAATAATGATTAAACCTATGTGGCATTTTGGTGATAGATACACGCCACTTTAATCAGTTTATCTTTTTTTAAAAAATATTTCCTGCATTCCTCTTCCATACCTTCCGATAGCGATGTGATCTCATCACTGATAAGCAATAGAGGTCTGATTAAACACTGTACGAAAAATAATAGCCGCCAGGTGACTCTGACGACAGAGCTATATTAAATAGACAGCAGTTTTTTTTATAACTTTTCGATGCTCGACCATATAATACTCTAGATTTCAAGGTTTTCAACTTATTGAAGACACTTCCAGCTTTATCTATCTTATAAAATGCCAGGAGGTCCCAAGTGATACTCATGAGTCTAATGAAAAAAATCAGCCTGGTTAGTTTGATGTCCCTTGGCTTACCATGTAATTAAACTTCTCCATATTTTTTATGTCTAGATAAGTACGACCCATTCGAGTTTGAAGTTTTTATTGAACGTACTCCTTTACAAATTACAAAATGTACATGACTGAATTTGCACTTATAATTCAACTTAAGTAAGCTTGAATATTTATCGAATTTCCTGTAGCTTTCACGTGTTTTCAATTTTGTGAAAATTCAAGGTGCATTTAACAGACTACAGGCAGGATTGTTTCTGATATCAATGATCTATTTTAGTTTTATGTCAGTTACTTCCCCACTGGATTTGTTGGTACTTTAACATGGCTTTTTGATACATTTTCTGTATAAAATTGATTAATTAAAGCAGTATTCATAGCATTAGACAAATTTCCATCAATGATGCTTTGCGATTTCAGTGGATAGTGCTTAAACTGCAATCAATGATGCAATACAAAAATGGAACATTACGTTTTAATTACAGCTCATAGTGATCGAAATGATTCCATTAATGACATTGAAGTCGATTATTTATTTGAATGATTGATTTTCAAAAATTACACTATGACGTGCATGTCATTGGAGTGATGGTGGTGATGATGATAATAATTAGGATATTAAAGAGGATGAAGATTATAACCAAACAAGAAGAGAACACTGATGTTACTGATATTGAAAATGCAACTGACCACCAATAATGAAAACTAATGCGATTAAAATAATTGGGATTATCTGTGTAAATCAAGTCTATCATTTTCCTAAAATTGATTTGACTTGAAAGGGCATCAGAATGTATTGTGTTCTCCTGTGTTACATATCAGGCAGTACATTTGTGATATATTAAGTTTATTCTCCTATTGGAATTTATCGCTCTGCGAATTTTATAAACTCCGATATCTGATAATACAGACTAAACAGGTTAATAAATGTCACGAATAAAACTAGGGATATACTCACAGATTTAAAAAAAAACAAACCGTGATGCTTCTTTTTGTGTATGATGTCTAAAAGTTTTTGTGTGATCCTCTTGAAGTCTGCATGTCTGCAAATATCTGGGGCATTTGCGGCGCTCTTGCTTAGAATCAGGTGTCGCATTTGTGAATATGCAAATTTTATATTCATGATAGAATCACCCTCAACCCCCACCCCCACCCCACCTTGATTTTGTTAACTAGTGGCGTAACCAATTTGAAGGGCTGAAGCGAGTGCTTCTATTCGTCTTGGCCCTTTTTCTGACAACAGAAGACATGATCCGAGTACTCAGACAACTAACAAATGGATTATATATATGCCACTACTGACGTCCAATATTTGTTTATTTAACTTGCATAGAATAATAAATAGCTTGAAGCCAAAGCAATATAAATGTGGAAATGGTTTTGAAATTCGCTATTGTCTTTCCTGCAAAGGATAATCCCGGAATGTAGGGACGTAAATGACTTCATGGACATGAAGTAAAGTGTACAAAGTTTTCGTAAATACTAAAAGAGCTTCACTTTATTAAGTAATCATCCATATATATATATATATATATATATATATATATATATATATATATATATATATATATATATATACTGTTGCAGACAGTTTAAATCATGTTCAAAGATATTTATGTTTCTAAGATAAAATCCGTAATCTTTACGCTGTAAAATTCTTTCTGTTTGAGGTTTAGTTCGCAACAAGTCCTTGATGATAAGTTTTCCATTAATAATTAAAACTCTTTATGTTACCAATACAGATGATTAATAAATATAGTAAATCATCATTGAACTATTTATATTGTCTCACTTTATTAAGAAGTGTAAATGTACTCAATCATCATTGAACTAATTTTATTGTCTCAGTCTATTAAGAAGTGTAAATATAGTCAATCCTCATTGAACTATTTCTATTGTCTCAATCTCTTAAGAAGTGTAAATATAGTCAATCATCACTGAACTATTTCTATCGCCTCAGTCTATTAAGAAGTGTAAATATAGTCAATCATCACTGAACTATTTCTATTGTCTCACTCGATTAAGAAGTGTAAATATAGTCAATCATCACTGAACTATTTCTATTGTCTCACTCTATTAAGAAGTGTAAAATGAGAACCTATTGATGCGAGATTTACTGTGACCTTCACCTCAAAAGGAAATGGAATTTGTTACCCATGGGGATTTTTGTATCATAGCATTCTAATTTTTAATTTGCTCCTCAAAGGATAATTATTAAAGTAAAATCGTCATTTGGAATTTGTTCCCTTTCGGTTGTTATAAGCATAAACTTTTTCAATCGTTTAATAGCTTATATTAGATACTTAAGTCTCTGACTCTTCTGTCCAATGGTATAAGAATGCGTAGAAGTAGGACAAATCAGAAGTTATGTCGTTTGGGAGGAAGAAATCAATGTCTGAATAAAAAACACACATTTTGTAACAGATACGCGGATGATTCCGGTATTACTCCAGTTTATTCCAGAATATTAATACAGAATAAATCCTAATGGCCCTTTGGGTTCCACGACATAAACATGAAATACTATTTGCCATATTATATCCACATGAAAAAACACATTGTAGCTTTTAAATCGAGACGTATAGATATCCATTTTTCAATTGGAGACAATTACTAGATGCAAAATATTAAAAAAAATATCAGTGTGATACATAATCATAATTATTGCATGAAGATATGGCTAGAACATGGCATCGTCATGCAGCATCATCGGTCTAAAAAACATGCAATTGATGCCCCTTTTACCACGCTTATTAGTCGAATAGTATCAATACCATTAAGCCTCCTGCGTCAGTATGGTTGAAACTCTAAACTGGAAGCAGAATAAACAGTTGAATCGAAAGTGAGGTTGCCTCTACGGCTCTGATTTGTCTCTGGGGTACATGAAACTGGTCAACCCGGAGAAACAAAACGAAGCACCGACTTTGGCTGGGAGACATGCACAATATCCTTTCACATGTCAGAATTTCTTTAAGAGACTCCTTGGTCATGTAGAAGAAACTTCAGTCATCGCAAATTAATACCCTATATCTGATCTCTTGATGACATGCCACAATGTATTTGCGTTTACTTCCTGTTTTTTTCTTCTTTTGTTTCTTCTCTTTTAAACTTAGAATTTATTGCCCCAAAGTAATGAAAACTATATTCGAAATGGCATCTTTCTCCAAGAATATACTGCCTTACAATGAATTTAAATGTTCGTTCAAAGATCTTGAAAATCAAGAATCAATACTAGCTAACAACTTGAGAAACAACGGGTCAAGTCTTTTAATGTGTCTAAGCGCTTTTCTCTGAGATTTGTTATTGAAGGATATATCTGTTTGATATACATGCAAACACATATACTCATGAACCACGTCCCGATAAATGAATAACCCTCAATTTTTGCAGTACGCTGGTGCTAAAAGTATATTTGACAGTATCTCCGTATTGTTAGCGGCACATGGTGATTTGAAATTGTGCGCAGGGTATTCTTTGTTAAAATGTATACAAAGAAATTTGTGTATGAATTTTCACAACTTTAATTTTCACAGTTTTGATGGTCTAAAATTCTTTGATCAAATAGGCCTTGTTCATTTTTAAGTGTTGAATAATTATGAGCTCTCTAATGTGTACATTAGATCACCTGAAAGCTTTCAAATATAATATTGTATGTTTCCATTAATTTGCTATGTACCGTCCTACAGAATACATTGCTTAATTGAATATAAAATTTATCACCATGGTTTTGCGACCGGCGGCTATCAGGTTAGGAATAATTTTAGTTTTTACATTGCAATACATTCACGTCTCAGACCAATCCGTTATGTACTAAATACTGAATTCCAGCATGTTCGTTAAATGGTGCCAGTTTATTCCATCCTATTAGCGGGCTACATGTCTCTGTTTATTTGATGATATTGGCATGAAAACCTCGAAATCCTGGTAGACGGTTGGCATAGTAACTGTGTTATGTAATCGGTTGCAGCCGGCACTGTAAGACAACATCATCAAAGTTTAGAAATGCTTCCACAAGAAAGAAAACCCTTTCCAGACAGAGAATATGTAACCAAATAAATTAATAGTATAAATGACTTCACATTGTATCACCTCTAATTCTATTCCAGCCATGTTTGTTCATTTAGTTAAGAAGAATCACGAAACAATGCATCATTCTATTTACCTCGTTTATTATCATGTATTTATTAGTTATTGTTAGAAACATTTTTTCAATGCGGCTAAAGATCTGGGGAATCCTAAATAAATATGAACTCTGCAGATGTCTTTTACACATTGATATGGTATGGTATCTCTATAAGATGGAGGATGTAACGTCCTAACGGGGGGTGGGGCGCCAAAACAGCTGATAAAAATTCGGGCCTCGTATTCTGGCCCTGTGGGCCATCATCGTCGCCCCAGGCGCCATTTTACCCTTAGTACGCCACTGGATGGAGGAATACGTTTTCCTCGCATTATGCATTCTGGGCTGAGCAAGTATTCACTGAAATGCTTTAGCCTGCATTTAACAAGCAATTCAAGGATCTTATTACCACTCTCCCACACTATACATCATAGCCATCATAAATTATTTACTACTAAACATTTTAGTAATATCACATCTTTAACAATGTGAATTCCATGTAGCTCCTCCTCAACCATTAACATCGAGAATTGTTTTCCGTCAATTTAATATTATTATTGTGCCTACAGATATAGTCGGATGCTTGATTACAACGTAACTGGGACCTATGATATGCTTTTACAACATAAAAGACAAACAATGCTACATATAACAACGTAAGAAAGGTGAAGGTACTCACCAATTCCAAAAGCCATGCAAACGTCTAGTATTTACATCGGCGAGCGTCCTCTCGCTAGCAGTGACACAATATTAAAGAATGTCGAGATCTATCTTAGGGCAGTTGAACGCTGATATGGTCTTTCTGAAAAAGAGTTGCAAAATTGGTGGCTTAGATACAAATTTGTGCACGCGTTTTGTTTGTTTAGTCATGTTTTATTACTGATGATCGATTGTCTTATCTGTAAAATCCCAAGCCTAACGTTTTCATTATAAATAAGTTGATTGTTTGGTTTTTTAACAGCACTTTAGGCACATTATTGGCTAGATTATGCAGAAGAAATGGGAGCCAAGTGCCTTTCCCAAGGACTCACCAAGGCAGACGACCCGAGCTGGCATAGGCAACTTTTGAACCCTCGACCCTTGGATTACAAACAAGTCCGACGCTATACCAACTGGGCTATAGCGGCTCACTTCACTAGAAATAAATAACCAGGTTCCATGATGCTAGTTATTGTTCATTTACATTTGCATAGCTTGTAGGATGCTTGTAGCTTCTACTCAGATAGTTTTTCCATCAGAAGTTGGAATATTTTCTTTCTTGGTATTTTGCCCACACATCGTTCAGTCCTTTTATATTGTATAGCTGTGTTCCGGTTAAGAAAGAGTTAAAAGGTCTTTAATCGTCTATGCCCATGATTAATTTCTGAGTATTTATTTTACACATGCTTGTAGCCCTTGCTCGCTTGGATTGGTTTTAAACTTAGTTTGTTTTTCACGTCGCCTGTACAACAAATACCAGGAACCTACTGCTCAGAGCAACATCCAACCATGAAACGGCGTGCAGCGTGCACTTGTCATAACTGTAAATGAACTAGAGACTACAAAGGTGCAAAACAAGTGAAGTTTTGGTGTGCTGTCCGGGCCAATTGGGTGTCTCCAGACTATTAATATAAATTTGCCAGGGAACAGACTAGGTCTTTTGTGATTACCGAGAAGAACATCGAAGATAAAGATTACGGCGACGTTAAGCGACATTCAACGCAATGCAGACAATATATTCAAAATGTTGACACCCATGTGAAAAAGTCGCTGTAAAAAAGAGCAGCAGAGTTAGACTGATGGATAGTCACCCCCCCCCCCCCCATGTAATAAATATTTGTTTTATATCTTGGAATAGAACACCCATATAAATTTATTTCGTGGACACTGATTAGCAACTTCTAGGCTGTGCCTCATTGTAGTCAGGTGTCTGACCAAGATATTTTCCATCTTGAAATGGCATCTTTATCAGATATTAAACAAATTCAATAGCAGCGCAAAACCGTACAACGATAAAATATATAGTTACTAGTGATTGTCATTCTGGTAGTGTAATACTATCCCTCCATTATTCGTTCGGCAAATGCAATTTCTTAGTCATCACATGCTTGATCTTGCCGTAATACGGAATAAATAATTTTCCAATGATTCATCGATGTTTATAAATACTGAATGAGCCAATTTTATGGATGTGTTCTTACTTTTGATTCAGCATGGCAGATGGAATTTAATCGAAAACACTCGTAAACAATGTAGTTTCCCGAAGTCGCTCATATAGATTGTGGAACGACTAATCTCACATCAAGCAGAGGCGCCCATACTTTGTGCCGAGTTAAAATAAAACACGAGGATGGCATGAAAGTTCATCGTCTCTGCTAATTTTTAGGACCTATGGTTAATGTTAAAGACATACATTATCACTTAAAGAGATACTTTATTTATCAGCAACATATTTTTGGACAAGCAATAGGATATTACTTGAAGCTTCCACGCATTAGTCTTACGTGTATCGTTTAATTACTTATTTGTTATGCTTAACAATATTATTTCATATTTGTATTAGCGACCATATGTCTATTAAACAAACGAAGGCCCTAAGAGTAAACTTGCAGTATTACAAGGTTTGCTACATTGTTGTATTAACTTAACTTATAGGCATCTTTTGAATTGCAATTCTTTCTTATTCATATTTTATAGTAATAACAAACCAGTCCTATAGATAGAACCAAATGCCAGTCAAAGTTATACTTTTACATTTCGAAATTTTACACTTAAATTCCGAAACTTAAAAAAAACGCATTATTGATGCGTCTAGGATAATTGCATTCAGATTGAATACATGTACACCTAACGTGTTTACGTTTTCTTACACATCATGATGAGGAGAACACGACTTGTGAAAGCAGTGCTATTTGGGCTGTTCTTATTAGTAAACTATTGATTTAACAGTATTCAACCTATTTTGTCTTTAATAAATCTTAATTTAATGACTCACTAGAAGAACAGTAACAGTGATCAAAATCGTCACTACTCTAAAATGAATACAGCAGACAGACTCTGAATACAATTAGCTAAGTTGATTTGCCTTGAGGGGAAGGCAGCGAAGACCAAATATCGACTGCTATTAAAAATGTCAAAAAGGCGACTATATCTTCACAATGTCCAAGCATGGTAATAAATGACATAATTGAAGAATGAAAGGAGAAAAACATTATAAAATATAAAGTTGATTCTAAGTACACCTAAAGGAAGCTGAAAAACAGATTCAAAGTGAAAGATTACACGCTGGTCTTTGTGATCTTTAATAAGATAGAGTGTAATGAAAATCACATAAATTTCGATGCAATGAAAGGGACATTTAAACTTCTCTTCCATTTTATACATGGAAGGTATAGCACTGCTTTACGCAATTGCAAAATCAACTATGTATTTCTTTCTTCGACAAAATTTGTAGCTTGTACAATTTCAACGCATCCATTTATACCATATGGATCAAGTAAAATCCAGTACACCTTTCACAGTGTATACAGAGTTTGAAAATACGATTTCATCAGATCTTTCATTTGACCGTTACCAGTAATTGAAATTAAACTGCACAAATAAATGGTACACTCAATATTGGAGATACAGTCGTCTCAGAGACAACGTGCACTGGAGGTGCAATCAAGCTTTGCATATATCCTACAGGATCATTAATTGGAAACTGTTATAAATGCACAGACCAAAACTAATACAGGAAAAAGTTAAACGAACGAGTTTAAATTGAAATTACAGTGGAGGAAATGAAAGAATTGGAGAGGGAATCCAACAAAGAATTACAAGTGAATGTGAAAAAATAGTAAACTAAAGGCTCAATATATTTGCAGAAGAAAAGTCAATTTCATATTAATATCCTGAATCTAAATAATGGACATTAGCTATAGACATAGCTACAATACTGAATTATAGACTCTAGGAGAAATATTGGAGAACGTCAGTCCCAAAGTTGTAGACTCGACTTTTAATGTGATTTTACTTTGTCTTCGTCTATGCATGAGAAGTCTCCCAAAGAATGATACTTGCAGTGAAAGGAGGAGCCGTCTGGTGCGATGGAGAAGTTGTCAAAATACTATTTTAATTTCACTTGGTCATTTCACAACTGACTAACTGATAGCACATGGACTTTTACCGGATACAATTGTTTATGCCCTACAAACAAAATTAAAACGAAATTTACATTGCTAAATGCTTTAACCTATTAGGATAATAGATATAATATTTCAACTTCTAAAAATGTTGACTGAAACAAAAATCATGATTAACACAATTTGCCATGCAACATTAAACTCTGCTCTTACGGTAGCATCTATCACACTTTTGAAAAAGCAACTGATGTTTACAACTGGTCCACAGTTGGAAAGCTAATTCCAGTTTCTTTTAGTCAGTTCACTAATAACAAATGAAATTTACCTGACAAAAATTATTACTCAATAAATATTTACATCTTTGATGCAATCTTTTCGGGCACATTAAATGAGCATTTCTGGTTCAAAAGAATACACATTTGGTACACGTGCAAAGCAAGACTACAATTTTATTTTGAAAATCAACCCAAAGAAAAATATTGCAATCCTATCAAAGACAATGAATACCGAATATACTCCCAGCATAAAACATACGCAGAGTCAATAAAACCAGTTGTCAAGAATCAATAAAGCACAGAGTTACTCGTTAGATAAATGAGTAAAAAATTACGCAGTGCACCTCCTTTATTTCCTACTCTGCTGTAGAACTCCTCGAAAGCTCATCAAGGAGGGACAGCGCAGATATATAAGAGTCTTAATTTTAGACTGTAAACAATTAAAGAGATTAAAATGATTTAATCAGAGAGATCGAGTACCTCAGAGAACAGAAAGTCTATAATTATGCCGAAGGTACATGTACACTTCATGTCCGGCGGTGTGTGCGGAATGCAAGAAAGAATACAAGCTGAACAGAAAATACTGTAACTCTTGACCATTTGAATTTCTACTTTGGACATGGAAAGTTAAATTACAATTGGCGGACTTCCGAAGATATAAATCTATCTCAACAATCCAACTGACAATAAAAATAGTAATCTATTGATGGATTTGCAAAGAAGAGATTTTGTAGTTGGCTATTACATATTTCCGATGTACTAAAAACAACTTATTCACTTTCATCAAAAACAACAATGAAACAATTACTGTTTTCATACGTGATGGTTTTTACAACATTGAGATGTACATAACAAAAGTCAAATAGAGAATGACTGACAGTGGTGACTAGGAAGAAAGTATTGATGCTTAATTTCTAAAATACAACTCGAAAGTTCAAATGACTATGAGTAACAATTACGGAAGTGTTTATCATAAACTACAACAATAGATTGTTAGGGTTCTATGGTCCGAGAATATTAATGATATTTTATGAAGCTAATACTGCCTGTGGATTTTTGAAAAGCCCAAATATATATATTTATCTTGATCAAGTCAATAGCATAAAAATATAAAAATGACAACGTCAGAGGCTGGGTATAGCTTAGCTATGTTACATTTTTAGAGTCTTTACTTGTAAAAAATGTTTTGTCACGGTGACATTATTTCTTATCATGTTAAAGGTAAATACAAACAATTACAGAGGCGTACAATGAACAGATTTGATATCAGCATTAGAAATGAAGATGGAAAAGGTATAGACTTTCACTGGATGCTTGCAACATATGTTTTGATATCAAGAAAATAGCGTGTGCAATGCTCAGCTTTAACGCTATATAAATAGCATGATGCCATGATGCAATATCTTTAAAAGGTCATAGTGTGTTTTGTTTTAGTACCGTAGAAAACATATAGATACTTTGGAAAGGCAAACAGGGGAGAAAGATGTAACACAAGGACAATCAAATAACAGCGACTTAAACGTCAAGAATAACCGTATTAAATGAAACATCGAGCAGATCCAGTACAAAAATGTGAAAAAGCTGATATATATTATGTACAACTACGAACTGCCACTCAAGTACGAAAGACTTTGAACAGCCAAAATTTTTTTGATCAGGGTCAGGAAATGCACAAAGCTGGCATTAAAGCTGTACAGTTTGCGGTGTATGGCAAACAGTTTAGAATGCCATTATACTTTCAGATACAAACAGATCGTTGTCCATTGTACCACTGTGTTTTTCCACAAAATTTCAGAGTCAACATAACACTGCAAAAACCTCAGAAGTGATAGAAAGTGGCAACCAGGCTTACAAAACTGGAAAACATTTCTCTCGATACAACTACTTCCAAATCAAATGTACAACTGGTAAATGACAATTACAGAAATGTAATTTCTTACCTTTATAACTACATAACCAGGGAGAGATTAATGGATACACAGCAGCCAATACAACTTTGATGAACCTTGCACTTGGTTCACCTCGACTGAGTTTAAAGGATATTTTGATACTGTGCCAAAATCCGGAAAATGTGATCCAGAAAAGGTGTGAATCTCATTTACTATAGAACGTTTGCTATACATGGTTGATTCTCAAGATTTTTAATAGCGGCAAAAGCTTACAAAAGCCACAAAGTATGTCTTTGATGAACAACAAACAACACACAGAAATTAGTAACCTAATTGGCAACCATTTTTTAACTGACAACCATTGTATTTGTTTTGACTTAAGAAGTACACATGATAACAGATTGCAGGGTAGACCCATATATTAGCTAACTTTCAACAAGGTATCCACCTGCATATCAACAGAAAGGGGTAGATGCTAATGTAAACATTTAAAACAATCAAAAATAAAGATCAGTTATGCTCTAGGCATTGTCAAACATGCCTAACGGAATCCCATAACTTGATAATTTCTGAAGTAACAAACTGTGAAAAAACAATGTTTGATCTGACAGAGACGGAATACGAAAACGTTCTTGACTTCATAGTTATCATTTTCAAGTTTTCAGTTCAACAAGACTTTCAAAAGAAAGTTGTTACTCAAAGATGAGAAGATGATCGTGATAAATCCCGAAATTAAACTAGATATATGGCTCCAGTTACTGGTTTAATTTTTACCAAGGAACCAATATTTTGTTTAAGATTGATGACATGAAATTTTGGATAATGTAAAAAGGAAAGCATGTCGCCAAACTAGACTAGATTTATGTATGGGCAATAATGCAAAATAACAATCCTGTAATAAAGATTTTAGACAGAATACACTTATTGTGGTTGTCTTATGGATGGTAAGTACAAAAAACATCAACAAAAAAAAATATAAAAATAAAAAAATAAAAAAAATAAATAAATAAAATATAAAAAACACCACAAAAAACAACAACAAACAAACAAACAATGGAAACTGTGTTTGAAGAAACCATGTTATTCCAGAAGACATGAAATGAGCAATTGTAAAAACTCTGAAACAAAACAAACGGAACAACATTTCATAAAGATTGAGTATCCCGTTGAAATCTGCAATGTATTTATGTTGTCAACCGCAAGACGCTTGTTACCATGGATAGACAAAGGAACTTTATTCATTTTGATGCTATACATCGCATGATTGTATGAGTAAATTCATGTCCTGGTAATTTTTCTTGAGATTTTATAAGCAATCTTTTTTGATACACTTTTCAAAAATTTATTCATACACTTTCATTTCATTTTTGTAAGTTGCGACTGAATAAAGTTTAGAGTACTTGAAAAAGAAAGATGCTAGCTGATCTCTGATATCTCAAGGTATGTTTTTATTAATATTTGGGATACCAAATATGTTGTCCTTTGGATGGCCACTAGTGTCATAAAATTTGACGTTACCTTTCATCACACGGTACATGTTTTCTGTCTCGATATGAATTCACAGTGAATCTGTATTAGTCCGAAGTAGTCTCATTTCGTAACCGTATTTGTTTTTGAGCTTATTTGTAGTAAAAGTCATTTATTAGCCATAAAATAATTCTAACACGGTAAATTTACCATAAATTGGTTTTGTTAATTTTACTTTCTTGTATTTCAAATTGAGTAGCACTATGTCATCATCGATAATTGCTGTTCTTGCATTTAAAAGATCTTTAAGGAATTTTTTAATTTTAAAATTCATCTGCACATATTTTAATTGTTGTTCTTTTCCTGATATTTTCACTCTGTTTAACAATTACAACGTTATTCATCAATTTAAAACAAAAATCTCTTTTGAAATCATTGATGTCTTTTTGTCTTAAATTTGTAGTCAGTTCAGTCTAAGATTTAAACCATATTCGTTGTTCAAACAGGACCAATATCTGCAGGTTTTTCAGTTTTAAACCCAATTTTATGTAAAGCTTCAAGTTTCTGTATCGAATGACATATTTTCTTTGTTTTTTAATGTACACCATAGCGTTAGTACTACTGGTCTTGTGCTCTTGTATCATTCATCAGCTTCTGTAACTCTGACAAATCATTTTCATCTCGAATTAGTTTCTCTGGAGTTAACGGCTAGTCTTTGAAATAGTCATGCAAGTGTAATAAAATCTCCAAATAAATGTTTAAAATGCAACCAGTATCATAATTGTCTGGTAGGTAGAACACATTTTCTTCTACCCGTCTAATTTGTTCATCAGTTGCTAATGTATATTTTTACTTTTCGTACTGACCATCATTTTTTATCTGCCCATCTTTGTCCAAGTAGCATTTATGATTTCCTTTTGCGTATCTATGCGACATTATGCTAATTACACTTCTTATTCCACTCTCCCTCTCAATCACGATTAACATAACATAGTCTGATAAACGTTCAGTTCTAAACCTGATATCCTCAAGTTTATATCATGTGCTAATCGGTGAGAACTCTATTAATAAGCAGGGTCTTTGCATTTTTTAATAAAGTCTTAAAAAATGTAACATAGCATCAAAGTATCCTTCATGACATAATAGACCAAGTGTTTTCAAGTTGAAATGTCCCATGACATCCTGAACATACGGATAATCGTGATTTGATACGTTGTAATTGTTAGGTGATGAGTAAAACGTGTCTTTTGATGGTATAAGCCTTTCAAAGGTATCCGTATATTCATATGAGTAAATGTGTTTTCTCAAATATTTAGACAGCAGCTTTGCTGCTCTCCGCGACGCACATAGCATATTTTTAATTTTTTTCCTGCTGTTCTGTTGACTATGCAATGAATATAAAGCAATGTACAAACCTGATTGTCCTTTGTTCTGGTATTTCTTTTTCTTCTTGCACGGACCTATCAACTAAGAAATCCTTGCTGAATAGTACATATTTCTTATTGTAGTTCGGTATGATTTGTATCTATTCATCTGGATCATTTTTATATTTTTAACTTTTTAAATTTTGTTTACCATTGACTTGATGAACAGATGACTGCCATAAGCGGACAAGTTATGAATGAAATGTGGTATGTATGTTGGATATTTTTCGAAATCAAATTACATTATTTATGTGATGGAGCATATAATGGAGCATATGTTTGTTAAATTAAAATATTTTATCTTCCTCTGTGAAAACCATAGATTCTGCGTTTTTCCGTCTGAATATTTCATTCCCTTGTTTTGCGATTTTAGTCAACGCATCGTAAAATACTTCAATATAATCTTTTCCTCGGTAAACTATTAGTTTGTGTCTCAAGTATCAATTTTTGCAAAAGTCCAGCCTGCTGACTGGTTGTTAGTCTTGCTGAGTATTTCAGTTCCCTAGAAATTAATGAACATAAACGGTAATCGCAACTACCAGTTTCTCAGCCAGTCACCAGCGTAAACGTCTTCGGAGGCTTACTGACCCGTGACCTTTTCAACTCCCTGTGACCTCTGAGGCCATGTCTGCAACGGAAATTAGGCTTTACCCGATAGCTGCTTGCCTATTCGCAAGAATCCAGAGACGACCTGGAATCCGATATGTAGCTAACCCACCATACCACTAGTCATTTCCCACTGTCATTTATACTCACATCCGCAAATTATATATATATATATATATATATATATATATATATATATATATATATATATATATATATATATATATATATTCCATGACCTGTGACGCAGATCATATTAAACATGCAGGCAAATTTTCATATATTGTACTGATACTATAAATAGCCGTAATCCAATGAGGTTGCGCCCAGCAGTTACTAACACAGTAAAATTACATCTTTACTACCAGACAATATCTGGTCTTCATTTCGCTCCACCCAAGTTAATTCAGCTTAGCTAGTTGTCTTTATTGTCTTGTCTGGTCTAGTAACTTTAGAGTGGTGTAGATTTTAAACACCGTTTTGGTCTTGAAGTGTAATTTTGAGCGTGGTTCGTCCCGGACACGATGCATGTAAATAGCTGCACCATAGCAAAGTGAAACAATTCGTTGGAATATTATTAAGTCTATGGCACCAAACTGCTGACGATAGGGGTAAAAAGGCAAATCTAGAGAATAAATGTAAAGAATGAATTAATTCGATGCATGATTGATATCAGTTGTAACATAAAGCTTTCGATTTCTTTCCTCTTTTTCTTCCTCGTCCAACAGACTTGTATAACCTTGATGTTAGATTCGGTAATTATTTTAGAGATTAACGCGCAAAAATGTGCTACCATTTTTAAACCGAACTGTAATTAATTTTGAAACTTTTTTTTATAAGGCTGAAAGATCTAAAAGAAACATCGTTATAGAATGCGAGTAAAGGGTAAACTTCACTGGTGGCCATATTTGCAATCGGATGATTGATCGGTGTATAATGACACGTCAGCACTGAGCCCATGTGAGATAAGTATCTTTCTAGAGAAAATAACACAAAAGTCGAACCGGGCTGATCTAGCCATGGCTGAAGCCTGAAACCCACTAGTTGTGAGTCTGGCACACTGTTCACTGTTCCACAGCGACATGTTTGCTCTTGGAAGAAAGCAAGTATATCAAATGAAAGATATATATATATATATATATATATATATATATATATATATATATATATATATATATATATATATATATATATATATATATAGTTTTGGTGCTTGCGTGAGTTAATATCTGCATCAAAAGAGTATTTGCCAGCGAACACGGGTAAAATAACGTTAATAAACAGACCCGAAGAGTCCATTTTGGAATGTAAACAGGTACTCTGCGTGCCTTCAAATGTGCATAGTAATTACCTTTGAAACCACTTGTGCATGAACGACCCATGGTCCCGGAATGAGCGTAATGATATGGTATGTTTATAATACTATTTATTGTTTACGAACCTCAAGATGTCCTTGCCTAACTGAAGTAAATAAACGATATATGAATAGAGATTTTGTACAAGAATGTAGTACAAAGCAAGAAAACTGACTAGCAACATGTGTAAATATTTACTGCAGATATTAAAGCGACAAAATGTAGACAAAACCCCATTAATCCAGAATATGTGTCACGAATTTACCACCAATATGAGGGCGGGGAACATGATTTTAAGTCCCGTACTAAAGGGCTGACTGCAGCTATAAGGTCTTGATCAACCTCATCGACTTATTCTTGGATTACCAGAAGCAGTAGATTCTCACATCTTCAAATGTAGCAATTTTTTTTCTACCAAAGTGAAATAAGTCAACCGGTTCAATATCAAATAAAGAGGACTTGTATAATTTTATGGAGTTTTTGTCCCATACAATATCGATTCAGCCATGGAAAACTGAACAATACAATCATTTATTGTGGTTATTGGATGATAAATAATGCATATAGACCAATAGATTATGTCTTTATTGTCATACTACAGAATAGGCAACAAATTCTCTAACTTAGGAACATCTTCATCCATCGTCCAATCATCAATCAATAAGTTTTATCCATAAAAGCAGACAATACGGAGAGAGTTCTATCATTCTATGCACGTTTTATCGCATAAAGGGTTTCTCTGTATGCTCTTCAACTGAATAACTTATTTGTATTAGCTGTGGGTTGACCTCAAAGAAGTTTTAATTCTTTTCAGAAACAAAAAAGTACGATGTTGATAAAGCGATTCTAAGACACGTGTGTTTTGAAAGCTCCTTGCCTAAATCCGCACTTTGGGATTTAATAAATTGGCTGGGAAGTTTTACAATATACAGCCCTGGAGCAAGATTATATGTTTAAACATTATTTCTGAATGTGAAGAAGATGGTTTTGAAAAAGGAACATACAAAGGTTTTCATTACATAAATTAGTGACCGGCTGGAAAAATTCGGCCGCAATATGTTTCCATTCTAGGGATATTGCACCTGTTCTTATCGACTTTTACCCTTCGCAATGTCAAAATGTTTCAAAGGCAGTCTCAGATGAACTATTTAACCTTGCATTTGTAATATTTATATAGAAGGTGACTCTGAGAAACAACATTATTGATGCCATACTTTTTCCGTGATCTTCCAATAATCTATATTAACATCTGAATTTGAATATTGCTTCTCATATGCCGTGCCTCATTCTCTCCCATGTGTTGATGCATATCAAACCTTTGAAACAATAATAGTTATTATCTTCTTTTTGACAACACTGGAAATATGACCTCCATAGAACCCAACATTATGTGTAATCTTATATTTGCCCAATGAACGAAAATCTACAGTAAAATAAAACTGAATCCTATTTTGTTAGCCTGTTTGAATTAGATGTCAAAGTTGCGTGCTTGTCAAATAGTTGCATTGATTTTTGATCCGGGAAAATGTTTCTTTTTATGCGAGGGAGCAGTGAGTGAACAAGAGATTAATTAACTTGACCTTTGCAAGAGCTTCTCATTGCACTTCATATTGATTATGTTTACAGAATCAGTACTGTTAATCCATCATGTTCGGCGACTTCGAACATTTCCTGCGAAGAAAACGCTAGCTTTTGCTATATGTATGTGGAACTTCCCAGAAAATACCAATTAGCGTATGCCGGTGGAGATGTAGGTGGGATATTTTCGAAGATAAAAACACAACTATTGTAACAGATAGTTAAAATTTATTTAAATATTTTGCACTATCTTTGTCAAAATAATGATCGTGAAAGCATATCATAAAGAACCCGACAACATAATTTTAGATGTCAGCAACAGCGAGTTCAAAACGAATGTTCTTCTACTTCATCCCCACTCCACCCCCCACTCCCAACAAATTTCAATCATCACGTTGGTAATCAATATAAAATTAAACATTCATGCAATTTGCCTTATTGTCACGGAGCTAACATCAATAACAGGCAATCAAAGGTAGCGTAAAATATCAATGATCAATGACTGGAGACTACCTCTCATGCGTAAAACCCACATGTTGGATATGCTCAAAGTAAAAAAGATCCAAATTGATTAAGCTGTAATTTCAATAAAGAAGCCAAATAAAACCTATTTACACATGCATGCACGCACACATATACTGATATATTCAATGAATGAATTGACTAAGCCCCTGCTGTTGTTTTTCTCTTATATCCTGAGGACCTAGCACCGTAAGGAGCGTGCTCTGCGACTGACGACCACTATATGCAGTTTCAAGGGCATAGGCTACTACTTGGGCCTTCCCGCGGAACACTACACAGTTAGACACTTGTTAATTGACCAAGTGAAGTACTCAAGTAGCAAAATCAGACTATTATCTCTGCTCTTCAACCATACCACGATGGGCACTTTATTCAAGAATATCCCTTCAAACCAGTAAGATCTTGGATAGTCAATCCAGTAAGGTCTTGGAAAGAAAATGAATTCAACAAAATACTCTCTGTGCGAATTGCCGGACAGAGTCTCCTCATGTCATTTCAAAATTTGCCACGTCTGCTATAATAATCATTAAAAGCGAAGCCAATATTATACTTACCACTTTATTGGCAAGTCGACGTGTCTTTAGATGGTACCGTGTCACACTCCATTTATTTCCATGCCAATTATCAAATGTGTACCGATGAAATTACTGATTTTTTCATTCCTATATAGATAGATGGATAAATTGTATATATATATATATATATATATATATATATATATATATATATATATATATATATATATATATATATATATATATATACATGGAAACAATGTTGATTTTATTATTGGTATACTAGAAATGTTAAACTTGGGATCTGCTTTCATATACTGTAATTTGTACATTAAGAAAGTGATTGTCAATCAGAAAAGTATAATTATTTCAAATGGTTTAGTTTTTTCTTTCACTTATAACCTTCTATATAGAAGCAGGTTTGTTAAGTGGCAAAAATGAGAAATGAGTAATCTGAGTTGTGATTTTACAATATTGCTAAACCATCTAAGACTGTAGGTCTATATCATTATATCTTACCCAGATCAATCCGACCAAGATGATTTAATTTCCATTAATGAATCCTTATTTGCCAGTTTTTATCTCCAGATTTGGTTTTATCTTTCGATTAATATCGTTTTCTGCTATTATAATACAACAAAAAAAATAATGTATGAATGACTTCAATCAGTATTATTCTGTGAATGCTCTGACCTCCGGAGTCGGACAAAATTAATATATGACGAACTATTTGTATTATTGTGATTCATTTTAATTAAAACATGTATATATTAAAGAGATGTATAAATGAAAACTTATTTGTCGTGAAAGCAATTACATATCAAAGAGATCCCAATAAATAACACCTGCTGTGTTTTGTGTTTGTATATGCTGATATTTCTCCTTTTGCGTACTTGAAATCACGACAAACCAAACTGAAGTCTTGAAATGCAGTCAATAACGAAATTTGAATTGATTCAAACTCAAGTCAGGTGAAATAAATTTCCAAGGACCATTAACATAGCAATTACTTCGAAACAGTTCATTGGTAACCAATCATACAATATAGCCGATGCAAAGGAAATATTTAATCGAACCCTCCACAATAATAACCCGCATATTGATTTTTAACTAATGCCATGTCCTTGATGGCAAGCTCTCCATCATCAAGCAACCATTTTTCACCCTTGTGAAAACTGGGACTAAAAATATTGAAAGGATAAATAGAGCTAAACGTGCTTGATTACCATCTAAAGCTATAGAATATAGAATGAAAAATCAATTTTTGAATCAGAAGGAATCCTGTAGGAAAGGTGCAGATTTTTCCAGTATCGTTCTGGTTCGATCCGGTATCATTCAGATTTATTTCGCTCGGTCACTTTTTATAAATGCATACGTTGAACACATGTTAATGAAAAAAAAGTTTTGCCCCGTTCTCGCGATTTCTTCTGATGTCTCTGCTCCAACGATTGGATAAAATACAACTTGTGATCCCGCTATAAAATTTGAATTTCATGGCTTCGCCTACGACGAATATTGCCTTCTGTTTCACCTTTAATTTTGAACTTTGACCACATCATTATTTAATATGAACACAAATAATTGTTAGAACAGAATAAATACATAATTTAGAATAACTTTCATTCTTGTTTTGTATCATTTTTGCGTCTATGATCCATACACGACATCAGTTTACTCACCGTCCTATTATTGCGACATAGTGACAACTTATTCCATCTATATGATGAGGGCCTGAAGTTCCTCTCTATAGTAGTAATCAAATAACGAATCCTGAGCCAATTAGCAATACCTATTCTGTTTATACCGGCTCACCAGTTTCATCCACTATAAACCGGTTTTCAAAACCGACATGTGACCATCCGACATTTTTTATTTTGAAAATCCTAGGCCACCCCCTTCCTATCTTCCGAATTTTTAGGGAAAACCCTAGGCCTTCAAACCTTTATGAAGAAAAAAAATCTCCTGGGCTACCTATGCAACTGGTCCTCAATTTTGTTTTGTTTTTTTTATGAAAAAATACCTGGGCCATTTGTCGCCAAATTTGTATGAAAAATAAATAAACAACCTGGGCCACCTGTCGTCAAATTGTTATGAAAAAATACTCTGAGCTACTGATTGTCCTATTTTATGAAGAAAGAAAACCTGAGCAAAAGGTCTTCAAATCTTATGAAAAACTCCCACATTCAAAATTTTATCAAAAACCATAGGTCTCGCACACCAAAAAGCATAGGATATAACGCTAGCGCGTATCCACCACTTGTTTTTAATTTATTTGTAAATTCACTATGAATCCAAACAACTATGAATTTTTTTTTTGGCAAATATGCCCCCACTTACTGTCTAAAACCTCTCCCCTGTGGATTGACATGGGAAAGAAACCACTTACCCACACGGGAGAGATCGCATTTCTTTGGAGATCTTTTTCGTACTACCCCTTTATAGAAATTGTGTGTTGTCTTTTGCATACACGCGATTCTGTGACATTTTTCATCATACTACAGCAGTATGTTGTTTGGGGGTTTTTTGTGGGGTAGTTAGGTTGGGATTTTTCTTTATTTTTGGATACTTCATCATACTTTAGCAGTATTTTTTATTTTTATGTTATTTTTTTAGTTATTTTTCTGCGGAGGTATTTTTTTCTGGTTTGTATGCAGCTATCTTTAGGTAATAAGGTGGAACTCAATTATATTCTCGGCGCAAACCTGGTTCGATCCCTTTCATTTACAAGTTTCTTGCTAAGAAGTCTTCTTTCAACTCTTTCTGTAATTCATTTAAGTTATCAACTGGAAGGCATTTACTCATCAAAGATGTTATTCCTAGTATTGTTACATCTGACAATGACTTTGATATTTTAGCTGATCTAGCATTGACAAATTTTCATTTATTTTATTGATTTTTTTAAATCAATTTTATCCAATTTTATCCAACTCCTTATCGGTTAAGCTTTTACCAGTTATTTCTTTATTTCTTTGCATGTTCCATTTACTATACTAATTTTTAATTCCTGTTTGTATTCTTCAGTTATTGCGTCTTATAATACTGGCATAAATATCTCGTTCAGATTCTAAAAATCCACATTGGAATGGCGAAAGTTGTTCGTGTAGAAGACTTTGAAACAAAAAACAACAAACTTCTTATCAGGAAGATGAACATCCTGTTATAGAAGATCCTGCTATAGAAAATTTAAGGGGGAATATAAGTTTTTTTCAGAATATATTAAATTGTTTAGATTTAAGTTGTCGTTCGTCGGATTAAACTATTCTTCGTCGGGTAATGGTATTGTGCATTCAGACAGCAGCTTTCCTGTCTGAAAGTACGTATGAAACCTATACATTGATTTAACTAACTGAGGTATACTTTTGTCTAATAAATGCCAATAAGATATTCCACATCTTGATATTGCTATCCACACTGCCCAATTTATTTAATTCTTCCGAAGTTTCATATCACATCTTTTCAATGTATCAATCATTATCTAAATTTAGAAGGGTACTTTTTGAAAATAACTAATAGTTTGTATGTAAAATAGTAATTTTCTGTGTAATACATATTTGTCTCTTTTAATTAATTTGCTCTCCCTTTATCAATTGGAGTATTAAACCGAATACGCACTGGTTTTTTTATCTATTTTTTTATGTAAAGTAGGCGTGGGTGGCCTATGGTTTTTCATACAATTTTGAATGTAGGTGGGTGTTTTCATAAAATTTGAAGATGACTGGGTCGGGGTTTGGTTTTTTTGTCATAACATTTGATGACCAGTGACTCACGTTTTTGTTTCTTTATTAGATTTTTATGACCGGTAGCCCAGGTTTTTTTCTTTATAAAAATATGACGAACGGTGGTCCAGATTTTTTTTTCATAAAAAAATTTGATAAGGAGTGCCCAAGGTGGTCTAGGTTTTATTTTTGTTTCTTCTTCTTCTTCTTCTTTCATAAAATTGTGAAGACCAGTGGCCTAGAGTTTTCCATAAAAGTTTGAAGATAGAAAAGGGGTGACCTAGATTTGTTTCAAAATAAAAAGATGGAGAATGGTCACATGCTACTTTTGAAAACCTATTTAAAATGTTTGAAAACTGGTTAGACTGTTTAAACTGAATAGTTTATGTTAGTAGCTCAGGATTCGTAAATAGATTACTACTGTCGATTAATTAATGTTGGCATACAAGGGAAAAAATTGGCATAATTTTCGATCCAGTATTATCGCAGAATATCGAACGTATCACCAAGTAATGTGAGCAGACGAGCTGTGAATAAATAGAAGTCCATCTTGACGTTTAGATATGTCACCAACAACTCTTCGCATTTTAGATAATATAGAAAAGTCCTCCTCAGGCGGAGAATGAGCTTCCTCCTGTTCCTTCTCCTTCTCCTCCTTCGTGTCATCAGAAACTTATTCCTCAAAATATCTTTTAATAAGGCTACTATTATGGCTCTCTGATTTAGGTGTTTAACAGCCTATATACATGAATATAATTTGTTTTAGGCAATTCGGTTATCTTCAATCACGTATTGTTAATATCCGAAGCCATTAAAAAATGAAACAAACACAATGTGCATGTAAAAGAGCAAATACAATTGAAATTACTTACCTATTGGAAAGCCTAGAAAACTCTATTATTTATATGTGCGAGTGTTCATTCACTAGAGATAACATGAGTGCTAGGGGTGCCAGAAATCTATCTTTCTGATGACACACTCAAGTATGTCTTTTCTGAAACAATAAATATTGCAGTCATTTCTACTCTATTTATACGCAGGATTCTCCTTTATAGGACATATTTTGAAGGCGTACATAAGAGGAAACACCTTGTTTCAATAAAGAAATTACGAATCCCCAAGCTCCACCTATACCACCAGCTGTCAATCAAACATTGTTTATTCATCATTCCAATGGACCGCTGGCCACGCTCAAGTCAGACTCTGTTTGATTTATTACGTAATAACATAATGGTTGCTAAGCTTGACAGAATATAAAGCTGCCTGGTTAAGTGATGGCCTGCCACCCTGACTATTTCTACTATATTACATGTATAAATAACTACATTGTCTTTCAACCAATTTTCATTCAATTTTCACAATGATCCAAATATTACTTTGTAACAAAGTGATCAAATTTTTAAAAGAAATTGTCTGATTTTAAAGAAATTGCTGTACTAATTAGTAAGCGTGGTTAACTCTTATTTGGCGAGTCGTCAACTGGACACAGGAAACATTGGGCCATGAACTATACCACTATGTGGGCACTCATCGTAGAAGAAACACGATGCAACAAATGATTCCGATAAAACGACGCTAGTAGGTCTTTGGCTCATTCGAAACAGAAAATGGGTAAAGCTACTAAATGGACCATACGAAATCTGATTTTGAGATTTGAAGACATACTTCACAGCAGTAGACATAACCTGCTCAAAAATATTCCTTGATACTGATAGTTTCTGCAAAATTCTTATGGAAACTCTGTACTTATGACATATATGTTTTGTCCACGTAATCACTGTTTCTAAATTATATTGGTAAGGAGATATTGAAATTTCATCTGTTACAATTGTATTTCTAGTTGTTGTATTTGTGGTAGAGATTGTTTTTATTTACAATCCATACATATTACACGACGGAGGTTGTCATCAATCCAAAAGTATGTAACAAGTGTCATCAATCCAAAAGTATGTAACAATGTTAGACGAATACGACTTACAGGTACTTGATCTCGACGGAATTCAGGACTTGGGTCCTCATCTCGTTCTATTTTTATGTTGAAACATTTTTTTCGAAAGTAACTTTCATGAAGAAATACATTTGCTTTGCTTGTATTATATGGAATTGCTTTTACTGCATCTTAAAAACTTCGTGACTTGAAATTCAAGAAGTATTTCTTGTGACCTTGGGTAAATCAAAATGTCTTATCCGAGAATTGATGAATTTTATATTCCAATCGAATGAATTTTCAACGAGTCCAATTGCTTTGGATATTAGATGATTTAACATATGCACTGCAATAAATTGCTAAAGCTATGATTGTAAATTCCTTTTGTCAGACTTGATAATATAATCAGTCCAAGACCAAGTGGTGCGCGATGCGACGACCTCCCTCGATAAATTAGTCTTTCGAGACAAGTCCCAGGTTAAAGAGAAATTTATTGTAAAAGTACAGAAATTCATATCTAGATCGCATGTAGAAATGTTTCATAAAAATACAGAAATTGGTATCTAGATCGCATATAGAAATGTTTAGTAAAAATACAGAAATTGATATCTAGATCGCATATAGAAACGTTTCGTAAAAATACAAAAATTGATATCTAGATCGCATATAGAAATGTTTAGTAAAAATACAGAAATTGATATCTAGATCCCATATAGAAATATTTCGTAAAAATACAGAAATTGATATCTAGATCGCATATAGAAATATTTCGTAAAAATTAAGAAATTGATTATCTAGATTGCATATAGAAATATTTCGTAAAAATTAAGAAATTGATATCTAGATTGCATATAGAAATATTTCGTAAAAATTAAGAAATTGATTATCTAGATTGCATATAGAAATATTTCGTAAAAATTAAGAAATTGATATCTAGATCGCATATAGAAATATTTCGTAAAAATTAAGAAATTGATTATCTAGATTGCATATAGAAATATTTCGTAAAAATTAAGAAATTGATTATCTAGATCTCAACACTGTTTAAGAGAGTCGGGTAAACGTTTCAGATAGAAGTGTATCATTCTGAAAGAAATGAACACGATATGATCAAGCCTATCTCTGGTTGTTACTATTGTAAAATCTGGTGTCGTCTAATAATTGCTATGTTGGACGTCGATAGGTCCAAATTTGATTTCAACATGTCTTTCTGTGTGATTCTCTTTGGAAAGACTTATCTTTCTTGGCTTCATCTTTGCATGACTCGCCACAGACAAAACAAACAAGGCTATTTTTTAAATTTACAATTTATAGGCAAGCACTTCGTTTCTATCTTTACCACACTGACACAGAAAGGTGATGACTCTTAACATTAAAAGTCATGATAAAACTGGATTGAATCTTTATGTCTTATTGTTGCAGACAGAGCATCAGATAAGGGCGGCCATTCCCTCTGAGAGGTTTGCTTATTAGTCTCTAACGATATAATTATCCTAAGTTTGTATCGTTTTAACTTTTATATTGAAATGTAAGCTGTGATGACCTATTTGCATGAAAGGACAAGAAAATATCAGGAAGAGAGTGTGTATCACAAAAATATTCTATGTCTCGTCCTGTATTAACTTTAAAAAGTCACATATCGAAGACAACGTGCTCTGCTTAGAAGAACTCTCAAGGTAAATTCGAATAGACGTTCGAAAGAGGATTTTATTCTGAATATAAAAAGGCCAAATGATACGAACTAGAATATTAGCTACGTTTTTAGATAAGTTCACATTTGCATTGAAGCGTTTGCTGTTTTTAAATATATTGTTACATGTCGAGATAGGAAAACATTGCAGTATGGAAGTTTTAACTTCATTTTCTTTAATTTTTTTAATAAGAACATCATAATTTTTTTTATAAAAAGTCAATCAATGTTGTGTTTACTTTTAAAACGTGTATATTTTTAAAAACACAAATTATTTTTCTTGGTAATTATTTAACTCCGAAATTCAGAGGTATAAGACGACACCCATCATTGTAGCGGTGTTTTCAAATTTATACAAATGAAATTAATTGTTAGCCTCTTAAGATTATTTAGATGCTGCCCTCAAATGTAATGTGTTTAAAGTTTACTTGTATTCAAAAGTTCAATAAAGATTTACAGACTCGTGTCAGGATTTCCACCTTGCACCTATTGCCTTGGGAATCTCGGTCAGAGATAGTAGTGGACCAATGTATCTCAGTTTATTTAAATATTATTTTGCGACACTAATGTAGTAAGGAATTAAATTTAAAATTGTACATAACAAAGTGACCCCATTCTGGTGCCTTTTCAGCTATATGAGGTAAGTGACCCCAATCTGGTGCCTTTTCAGCCATAAGAGGTAAGTAACCCCAATCTGGTGCCTTTTCAGCCATAAGAGGTACGTCTGACAATTCTGGTGCCCTTTCAGCCATGAGAGGTTATATTCAATCGACATTTAACTCATAGTTTATGTGCATCATAATAACTGTCTGCATTTCAAATTGTAAAGTAACACAAATCTTCATTCTTCGAACATATTTTCCTTTGCGTGTAAATTTAACATTCAATTAGCATTCTAATATTGGTAAGTTCTGTCTATTTGCTACGTTTACATAATCTAAATATTGCACATAATGTAGTATAAACATTTTTGAGAAAAGACGTTGAAAATATTATAGAGCAATCAATCCTATGCAAGTCGTATGTAAGTGTCAAATAATGGAAAAAAAAAAAACTCTAAACAATTCATCAATTAGATAGGGCTATTTTGAATCTCTTAGGAAAAAGAATCATATCCTTCAATAGCAACCTTTCAGAATATCCTTGATGCCACGAGATAAATCAATAACAGAACATTTAAAGAATCCTTTCAAAAACTGCAAATCCCCGCTGGCATGGATAATCAATAACAGAACATTTAAAGATCTCTTTCAAAAACTACAAATCCCCGCTGGCATGGATAAACAGCGTTCACATCCGTCGAAAGCTGTTTTGCACAGGAAAAAAAAAGAAAAAAGGAATCAATATCTAAATGATGTAAGCGCTATCTTGAAGTTAACACGTGCCCTTTTTCCTTGTGTGATTCCCTTGAGATAAAGTTTGCTTTGTGAAAGATATCGATGGTAATAAAACTTATCGTGAAGCAGTTATCGACGATCGAGTACTCTTAGATGCGATCACAAATACATGTACATTGCATAGTTATTCCTGTGTATCGGGCGAAATAATAATAATATTAATAATAACAAAACTAGGTCTTACGATTTATGTCTCATGAGTGTGTTTGTTTTGCTGTTGGCCTAACCAAAGAAGTCTATTCTGACTAAGCGATTTGGCTCCCAAGTAAGTCACAACAAAAAGAAGCTTTATATGACTAATAAGAGAACGTCCATTTCACTTTTATGTTAAAAACGTAATTTTTACCTCTTACATAAGAAGATATTGAATGCAATTTTGTGCTTTGTTTTGATGACTGTTTTCTTTTTTGCTGCATTACAAGACGTACTTTTTGTCCTGAAACTGAAAGCTGCATTCCAACAAGTTGACAATGATTATCATTTGCAGTGATCTCCCCAGAAAGTTTGGATAGCATCGGGGTAAGCGCCCGTTAGAGTCCTTAAATGTTTCAAAAAATTCGCGTTATCATCATAAAATTTTAAAAAATTGATATCAATGATATAAGGCAATTACGTATATTTCCATAGCATTCTTTATTTCCCTAAGTTATAACATGATTCAGTGTCAATCTCATTTGTCTTTGAATTTAAATAAATTATATTTCTTCGTTCCTTCACTTCCCCATATATTCTGATTGTCACATTAAAATTAAAGTCTTTTAGGCAAGGTCCTTCTGTACTAATTGTCGTAAGGTAATTCAGCACCCTCTATGTCAACCTGTTCCTTAGCACACTCATTATTCTATTTATCGCTGAGAATGACCTTTCGCAGTCTGGTAAAAATGGAACATAAAATTTATTAATGGATGTACAAAAAAATACAAAACTATCTGAATCCTAAGTCAATTACTGATCAAACTATTTTACTGTGTAAATATAAGAGCAACTCATGGATAAAATGCAGCTTTCATTCCTTGTCACTTTTCCAGAAAAAATATGAACAAATATAATCACAACTACAACTACTGCTTCTACATGTACCATAAAAACAAAAATATTCTAATAATCTTCAAAATTCAGCAATTTGGAAAATTTACTATGTGATACAGCAAATTCCACCGAAGGATATGAAGTCATCCATTCAGTGTTGAACCCCGTCCTTTGTTTCTGAAGCTCTTTCTTTGGGGGAAATCACGATATCTGAATCGGAATTACCATATTGACACGAATCTCTGATCTTCGTAACCTGGCAGTTGGGCAAGCCAGGTACAAAAAGATAAGTGATTGAGTAATTATCCTGGATTATCTGAATGAAATACCCATGAAGAGGTAAGAATATGTATCATCTGAGTAATAGGGATATGAATTAGGTTACATGTTTATTTAACAGATTAATTTTTACAAGAATATCCGGAAACATAAAAGCGTAGCGGCAGGTTCTGAGGCGTAGTGGACTGAAATGATAGCGTACCGTGATCTCTACGGTAAAAGGCCCTGGGAGAACACTGATTTGCAGAGGCTGTAATCAGTAACCAAAAGCTTTCCATCTCCTAATCCAATTCTGTTCCAACATTCGTGATTTGTGTTTCGTATTCGATTGCTTTGCCCGCATATTACCATTCGGGACCTTGCTGATGACCCAGTTATACAAGGGCTACACGAGTCTCTCTTCTGCTACTTAACCTTTCCATTGTTGTTACAGACTAAACGTAGCACTCACAACATTTTCATCCTCTGTAATGTTTCAAACGTAAACTGATGAATATTTATTTTGAAATATCTTTTCAGTGAATTAAGTAGGCTGGACACAGCTTTTCCCTTTCATTCCGGTGGCCCCGAGAGGACTAAGGCGCTTGACATCTCACCTCTGTCCGCGTGGGTTCGAGTCTCGGCTCGGCCAATTTGGGTATTTGAGAAAGCTTGCCAGTAACTTCCCGTGGGTCGATCATTCTTCCCGCGGTTTTCCAGGGCTCTTCCTCCACCGAAATATACTGGCCGCCATGCATAGCCTTTCATGTGCTGAAAAATGACGCTAAACCCACAAAATCACAAACCCATTCATTCCAGGGAAAAGCATACGTTGTACTACCGGTAAAAACAACGTAATTAATTCTTTTCTTGCTTCTTCCTGTAATTTATTTTGGAATCTCTTTTTCTCTTTAAAAGAAAAGGTCTTGTATTTAGATTATTGGCCTTTATCAATCAAAATTATACACGATTTCGGGCAACTGTGAGTGTATTATGAAGATTAATTTGTATGCAAGCAATTTTGTACCACTGAGTGGGGATTTAACATAAAAAGTTCGGTTCCTAATGACATTCTTAAAAACAATGTTTCCGACAGTGTTGACAATATAATGATTCCACAAAACAAAATTCATCGAGGGAGAGATTATATTGCTATATTTTACATAGAGAAACTCCATACGTCAAATTTTTTTATTATTTTAGTAAGAATTTGCTGCCTTTAAAAGACCTAGACTTTGATCTACTTCTTATACTGGGCATTAATTCTGAGCGCGTTTCGTCCCAGACATGCTAAAGGAAAATGTCATTTTGATGTAATTGCGTGTGTCTAAACAGCCTGCTGGCGAAAAGACGGTTGGAGAAAGTCCAGAAATTAATGCAAAGTCAGATTCGCTTGGATTCGTAATTGATGCAAATATTCCATAAACAACAGAAGAAGAAGAAGACGAAATCTAAAAAGAGAAAGAAAATTAGAAAAAGAAGAATTAATATGCAGTTCAGTAATTCAGCTGAATTCACAAAAGTTATGAACAAATTAACTCTAAAAACTTAGTTTTGTAACACGGAAGAATATGTTCAATTTGGGATTGAGTATCGACACAGCCAGACTTGTTTTTGAACTGTGCAGTGGTACCTATTTCAGAATTGTGGTATTAGGTGAAACACTTATGATCCTACATAGAGTGTCTTAATGGCCGCAAAGCAAAATGTTAGTAAAGGTTCGTAACAGGATAGGCATTTAAGCCTACAACTTCTAAGAACAGTGGTGGGTTAAGGGATAGTGCCATTCACCTCCACCCACCACCGAAAAAAAAAAAAAAATGCCCTGAACGTTGTCAAGGGTAAATTTTCGTTACAGTTTAATGGCTAAAATTATTAAATGGAAACACTTAAAATGCAGGAGCATATGGGAATTCCGTCCCACAGACTCCTCACTTACTTCTTTACGTAGCCCCCCCCCCCCCCAACAACAATACTAAACGATATTTCTGGATCCGCCCCTGAAGAAATATCAATGATCTGGAAATTATTTTTCACTTTGCACACCAGACCCTCCTGAAATGCTTTAGATTCTTAGAAAAAAGAATTGTATTGGTTGTATGAAAGTCAACAATCAGGCAAAAGCTATATCGTAATACTTGATGATTTTATTCTCTGATGAGCATCCATTTCTGTACTATGCATATGCGATGCGACATGTGTTGAAATTTGCCTCCTACTTAATGACGGAAACCTATTATGGTCTTAAACTTACGAACAAGTTAGATATCTGATCATCTTGGTTTAGGCTTAAAGTAGAGGATGTGACGATCCCTTGAGTTTTGAGTACCTACTTCGATCATAATCTTCGTTGACATGCCACCGACGATACTTGTAGATAATTAGATGGCTGTCAGCCATGGTTAGCATGGTAATGGCTCTGAGAGGCCGTCTTCAAGAAGCAATAGAGAAATGCTTCAGTGAAACATTTTATGTTCGCGCCTCGACGAGTTTTTTTGAAGATTACCCTCAAAATCATACGTTTCGTCTGAAGTACATTGTCATACCATTTTTCCTCAGCACATGAAATGCTCGCTACATATTAGGGCAACTATTTTAGCAGAGAGACGCTATTCACTTAAAATGAATTTTTTTACCTGATCGAATGAAGCGTTTCCTTAGAACGCGCACGTGATATATTACGACAAATCTCCATGACGCCACGTGGTGTTAGACAGTATGCACTTGACGTCACACAATGTAAGTCAGCTGCGTTCCCTAGGTTTAGCATCTCTCGTATTATTCGAGGTTTTCAGCTTCCGTTTTGAGTCAAACATGTGTGTGGAAGTTTTATATATAATATTTGTTAACAGAACAGAAAGCAACAGCCATTAAAATTAACAGGTAAAAGTAGAAGTAACAATCCTAAATTGCTCCCTTGATTGTGAAAAAAAACGGAATCATTGACCAGTACATCGATCTTTTCGATAATTGTCTGTTGACATCATGTTCTGGATACTTCAATCAGTCAATGCAACCTTTATACACACTCCATAAAGATAGTAAATGACCTTAGGAATGAATAAAATGATACAGATGTACACCATTTCACTAAAAAAAAGCTTTAAAGCCTACAAGCAAAAAGAATTGCTTTTAAAATCAGGTTTAACCACTTGTGTTGTGAATGTGAAAGTAATTTTCGGTCTGTCACTTCGAGAGCCATAAATGAGAATTTGTAAAGCACGTTTTAACACCGCATGATATTATTTAATTCTGGAACTTGGTCAATAAAATCCACCTCGGCTATCGCAGAATGCAGATAGCGCATTCAAAGGTCCAAAACAAAGTGAACTTAGATTATTATGAGTTTTTGTAAGAATTAGGAAACTTCTACACTATATGTATATTGTAATTGTATCTGTCTGTACAAAATAATAAATTGGTCCTTCAGTTAACAGATGAAGTATTTACACATCAATATTTGTTTGCGTTGGCATAGTTTGTGTTGGGAATATACTCTCCTCATTGATGTATTACATGTCGTATTTACGACAGTGATGAATAATAATTTCAAAGTGTTTTGTATAGGGCCCAATTTCATTATAATAGTTGGTAAGCTGCAACGTCAGGAGTGATTGGTCGTTCCAACACTTAGGGTTTTGCCCTGTACAATTCCGTTTACTCATTCCATCTGATCAGCGGTGTCCTTATTCAAACGAATCTGTCGGAGTAGAAATTTAGTGAAATGAACAACATTCCTGTGTACGAGAGATAAAAGCTTTCATCAAAACAAACAGGAACTTTATTCTAATAATTTAGTAATTGGCTTTAGTATTACTGTAAATTGTTATCATATACTGAAAATGGTCATTTACATACCTGGTTCTTGTTTCAATGCTTGAGCTCACCTTGTCTACCAGCTTTTACTTTTTTTGTAATAGATTTCGATGTTTCTCTGGTTAGAACAATGATGTTAGTTTATCATAAACAATGTTTCCAAGTATAAAACAACCCAAAAATGCAAAAGATGAAACCGGATTCTGTTGACACTCTTAAACATATACCCGAGCATTTCATAAATAAGCGACTCTTTTACGTTTTCTCCTTACAAGAATGTTTCAACAGGCGACAAATCACATTAACATTCATCATTCATTGCAAGTCTGGCTTTTTAGCATATATTTAGCATGGTACTCTCTACATTGCCTGTCAGTGGGAGTACTTTTTAGATACTGAACTAATAAATATCTCTAGTTGTAGCTATGACAAAATTTTAAGAACAAGATTACCGGCCGGCGACACTCAGGTTAAATTAAAACTTTCGATTTTAAATAAATGATGGATACTGACAATTCGTGGTGCTAAAATAGCATGGAAGCACTTCAGTTAGGGTTTGATTTCATCCAAATGAGTTTTTGATTCCCTTCCTTTTTATCGAACTTTTGAATAGAATAGAAAGTTTAAAACGATTGAAAATTTATTGCTACAGTAGGATTTATCATCCACTGGGAGGAAACTGCAGGCTTACTTAAGTTACTGAGTTTCTATGTTCAATTGATTTTCTATTATCTTGATCACAAGGTCAAGGATAGAAATATGCTGCAAGACTTTGTTTCCGAAGAGTACTTTACTCATCAGGCATTATCAATCTTGTAAAATGTGTTTGCCCCTCATATCAATCTGCAGTTTGTTATCCATTTACATTGCATGGGTAACAATCTTTGAATAATCAGTTATGTCTACAATACCATGCGGCTTGCAACTTACATCAATTCACTAATATTGACAAACAAAGAAAAATTGGCCACCATTTTTTAATCCAATATTTTTATGCCGATTAAATATATCATTATTTAATCAGACGCACTGAGATAATAGTTTTCTACGGAGACAAATTCTAATTATAAAGAGATACCTAACCAGACGTACTTTGTATAAAGTTAGGTGTCACACGCATGACCTGAGGTTTACTCATTACTGATATAACATTGATGATTGATCAATATTCAGAACATCTTCATCTCAGTCCAGAGACGAATATATTCACCTCTTTCTAGCCTGCAGTGACGGGACTTAGATGGGCTGTACTGCATTTCCGGAGCAAACATTTCCCAGTTTCTACATCCTCGACAGAAAAAATTTGTAATTAGCATATTTCTAAACAGTGAAATGTAAATCCCGTCTCAAACAAGTTAAAATATTGCATACAATCAAATTGAATTCCTACATTAAAATATTGCATACAATCAAATTGAATTCCTACAATTACATGTACAATGAATGAATTCATTGTGCCAAAATGCATTGCAATACGAAGAACCACTTAGGAAAAATATAGTTGTTACACCGCCATACAATTAAAAGTCTACACTATTATTAATCTCTTTTAGCTTTTTCAGTTCATGAATTGTACGCTTTAGTACTCAGTGCTGCATAGTATTAGAAGATCATTTGTTGAAAACAAAACTCGAGACGTCTTCCAGATTTTACAAAATAGCCCCATATAAATTGCATACAATGTTATCTGTTGAAATATGCATATTTTAAAATAATTGAGCTAACTCTCTTATACTTGTTAATTTGTTTCAAAAATGAAAGAATTTCTATATTGATTTAACTGTAAAAACCTCAAATAAAAAAGACGCTTAAGTGTATTTAGGTACCTACTTGTCTCATTTTTGTGGTTCAACCATCGATGTGTAAAATTAACTTGTATCCGAATCTGTGTTCTAATCTGAACGTCTTATTATGTACCACTGAAGAGGCACGAGCTAAACATTTCATATTCATGGCGCAGGAAGTACATTGGCTTTATGATCAGACTGTGAATGGATCGGGGAAGCTAATATTTATTACTCTACATGTTCTAATTTCTGGGACTCCAATATACATGTACATGTATTTAATAAAATGTGTATACCATGGTTTAGCATGTCACTGAAGTTAACTTTGGTATTTGCGATCGAATGTCTTTTGAACAAAATCAGAGTGGAAGCGCAATCCGGCGAAATGTTCCAGGCCAGGGGAGGATGGATGGGGAGATCAGAGCAAGCAACCTCTCCCCCACCCCTTCGAAACCTTCTAAAAATGATCGCGAAACAACCGGAATGTTTCCTAGAATACGTTTTATTTACAGTTAGATGATTAAAATAATGCGGTGGGAACGCTTACAATGCAGGAGCTTATGGGGACTTCACCCCACCCGGGGGTTCCGACCCACAGACTCCTCGCCTACTTGTATACGCCCCCCCCCCCCACCAACGATATTTCTGGATCCGCCACTGCAGGCTACCTTTATTTTTTTTCGACAGAACTCATCTTTTAATGGATGAAAACATGAACTAGCGCTATAAATTCAAACAAATTCCGGTTCAAGTAATGTTCATATATTTTCTTTTTTTTTTCTTCTTTAGATTAAAAATGAAAAATTCTTGACAACCTACATGAAAAAGGCCTGCCCTGCCAGGACACCATAAATTGATGTCTAAACTGTTCCCTTTCATTCTAGGGGGAAAATAGGCTATATTACCAGTAACAGCAATGCTTTTCAGTCTTTTCTCTTTTCTTTCATGTAATGCATGATGACTTTTTTCTTTTGATCGTCGACCCTGATTTTCAATAATTAATTATACATGATTCCGTTTCGCTATGTTATGAAGATGAATTCGTTCACGAGCAATATTGACTACCACTTTGTGAAAATTTAAGTGGGAATCGATGCTAGACGAATAATATTTAATTATTTAAGTACAACCCCAACAAGGTTTAGTTCCCAAACGGCCTGCAATGATTACGTCCCATTGATATGTAAGAGTTATCCATCATTGAAACTCTTTAGGTAGAAAAACTGATGCGGTCTACTGCATCGCATGACAGTTGTGGCAAATAGGAACTAAATACGTAGAGGCTAGTTTCATAATACAATCTAAAACTTGTCTGCTTGCTTACAATTCCGCTTGGAAACCGTATAATATTTGTACTTTAACTCATAACTCATAACTCATCCAATAAGCTTCAATTAAGAATATTTTATGCCATTCTTTAACAAATCTGACAGAAAAAAGGGATAACTTTGTCAAATAAACGTTGTCTTATTGTAATAAATTTGGGTATGTTCCATTTGTATTTACGTCTATATTTATAGGTTCGTTAGATTTTAGTAATTAGTTGTTTGATTATGGGAAGTCGGTGTTGGGAAAATATTTCCCAGCCCGAGTAATTAGCCAATTTCTAGGAACAGACGTAATACTTACAGTTTTTAAGAGACTTTGCAATGGCATGGATTGGTTTCATGGTTTGAGATGGGGACAGACTAGCATAAGTGGGCATGGAGTCAAGTAGTTCCTATCTTAATTCAGAGATGTTGACTGATTGTGCCTTTCGGTGGGAGATTTCGTGACAAGAACTACTGTTTTGTGCCATGGAATAATTGCGAAGAGGTCATTACTTTGTTTTGAGATGCCTCTTATTGTAGCAGTTGGAGGAAGTACACGTGCGAAACGCAGTTCAGACTGTTGTTTTTAGTACTCACGGTACTAATTATACGGAACAACTGTGAACCAGTCTAGAAATGATACAGTAGAGTATATACGGGTTTGGGGGTCCATAATTGGTTAATAATGAAAATTAAAATTTTAGTAAAACAGTTATTTTGAGAGCTTATCCTATCTGTACCCCCACCCCCACCCAAAAAAAAAAAGAAAATAGACAAGATTCTATTGATGCAGTTTTAGTATTTTTATAGTTCCCTGCATTGGGTGTTTGAATTGTGTTATGTGCTTCATGCCATGGCATGCTAACAAGGAAAAGTCAAACAATTGTGAAGTTGTAGCTGTGACATTGTGGTCATTTATTTATTGATTAGAGAAAATTTGTTTCTAGTCTTGGCGCGTTACGAGTACTTCCAGTTGACAACGAATGTTGTCGGGAGGTCCTTGGAAATAGGGGAAAACAAGGGACTTCCAGAACAACCTCACGCAGGTGTTTGATTCGCTCGGTAGAAGAACCCCTGTGCGTGTTACATTATTAAGCTGTTTATACCTTATAATTCTTTTTGACTTTCGGAGTGATAATTATGTCTTTAATGTTTTGCCTTCTTATTAGGAAAAAATTTAGACAAAAAGTTTTGTTTGTAAGAAATTTTGACACAGAATAGCCATCTTAAAATCTTCGTTTCTTTTAATTATCTTATGGTATTTTTCAGTTATTGTCATAGGGTGATACTCCCGTAATTTTGACAAGCATCGATTCCGTGTAACATCAAAAATTAGATTCATAATGACATTAATTAAACAGATGTGTCATACAGTGTTGACAATATAATGATTCCAAAAGAGAGTCATCCAAAGAGAGATTCCATTGCCATATTTAACATGGAAGTGCTCCTTTCGTAAAGTTTCGGAATTGATTTTTTTTTTTACCAAGTACCAATTCTCTTCTTTTTATTTTGACTTTGTCCAAATAATTCTGCCATTTAAAAGACCTTGACTTTAGTCAGCTTCCTGTTATTGGACATTGATTCTGAGCGCGTTTTTCCCAGACAGGTTGAAAGTTCATTACAGGAAGAAAAATGTTGTTTTGATGTAATTAAATGAACAGCCCGCTGGCGCCAAGAACTACAGAGAAATCTGAAGAAAGAATGTCAAGTCTGAGTAGCGTGGGGGGCGTGATCGACGAAAGTAATCAGAAAAAAGGAAAGAAATATAGGAAGGAAGGACGACAGAGAAATAAATATAGAATGAAAATTGGAAGAAAGACCATTTAATAGACTGAGCTGAATTTATCGAAGGTATGAATAATTTGATGGTGAAAACTCAGATCTCTTGACTGGAAAGAATATGTTCAGTTTATAATTTAGTATCGACATAGTCTAGACAATAACACCATATTTCAGGTTATAAAAATAGTGATTTGTGAACCCTAACATTATCTCGAGTACTTGATTGTGTTAAAAGTCAAGAGAAGCCGTCTCTACACTTTGAGATGAGATGGCGACTTGTGTATTTTTTTGCTAATTCTCTGATACGTCTCCTGTAGTAGCGTAAATACTTAACTCTGGCTTAGTTTAAATAATACTTATTTGCTGCATCTTTCAGAATATAGTACATAGTAAATACACAGTAAATACTCCGTTTCATACTTTTTACAGCTTCAAAACAAAGACAAACTACTCCCCAGGTGGCATTCTCGCTTTGCTCGAAATGCCACTATCACCACGAGTGTAAATTAGCCACTTTATTGCAGAAACGCCTGTGTTGGATTATGCCTCATTTTCAAGGGATTTGTAAAAAGTAACAGAAATTACAGAAATGTTAAACCTTTACCAGACAACTCTAGCACTATTATTGTTATCTTGTCATCTTTTCTTCGCCAAATTTCAACGAAAAAAGTACCCCGGGGTCACACAGTCTATGCAGAGAGTGCCGTTATTTGCCTGAGTCATTGGAGAGCAATCTGAAACCAAGTATGTGAAACCTCATCTTCGGTAGCCAAGGTTCGTCGATCCACTTATTTTCACACTGATGTCGAACGAAGTGTATTGACGACCCTTGGTTAGCGAAGATGGTGAACCATTATAGTCCATCGGGTAACTTCCAACTATTTTTTTGATGATGTGATCTTTGATTTGTATGTTAAGTCCTACGTGTTGAAAAGGTAAACAGCTGGTGACAGTGTTGTGCAGTGTCATTTTTGGATGGGGTTTCTAATGGACTCATGTGTGATTTGTCTTTCCAATAATGAGGTTTCCCCGTATAATACCATTTACTCCTTCTATCTAATCAGCAGTCTAACTAAACGAATCTGTCCTATTCGAAATATCGTGACATGAAAAATATTCTTTGATTAAAACAAACAAGAACTTCATTCTAATAATTTGTTAATTGGCACTCGTATTATCAAACAATAAATTACTTTAATGATATAATAAAAAATGGTCATTAATAATGTTTTTTTCTCCAAAGATTAAGGTTGCCTTTTCATCAACATACCTAGTTCTTGTTTCAATTTACGCTCACATATTTATCAGCTTCCACTATTTTGTAATAAATGTATCTCTGGTTGGAACAATGGGATTTTATCATAAACAAGGTTGCCAAGTATAAAAACGGTAAGAAAAAAAGATGACTAGAGCTGACAGATGATTATTTTAATACTGGTTACAACACATCCTTGATCAAGCTAAATGAAGATAATCGACCCGTTTCCCTAACGATAAAAGCTGGTGAAATGTAGGAGCATTTAAATGTTTTGAAAAATGGACATTTTTACTAAGTTAAGAGTTTAAGCAAATCAAACCACCACCACCACCACAACAACAACAACAAAATGTATCGGTTTTATGTACATTTTATTTCGCTACACAAAGTCAAATATATATCAGCAAGTAAAAGTCATTGTATAGAAAAGGTATAGAAAACAATACCCTCTAACCAAATGTCCATAAAAAAATAGCTGAATTAGTATTTTAAAATGCATTAATGTTTGCACAGGTCGAAGAGAACAGATCCCTCTTATCAGGTACATCGAGAAAAATGAATGTTGGTGAGTGAATTTTGCACCATGACATAATTATTATTTTCACGTTGGAATTCCCAATAACAGCCTTATCGCACTTTTTGGAAGAAAAAAAAATCGGATGTTTGGCAGAGGCAGCCATTTTTACTTTTATTAATGCAACTGTGTACATAAAAACAAAGTATTGACTCATTAGAAAAATAAGATTTGAATGCTAATTTCAGTCAATTATATATTTCTTCGCTTGGATATGTTTCAATGACCTGCTATTTACTCTATATACTTTCAGGAAATAGACTAAATACTACTTTGTTGTGCAAGAATGTTGTGCAAATTGTTTTGTATTTTCCCCAAAATAGGGAAATCAATCTGACTCACACATCGGAGGTATTTTCTGACTTGACAGAAAAGGCCGAGGTTGCTCCACTTGCGGAATTCCGACACAAAAAGCATGCGAGACTGATTTACCGCAGTTCGTAAATCGTTATTGATTTCCCTAAGTGCAGTTTACTTTTGTTGACTCATCGGTTTTTTTTAAACAGAGCTTCTATTGCGATTGCTGAAATTTTATCAACATTATTATTTTTAATTATTTGATAAGAGACAGAAGTTGCAGTCACGTCAAATTTAGTCCAATGTCTCCCAGAGTTCGTGACGCTGTGACTCACTGAATTAACAAGTGACCTCATATGGATGACATAATAATTGAATAGTCAGGTAATTTCGAGTTTCGCAGTAAACTTTGATTTTACAAATGCAAACATCCTTAAAATAATGTTTCAGTGATCATTACATCACATTACCTTGCGTCATTTATGGCCAATCTGGAGTCATCTCCTAGTTTGTTATTTTTTAGAGTATTCTGTCAATAATGCGTTAGTATTAATGCTTTTCAGATATTGAAACATAAAACAAGCTGAAATATAAAACAAGAATTTCAAGGGAGGCATAAAATGGTGTGGTTAAGATTAAGATGCTACGACATTCAACGTATGTTGATTATATATATATATATATATATATATATATATATACAGTTCCATTTTTTAAAAATAAAAATAAAAACATGTTGTAAAAATAGCAACGAAGCACCTCAGGCAGTGTTTGCTTTCATTAATTTCATTCAGTTGTTCCTTTTTTGTATTGTACCTTTGAATAGCATACAAAGTATGAAACTATCAAATATTTCCTCGACTGGACAAATTTTCAATCGGCGTACTTTTCAACAATGAAATTTAAATCCCGTCTCTAACATTAAACATTAGACCTGAGGTGTGACTTGCTCACAATTCGTTTAAATAAAAATTTACCACATACATTCAAATTATCCAGGCACGAACTAGTATGATAGTATAGATATAATATTAAATATACTTGATCAAAAATATAATTTATTCTCACCTGACGGCATGAATTATGCTCAGTGGAATTGATTTTATATTTTCTTTACAGGTTGGAAAATGCGCTGTATTATCGATCCAATCAGCTGGGGACCATCGCCGGATCAATAACTTTCTTTAAAAATCTTGGCATTGTTTGCATTTTTCTTAATTTCCAGTTCCTACTTGATAAAATTACTAGATATAGTCTGGTGAGAGTATTTTTAGTGTATTTTCGTTCAGGAGCATCATTAACGACTTTTGAAGAAGGAATTTTAAAATACAAAGCGGTTGTCATTAATTCATTGTCCGAAAACTTTGTATGACAAAAACGATATATTTAGAAAGTGGTTTATATCTCATTAAATTAGATGCTGATGCCAAATGCTTCACATTGAAAGTATATAACGCTATTTACAATTTATGTCGAGTTTATTAGTTATGCAAATTGAAGAAATTTCGTAACCATTTTGCCTCTTCAATGCTTTGATCTTTGTGTACTTCCTTTGTAGAATTTGTCATTGAGTGGATAACAACATGCATGAGAAAATAAAGACGGCCATAACGTAACAAAAGAAGTGAAGACACTAACACACGTGTGAATCGTAAGTTACATTAATTCGTTTAACTTACGACGCAGCTAAGTATTTTGGTATTGACATCAGTCTGTGAGTATTCTTCATATATGATGGTCAAAATGTTCGATGTTTCTCTCAGAAACTTCCCACATATATTCTATGCCTGCAGCAGATTGAAACTCTTGCAGATAATTTCTGCTGATCAAATTGTCTGATCTTTCAAATCGTCCAGGTTTTATATCATCCGTACTAGGAATAGTTTTATGTGTAAGAAATAATCAATAGATAACTATCTCATGTCGGAAAATGAATCATCGTACATAGGCATTCTACATATGAAACGTTTTCGTTGCGTTACTTTGACTCTTTGTTTACATGGCAATGTATCAAGGAAGCTGATAAATGTTAGCTTCTAATTTAATTAAAACATGATTGTCTGTACCGCTCTTTGTTTGCTGTTTAAATGTCGTGAGATATACAGAAAACATCCCTTTTTCTAATAAATGTTATGCAAAACAGACATAAAATTAATTTATCACCAAGTCTGTGCTAAAAACTGTTTGTATATCGCCCTCTCGTGTAAAAATAACGAGAAACGATAGTTGCAGATAGGTATCAAAAGAATATTAAATTGGCACACCCAGTCATTATTTGCAAATAAAAGTTCGACTTCCTACAGATTTGTATTGATATCAAACCAAAATATCGACTATTTTCAGAAATGAACTCGAAAGGACCGTAACTTATACCGTATGTTTTGTGTCCATCGACTTTCCATACAATTCGACTTTATTCAAAATTGTTCTTTCCACACGATTGCGAGCCAGTTCTGTTGATAAGTTATTAATGAACGAACTGCTGAATAATTTTGTTCAGATTTATTTTATTGGTATGATTCAAATTTTTTGCCTAATACTGCAACAGTTCATAATTTAGCACTTTGAAGGAATTAGCACACATGTTTTGCTCAGCAGATTTAATTATATAACGTCAAGCTGTGATTGGCTGATACTCAGGATTAACCTTTCATGGTGTGCACGAGACTGTTGTGCATATCCTTAACGATTGCAATGATTCACCTTCACTCAGCACGTGGTTACTATTATTAGACGGGACAAGCTTTGCTATTGGTGGTTCTTTGTATATGGACAACCTGTTGTGATAGATGTATGTAAAAAAATACGATAACAAAGAACAACTTTTTAAAACTAGCAGTTTAAAAGTTGCAAAACACATATGCCAGAGTTTGTACTGTTTATTAAACTCAGAGTAACGTGAAAATGTTTCGATTTGTCTTGTAATTTTTATGCTTTTATAAGGTTATGGCCAGGCAAGGTGCATCACACAATACATGATCACGTCTTGAAATATTATTTTTTTTATATACAACTTACTAATGCACATTTCCAATGCTAACCATATCTAATATATTTATATTTTCAAATACATCAACATTTGCGGTTATTCGGAGAAGAAAACAAATGTTACCGTCTCTGGAGCTTATAGTTTTGTTAAAACATAACTATTTGAAGCTCGTGTGATTAAAATCGATATCTAACATAGCGGAGACACGAAAGAGACGAAAATAGGGATGTTGTCTCGTGAACTTTGAAAATCCTATTCCACTTATTTATAATAGACAATCAGATAAAAATTTTATGGTAATTATCTAGTGAATGACGTTTCGTTAATTGCATTAATTAACCACTCCTCGGCGCTCCATACTATATTGTGCACTAGACTAAACGACATTGAACTACATTCATCTTCACGTTGTTTCAAAGCCGGCCAGCGTAGAACAGGAAGAAAAAATCAAGTTATCTCCTTTTCACCCTTTCCTTCACAGTGATTTGAAAACTCGACCGTTAATTTGAACAATTTAATTCACGTTCCTCTTCAATCAGTAACCTTTAGGTCTGAGCAACAACTGCACATAGCACAATTCAATTCAACGCCCAATCAGTTGGGCCACTGAAAAAGCGCACAGAAATAGTCAACTTAATCAAGGATCAGGATATCGATAACTTTTCCTGACATAAACATGGCTAAAAACATGAGGCGATGAGCCAAAGTGCGCGGATTTAACACCCCCTGGTTACTCCATCAAGTCGTTTCCCCGCCACTGCAACCTTCAATTTCGACCACACGTCGTTTGAACTGGTCTAAGCCACCCTCACAATGGAACAAAGGACAGTCCAATTTTGTTTGTGCCTCTACCACCCTCATCCTAGTCGAATAAACAAACTGACTGAATCTCTGTTTTTGGAACAGTTTCATAACCTCCTAGATTATGGAAATTCGATAGGTGGCAGTCTGATTATTTTTGGAGATTTTAACTTTCACTTTGACTGTCCTGGAAACCCATACACATCAAAACTCCTAGATTCAATTCACGTTTTTTACCTCGAACATTCAGTTAGACAACCCACCTAAAAACATGGTCACATATTTCTTCATTAGACCTGATGCTAATATTATAGTCTTCTTTGGTGTCCGACGAACTTGGATCAGATCACCTATATATCATATGCCAGCTCGACGTATCAGTTCCTAATTCTCCATCTTTGTTTGCTACTTAGAGAAATCTCCGTGTGATTAATAGAACCCATTTAATGCATGGCATCCAAGCAAACCTAACAACTGTGTTACCTCCTACAGCAGAACAACTTGATAAGTGCTTGCGTTCATTGCTTGACAAACATGCCCCAACAACCATGTGCAGATTATCCATTCAGAAGTGTTCTCCGTGGTATAGCAGTGTTAGGGAAAAGCCTCGCACTGCTAAAAGAGAACCCTTTTGCAAATTGCTTCCGTGACAAATTGCAACCCATTAGAAATCATCTTGACAATACAATTGCAATTGACTCATCGTCACCACACAGTTGTGGCACATAATTTCAAAGGCAACCTTCAACAGCAATTGAGCATGTCTCTACTGATTTCTTACGTAAAATCATGATGAAGAGTGCCCCAACGTCATATGAAATTGATCCGATTCCGACATCACTGCTGCTTGAGTGCTTAGATTCAATATTGCCTTCACTAACCGATGCTATTAATACTTCTCTCTCATCTGAGAAATTCCCATCATTTTCCAAAACTGCTATAAAGCCTGTGTTGAAAAAACCAACGCTTGACCCTAACGATTTAAAAAAAACTACCGTCCTGTTTCTAACCTCCCATTCATGTAAAAAAATCTTACAAAACTTTGTTCTGTCCCAGCTGGTATCTCATCTGAATATAAATAGTCTTTTTAGGAATTTACAGTCTGCATATCGCCCTCGCTACAGTACCGAAACTACTCTTCTGAAACTTTTTAATGATCTTCTCTCTGCTTTGGATAGTGGAAACATTACTGTCCTCACCCTCCTTGATATATTACTTCACCGTCTCCAGCATGTATTTAACATTCTTGATACAGTCTTACTATGGTTTAAGTCATACTTAGTCGACAGGACACAAATTGTGTCCGTAAATGGAAAACTTTCCAGCCCAGTTGATCTATGTTTTGGTATTACACAGGGGGTCTGTTCTTGGACCCGTTCTCTTCATTCTATACACTCACCCATTCTCTAGTGTCATAGATCGTCATCCGGTGTCTCACCAATTGTACGCTGATGACACCCATGCTACCATCTAAGCCGTAGAGATGTGCATTTATGATGTGAAGTCATGGATGACATGTAAAAAGCTGCAGATGAATGATGATAAAACTGAAGCCATTCTGATCATCACACAAAGACGTTCTCATTCCCATCTTTTTCCTCAAGCAATAAGTATCAGCAACACCAACATTAAATTCACACAATCAGTACAAAACCTAGGTGTCACTCTCGACGGTACTCTCTCATTACACCAACATGTCATGAACATATGCAAAGCTTGCATATCTGGAGCTGAAACGTATCAGCTCCATTCGCAATTTTCTTTCAGTTGATGCCACTAAAACACTTGTGGGTTCCTTAGTGTTCTCTAGACTGGACTATTGTAATTCTCTTTTATCTGGTTCGTCGCAGTATCTTCTACAGAAACTTCAACAAGTTCAAAATACAGCTGCTCGGATCATCCTTAGAATACCAAGAACCCTGCTATGTACCATCCACTGGTTACCTGTTCGCTCCGGAATCAAACACAGAATCTGTTCTCTATGCTACATTTCGTTCACTGCCTCCAGTCCAAAATACCTATCGGACCTCAGCATCGTGTACACCCATTCTATATTCTTCTTCCGACACTTGTATTCTCATTATGCCTACTATCAAAACGAAGTCCTACGGACAACGTTCTTTTGCGTACCAGGGCCAGCTACCTGGAACGAATTGCCCGTTGAAGTAGACACAATGACACTGTTTTCTCATTCAAGAGTGCTCATAAAACTCATCTATTTCGACTGCAAGAACAGACTTAAGATTTAGCAATGGTTCCTTGGCTTAATTATTTTCAGCATGTTTTTTGTCTGTAATTTCATGGTGTTTGTTTTTGTAATCGTGTCCATATATATGACATTAAGTGTTAACTAATATTGTAAAGAGCTTAGAGATTCTAAAGATTAAGCGCTGTACTAAGTCTGAAAGTGTCTGGTTTCAGTGCATTTACTTCAAGTGTTTGGATTTATATACTTGTAAGCAGTGTAGAATGCAATTCTGAACTTGAAATAATTGCAACTTACCAAAACATTGTCCTCAAGATAACCATACACTACTTTCCTTTGAAATACAGATGTTTCAGCATCACCATCAATTGCACTACACTTAAAGTTTATATTTACAAAATTGGAATAAAAAACATAATATTTGAGACTCTATCAATTCACTCTTCTTTAAAATTTGGTGGATATCTTCCACAAGAACTAAACATGGAGGAGAGGCTTCAAATCTGATGAACGGTAACAGATCCACTCAGCTACAGATCCAGATAGGGAATGACATAAAGAAAATTTAGTTCAAAAATCTATAATCTGATGAATGTGTTATTTTATTATTTCTACAACAACATCAATTCGATGACATCTCCATCTGTGCAATCTTTGCATATCATCAAAACACATATTTATACATGAATTTAAAAAAAGAAATCATACACTAAATTATTGTATTTCAATGATTTTATAAATTTATTTATTTATTTACTTTTGTTGAAAGAGCTCGTACAATGACGTTTAAATTGAATTGACCTGATCAGAATATTTTTGCATAATAAAATTTGTTTTTTGCAAGAGAGTTACTTCAGACATGTCCAGGTTATTATTTTCTATCAACAAATATCATAATCACCGAAGACATACATGATTATATTAATTATAATAAGTCACATTTACTTTTAATATTAAGGAAATCGTGGAATATGTTTCAAGATTAATGATCTAGAGCAGTTAATCTTCAGAAACCTTCATTCATTGAGCTCAAATATATGAAGACCCTCAATCTGTCACAAGGTTTGTTTTTATCATGCAAAGTTAGTTATGACAAAAATAGAATACAGAGAGAATATTGTCAGTGAAATAAACTTGAATGATGGTATTATTGTTTCACATTTCTGGCACGTAGATTTATGTGTGATTTCGTTCTGGCATAGTTGTGGCATTTACTCGGTTCACTCATCAGGCTAGGTTTGGTTGTGCACACATTTGCTACATAATGTTGTTTACAATGTACTGTGTTATTTTCTGGCACTCCTGCACAATTCTGGTACACACTTTGGGCATGCTGATTTTGTCTTCTGAAACTTTGAAGAAAAAAAATATACATTGGGGGAGCCCTTTCAAGAAGAAGAAAAAGATCGTATTGTCCTTGATATAACATAAATCGCAGACCCAAAGGTCTGTAACGCTTACAAAACTCAGATTGACAAGAAAAACCAAATACGATACAGTTCTGAATAGAAAGAGAAGGTAGCATTCTCTGATCTCATGAAAAGGAACAAATTGACACTTTTCATTCTGAAACAAGAACCGGAAACAAGGTGCCAATGAAATGAAGCAAAAAGGGTGGGTCAGTATAAGAACTAAATAAGAAACCTGACATTTGCGTACAGATCCCAGATAATGAACCAAGACGTAATAATCATAGCTGAGGCTGCTTGGTTTATTCTAGAACCGAAGAAGCTGCTATCGAATTTGATAAGTATGCACACATTATCATGCATCAGAATCCTTCAGCTGTCTTATATAAGGACGGACATGATACTTAGAGACATAAAATCTTATTTAATATTTAGAAGGGAGCGAAAATGAGGCACAAGGTTGTAGTTTTCAGAAGGGTACCTCTATTATTTAAAATAGCTCTTAAAAGTAGATGACAATAAAACATACTTGTTCGATTCTCTTGCAACTTGCATTTAATGTCTTAATGAAAATCCAAATACAATTGTCGTAATCAGGCGTGAAAATGTAGGAAGTAACCATCCACGTCAATAAAATGGGTTGTCACCCCGATTTATGAAGAATCTGTTACAAGGATTTGTGTGTATGCAAATAATGCTGCAAATGAGGGTCGCAATGAAGTCGTAAACAGTGGTACTGTACATATACAGACTTTACAGATACTGTCCGAACTGCACACTCTGTTTTCAGCAATTCTGGTGTTGAAAAGCTTTGGATAGCTTTCGAGATAGGGAAATACTTCCGGTGGAATCCAGTCCATTACAAAATTGAGGCCCTAGGATCCATGGCTGATGTACTTCCTACTTCAAGTTCATATTGTTTATGGTACTAGTTTTGTATTTCGTACCAAAGAAAGTCTGGAGTATTTTCGAGGATACAACACAAATATTTGTTAAAATTTGACACATGCTGACATCAGTTGAAGATACACACGTGGCTTTTTGGAAGGGTTTACTGTTATCATTTATGTTTGAGCCGGTACGCGAAAAAATGAACGACGCAAGATTTGATTTGTTTGCTAAATATTAATGTATCTTATAATGCAAATACCACAAACAAAGCGGCTTTTCCACAACATGCAAGACAAGAAGACAAACATACCACTCAGCAGAATTTGGTAAAATAGGCTGGCATACAAATGTTTGACCACACATACTTTATATCCAGTATAAAGGTTCAACCACATACATTTCAGCCTATAGAAAAAAGTTCTGCTGCGTGTGGGTTGAAACCTGGGGTGGGAAAATGGTAACCAAATCACACATCGCTATCATCAGAAGCAGGATAATGGCAAAATTACTTAAATTCAGTTTACAGAAAAAAAGAGAATTTACAGGTAACTGTAAATATTATTGTTCTGGCCCAACATGCACTACCTTGTGTGTACTTGCCAAAAAGATTAAAAACTGCAGCACATTTAATCTTATTTCTCTCCAGCTTTGGGGGCATATTCATATTAGCACAAAAAATATATTCACTTTAAATATAGTACCCAAACTATTATGTGTTGCTTGAATATCAGTGGAGTTATGGTATTGAGAAAAAAAAGCATTTATTTTGGTGTGGTTGTCGCCACTGACGACGACTTCATCATAACTATTTTCTTTTGTTTTTCTTTTAAAAAACTGGGACAAAAAGTCAAATATAGGCAATATTCATTACTTCACCTAAAAACTCCAAAATCATATATTACGGTTTCCCTTCTAATTGTTAAGCCTCTATTGTGAAGTAATTACTATTCATCGTAAATTAAAAATAGAGACTGAGGCGGATTCTGAGTAATCAGTGTTACTCTGATGTAGCGATGAGAATCGTACACTTAGTTTTGAGCTGACTTTGCTCAATAATTTTCATTTTTCAATTGTAATTAGGATAATTTTGTAGCAAGGTACTCTTGTTCTAGTGCAAAGCTGGCTTTTGGAGGCCATTTTGATTTACTATGATGACCATTTTGAAAGTGAACGAAATTTACCATGCTAAAATATTTGCCTCTTAAAGTTGTCTTTGTAGAGTATTTCTGCAAAGTTTCATGCTTGCATCACTACCGAAAGTATTTTTGTATCAACCGGCTCTACCACTGGAATATTTGTATGTACTCGATTATGAGTTATCATTATTGTTTCGTTTTTGTTTTTCTACTAAATATAAAAGATATTAATGGGGGTCAACCAAATAGGAAATACCTTTAATATCCCTACTCCTAAATAATTCCCTTGGTAACAGCTAAGCAAGATTAGTTTCTAGTTTTTGGTCTGCACCACTCAAGTAAAGTTTACTGTAACTATGGGGTAATAATGTCCGTCACGTAGCAATATGTTTAGAAGGAACCAAACGTCGCGTGGTACTGACTCCTGAGGAAATCTCTTTTTCTTTGAAGAACATAAAAAGTCGCGTAGGTTTTTGCAAAATTTGGCATGTCTTCAAAATCTCCCAATTAAAACAGTACATAATATCACTTCTTTGTTGACCTTTACACTACAGCAACAACAAGTACATAGTTGTACTTTGCATTTGAATTTCGTGTCATTTTAAGTATTGCTACTGTCCTTTGTTGAATTTCAGAAACAAAAAATATAAGTTCAGTGAAATTTATTTACAATTTACAACTCTAATTTCATTAATTTTAGGATGGGTCGATGTACTTATTTAAGCCCCATTAATTATATCGTAATTATTCGTCTTTTAATGACTTATTTTAACCAACAGATTTTACTAGTGCCCTAGAGATTTGTTCCACAGGGGTCTGTACTTTTTAGTTTTGTCTTCAGACATACATAATGGATGTTATCTATTTCCTGCATGTACCTTTTTCAATTTAAGTTTTGAGATTTTAGCCTTGAAATGTAAACTTCTCTCTATGTCTGCTTCAATAAAATTATTCAAAAAATAATACATGAAAAATAATGTAGGTAATATAGAATTCTTTCCGTTGTATTACAAACAGCCTTGCCACACTTTTCCATTCGTTATGAATACCTTTCCCAAACATGTTCACTCTACTTTGTTTCATTTGCATCGGCTGTAGGCTTTCATTAAATCTAGTTCGTGTCCTTATCTAATACTTCCTTCACGAGGATTTATATTGTCTTTCCAATTATGAGCTTTTCCCTTAATATATCTTTCATACTATCACTGCTGGTCTTACCAAATGAGTTATTTCTAGCAGATAGTTCGTGATCTGAAAACACATTTCGTGTTCACGAGCAGTAACCGCTTCGAACAAAACAAACATGAACGCTAGTTTAGTAATTTGATAGCTAACGTAATTATTTAATATTAAGCATGAAATTCCTTTTCTCACGAAAAGAAAGATTTTATCAAGTTTGATTGATTACATGGCAAAACGTCTTTTTAGCGACATTATTCGTGCTGATTTGCTATAGACAAGCTCGCCTGCCATCTTTCTGTATGGTCAAAATCAACGATACGACTATTCCTTTGGTCGGAAAAATTCTAGCATAACCAGTATAAGAAAAAGGCTTAACAATTACCATATTTAAACAAAACATGGTCCCACTCGTCGATACAAGACTCAGGGTAAGTCCTTTTCAAAGCAACGACTCGTGAAATGTTTTTCGTTTCTGTCGACAAAAATGTCGCAAAAGGTAAGGCGTAGTGGTAAACTAGACTTTCGACATCCGTCACGGGTCCGGCGTCTTGGGGATATTGATTTAGTTGATTTGTCTTGATACACCAATGATTTTGTGTAGTCTTTTAAAATTACAGGAAAAAAGCATAAGAGGAAACAGACAATAGCCGGTATATTTTGTGGAACCGGGTATTCAAATATTGAAGGTCATGGCCATAAGACTGCGAGAACAGGTTGATGATAACTTCTAGTTTTTAATAGCGTAGAACAAAAACGCGTTATTTTTCTCATTCCTTAAAAATTAATGGTTCGACTTCTTCGGTTCGAAATTTTCTTACCTTACAAAAATTAACCAGCTATCGAGAGGAAGCTATTTTTCTTTGCTATCGTTTTACTATCCACTGATGTTGTATATATCATATATAAAACTCATGGAGAGTTCGGCTTAAATGAAAATGTCTAACCTTCCCAATGAAATCATATCAAAACAATAAAGAAGCATCAGTTTATCAGACGTACGCAGTTTTTGCGATAATATTTACCCAAGTAGATTTACTCAAGTATATATTTGTATGCATATGTGTGTACATGTACATATACAAATATGCAAAGAGAAAATTACATCTGTAAGCAATACAGATATATTTAGCAGTAAATCAGTTAAATTCTGTAAATCTTTCACTATGAGAGAGAAATTACTGATCGTATGCACACTATGACATTCCCGTAGAATTCCCATTTTACCTGTCCAGCACATATGATACCTTTAAATTGTACTTCTCTTCACTGTGTAATGACAAGTATAAGCAGAATATTAGTTAATTTGTGTTCTGGGCGTCTTTTAAAATAATGCTGGCATTTTAGGATACTATATTTTAGGTTACTATTAGTACTCAAATATAGTAGGTTTACAGTAGTATTTTTCTAGGTTGAACTCAAAACTTCCATTATTTTTTATATCGTAGAAGAAGCTAAATTTTGTGTATCGCACAAAACACTCCCTGGAAAAGCACCAGTAAGGGCTAACCTTGACCTCATTAGCATGATTTAATCTAGCATAAAATATAATCATTCATCTGTACTCACCACGTAGCGGTCTACACGTAATCAACTTGAGGACGAGTTAAAACTTTCTCCCGCTCTCTCTCGCTCTATCTTCCTCTCATTCCTCTAACTACTACATGTATAAGCTAATCATATATCTGTATCACTGTATGTATGTATGTGCGTGCATGCATGCATGTGTATGTACGTGCACAAATATAGATATATGTTTGACATTTTACTTTTCTTTTGTAAAGCACAATACAGACAGCATCGTTTTTGGTCAATATATATTAGACATTCTGACTGTATTTTGTTAGTGATATGTACATCAACCGTCTTTCTACTTAGCCACCTGCTTGGTACAAGAGAGTTTTTTTTTTCAATAATCATTCCTACAACCGTTCTTTTTTTATTTATATGTCCTTATTTATTGTGTTTTACTAACTTTCCTTCTGTTGTTCTTTTTTTTTTTGCGTTTTTTTAATACCAAGTCACGTTCATTTGACAAATCCAAATTACCAGAACATGGGAATAAACCCTTTTTCTTTACTCTATTGTCTTCAGTCATAAAATCATATGGGTAGCACTATTGTTTTACACAGAATGCATATATGGCTTTTTCTTGTTCGAGTTAGACGTGCACCTAAACAGAAAATATTACTTCATGACAATGTTGTATTTGCAAATCTTGTAATACCCCAAGCGGCTAAAACTATCCAGTTAACTTTGTTTCAAGTAACTTTAAAGGTGTCTGCTCTACCCTGTACACCATTGATATGTTACATCATAGTTCTCTTTTGGTTTACTTTAATTTTGTCACTAGCAGGTATTGTCGAACTGAATCCAGATCCGCCCCATTCCGACACATCAGATACAAACAGTCTAAACTCATTTTTCTTGGCAAAATGGATGACGCACTTTCCTTTGTTCACTTAAACATTAGATCTATTCAAAAAACAAGCTTGATTGAATTTATTGATAAGAATTTATATGACTTTGATAACGGACACTCTTCTTAATAACTCTATTGACAGTGATAATATTACATTAGATTGGTACCACAAACCAATCAGACGTGATATAACTAATCATCGGGTGGGGGGGGGGGATCGAGTTATTGTCTATATATCAGAAAATTAAGTACTAAAACACGTAACAGAGATACCTGTACAAAATAATGAAATACTTTGGATTCAAATTTATGTAAACAATAGATGTTATTTACTAGTAGTTGTTTATAGCTCTCCATCGGAACGAGATTCTTTCTTGGATTCCTTCAAAAGTTGCATATAATGAGCCATCGGTATTTTTGAAAACTTAATCATTCTTGATGATCTATGTGAGGACTTGCTAAATTCCAATCTGTCAAACCTCAGGGATATAACGGTACTAAACAATTTTAAAAAGATTGATAACAAACCTATCAGAGTAACCAGTCACTCAGCATTCTTGCTCGAACCTGTTATTGTATCACCTAATATAGAAATTCTTAATTTGGGAGTTGTTTCTACTGACATGTCAATAAGTGACCACTGGGCAATTTATTTAATAATAAAACTATATTACAAATCAAATTAATGTTTTTAGATGGAAGGTGTGGTTTATAAATATAAGGACTTTCAGGTGCTTAATACTTTAATAACAAACTTTGATTGGATACACAATTTTAGTCTATATCCCGATATTAACGATGCTGCAAATCTATTTACATCCACCTTATTATATATGGCGGACAGATACATCCCTACAAGACTGGTAACTTTCGACATTCCGATAAAGCTTGGTATGATAAGAAGAAACACTAGAAACAGAGATCGGTTGAGAAAGAAAGCGATCAGAACAATTAACCCTAGAGACTGGGCTTCTATTATTTTGGACTTGTGATTAGGATATTTAGGATTATTTGGAATTTAGCTCACAAATTGTAAGTGTCTTCTGAATTTTCACTTTAAATGTCTAGAAATAAATTGCTTGTTGATTTGTATTACTTAGTTGGTTTCACTTGTTGATTTTTATTACATAGTTGGTTTCGCTTTCTTTCTGTTACATATTTTTAAGACGTAGATTCGTAACAATACAATTACTTGCATGAAAATGATCTTATTTACAAATATCAATCGGGCTTTCTTCCAAATCATTCAACCGTGTACCAAGTGATATGTATCATAGTATTTGTGAAGCACTCGATAGTGGAGAAGACATGTGTGTACTATTTTTTGATGTATCGAAGACATTTGACCGTGTCTGGCATAAAGGTCTTATCCATAAACTTCAAAGCTATGGAATAGAATCAGATCTGATTGATTGGTTCACCAATTGTCTTTCCTATAGAGCACAAACTGTTGTTGTGAAAACTGCAGAATCCACAATTCAGTCTGTTTCAACTGGAGTGCCGCAGGGTTCAGTTCTAGGACCGTTAGTGTTTCTTGCATATATCAATGATATTGCTGATGATCTACTTAGTTTCGTCAGACTTTTGCCGACGACAATTTTCTCTTTCTTGCGCTTCTAGAAGTATGCAAGATATCTAATATATACTCAATGCCGACTTTGAAACTCTACGTAACTGGTCAAATCAATGGTTAGTAAGCTTTAACCCATCAAAAACCGAGGTCATGGTTGTTTTTTTTTTTAGCAAAAAAGAATAACCCACTTTTTCCCAAACTGAAATTCCAAAACGAATCGCTTGCATTTGTTGACAATCATAAACTTTTGGGCCTTACACTTTGTAATAGATGCACTTGGAGTCTACATATTGAAAAAAAAAACGTTAAAAAGCATATAAATTGCAAAATATTTTAAGATCACTCAGGGCAAGCTTTCTGCCGACACACAATACTCGTTCTTGTTTTTATTTTTGGCCTCTCTTCTCAGTCAGCAAATTGTGATTTTTAAAAAATCACAAGGGTTGAGATTGTACAAATAATCAGCAGTGTATGTTACATAAATAAGAACTAGTCTACATACAGTTGTTAAATAATATGTTTTTAACTGCTGGAACAAATAGTCTTTAGTGTTTGCGAATTAATACAGGTTTTGTTACAAATACCTTATTGCCAAATTTCCAAACAGTTAACATGTTACGTTTGTGTTACTGACTCAATTCATGTGAAAAATGTATCATCGTTTTAAAAAGTTTAGAACGCGAGTAATAAAATGAAAAAAGTAAGGAATAAGGTAGTATTTTCTTTACGTTTTTGCATATTATTCTGAAATGTTCAATTGTTATTTACAGTAATGATTTGATATGTAAAGAAATATGACCTTACTGCATGATTATATTTCCAAAGAATAATTATTTAATTATTATTTTTTAATTTTCGTATCTAGACGAGAAAAATACCCTTTATTTGCCATGCTTTAAATATTGGTACCTCTCGCGTACATAAACAATGGATCGTCCATGTAATTTATAGCCCTTTTCTAAATGTGGTAAAATCATTCTCACACACAAAACACACTCAAATTTCAAACATTACATTAGGCCGCACTTACACTATTCAACACTACATCCCTGCCCTATCTTCAACAACACTTTAATTAACTTTACCCTTTGTAAATCGATGCAAAAGTACATTTAAAAACGCTTAATATTCATGTAGTTTTTGTGTTTTCAATGTTTTGTTTGTGTGAGTGACTGATGTGAATGTTTGCCTTTCACAAATGGACTTGATAGTTGCAAAAAGAGCGCATAATCTAGTGTCAAACTAAAAACGCACAGTGTTTAATATATATATACACACACACACACACGGAGTTTTTCATAAGTCACTATTCAACGAAGTTCATATATGGGATCTTGGTGTAAAGCTTGTGAATGGTAATTGAGCAAATGGGATATTTCACTAATGGGCAATACAAGTTATGACTACACTAATTGAACCAATGAGCCTGTTATTGCATCCTATTGTAGTCCCTAAGAAAATCATTAATATTTTTTTCTCTGATTTTTCCTAGAGATTTGCTAACCAGTGAAGATTGTTACTTGCATTTTGTAAAGTCTAAACAGAAAATAAATGTTCATTGAGTTCAGTTTCTTGGGTTTTTTGTAGAATGACAAAGCAAACAGGTGCGATTAGTCCAGTTAATGAAAGGTCATTATGCTAAAATTTCCTGTCATTTTTTTCCAAATGCAGCTATTGTCAGAAAATGCAACAGAACCAATGCCTGTTTTTTATATGCTGTGTACAGGTTAGTGCCTTACATTAAATAGTCTTGGTACATCTGAACTTATAGCTAATGCGCCAGATTTCATCAAAAATGTAGCAAAAATGAAGGAAATATATAAGGAACTTAATTAGTGTAGTGATACTTTAAAATCTAATTTGGAAAACTTATGTTTCATGCAGTATGATGCAGCATTTCTGTCGATACATGTACAGTTATATTTATGTCAATAAATGTGTGTGTGTGTTTGTGTGTGTGTGTGTGTCAATGTAGACACAAAGGGATAAATAACAAATATATAGCAAGATAACACAGTGCAGAGATCAACAAAACAGAAAGTAAACAGATCGCATTCCCTTTAAAATAAGAAAAGTTGCCGTGATGGTATCAAACTTATTCAACCACGTTTATAAATCAGAGTTAAAGGCAAAGATGAAATGTGGTATGAATGAATTCTGACCTTAATGTTATTAAACAGAGTTCCAAGTTATAATGGAATTTCTACAAGCTGTCATTTGCAAACTATTATACTATATTTATTATGGATTCCGATATTAATATTCATCCCATATAATGGAGAATGATGGCAAACAAGTAATATGTCCAAAGTAATTGTTCTGTGCAGAACAAAATTCACAACCGTGTTTAAATATTGAGAAGGTGAATATATATATATATATATATATATATATATATATATATATATATATATATATATATAGATAGATAGATAGATAGATAGATAGATAGATAGATAGATATATACCGGGTTTTTTTTGGGTAGCAACATCCAATTTAACAAATTCGTAAACCAGAAACGTGACTTTTGTTTCTTCTGTCTTTTAAAGAACATCATTTTTATTTAAGGACAAAGAAAGGCTTCATCTTCCACATTTTCATGATATGATCATTTAAGCATTTATTATTAATATACAGAACTATTGGTCTTCAAGTATTCTCGGTTTTGAAAACGTGTTACCAAGTCAAGTTGTATCGCGAATTATCTGAAACCATTAGAAATATTCGGCTTTACATTGCCCAAATATCCCTTTGTTTATTTAAGACCGAGGTAAATTTGGGCACTGAAGTCTACTGAATTAAGTAATTTTAGAATGCTGTACAAGTAGGACATGTCTATGTAACAGAGGTCACGTTTTCCTTGTGTGTGTTTATTGCATCTGTCTCAGTTGATTGCTTCGCATGGATTATTAATGACTTTGCGAGTAGAAGATGCATGACGATTGAATGTCGATTCAATTTCCTTATCACCGTACAAATGGTCAATTTAATCTAACTGTAGTTGCAGTACCCACTGTTTACAATGATATTGGTTCTGCAAAGTAAATCTTGCTCAGATCCATATAATAATAATAATAATAATAATAATAATAATAATAATAATAATAATAATAATAATAACATCATTATTATTAAGTAAAGATACAGTTGCAAATTGTATCAGATTGGAAGCAATAGGAAGAATCGATTTCAATAGTCACCCATTGACTGACTAATCTCTAATTAAAGAGAGGAATCGATTGTATACAGTGTTTGTGTAAAACAATGCATATGACTTGACCTCTGGTATTTCTGTTTTATTTTCGTCTTCAGTAGCAAACATGAGGTTAAGTCCTTATGCCTTGCACGAATCACCGCATTTAAGATATCGTATTAAAAACATGTGAAGGAAATATGTCTCATTCATTTTTTTTCTTTGATGCTGATATTTCGACGTAATTACTAAAATTTCATGTATTTGGTTTCAGTTCATGTTTCGTGCACATTTATATTTCACGGGTAATCAAATGCTATCCCTCTGCGAATACGTGATAAAGAATTTCTTTTTCCGTCTAAAAATACTTTTCTGACTGAATGCAGTTAGCAATGCTACATTGTTTCTTCAAGATATAATAAGTGAATTAAAATCGATGATCAGATACGGTCATTTTCCGGATCCACGTCTATTGCCACTACATAAAAGACGCGATATGCATTTCGATCACTTCCTTTTTATTGACATGCACTTGTGTTTATCTTTTACTTTCAGACAGCGCAACAATCCAATAATCGATCTTTGAGCATTAAAAGAAAGATGTAGGCATTCGATATTCATAGCAACTATTCGAATGATAACGTTTCTGAAATGTCATCAAACGGATATAAACTTAAATAATTCGATGTCCAACATGCCTAGCATTTTTCTCGAACAATATGCATGTGAAGGTAAAGAAGTATCTTGATTTTATTATTTATTAAACGGGGCCTTTATACATGTAGATGCCACCTTCATGTTAATTCCCCAAGACAGTTAGCGTTTTGGCGAGGGAGGTGTCGGGGGGGGGGGGGGGGCACTTGTCGTCAGGAGATTTTTTTTGCCCCCTTCTTACATCTGAGCCCTCGTTTTAGATGGGGGGGGGGGGGGTTGGAGGTTGGCAACTGACATAAAAACTGTTCTCTGTGGCAAAGTAGTGGCGCCATTAAAGATCATTGCCCCCTAGCGCCTCAAACCCTCGCGCCGACACTTCGTTTTGACTTACAAAATATTTCATATCTATTTTCTATGCATGAGCGTTGAATTGCATATTCCGCACGATGGTTTTATCCGTTCCCTGCTCCGTTATGTCTTTCAAAACAAGTAAAATAACACTTTCGATTTGCCAATTTGATGATTGCATGGTACCTTCAGAAGTCAAAATCCAATCAAAATTTCATTCTGTTAAAATAATAGTCTTTTGATAACAGTTTTGCTGTTACTTGAGAGAAGAAGAAGAAAAAAACATTACATACTAGTATTACACCAAATAAAGTCAAACTACTATATAGAAAATATGACACAGTGAGACAAGTTAACCGCAATGTTTAACATTTCAGATCAAGATCCCTTTACTACATTACGTAACATTTGTTAAATTGTATTTATTTGCCACGTATGTTTAGAAAGTCTTGGTGATCTGCTTATAAACCACCTGGATCTATTTCTTAGCACCGTAAAATGTATGTCTGTAACAAGTATGGGATCCAGGTTAATTTAGATTATATTGATCGATACAATCTTAATTTATGTTCCTTGTGAGTTAAATGTCGAAATACCACTGAAGCAACGATATGTTCTGATAGAACAAAAGAAAGGATAAACGCATAGTTCCACGAATGTCTTCAATTAATGGTACACGTCTTCCCTGGAAATTCTAAAAACGGCCACTCCTTCAGAATGTTCAATTCGGTTAAAACCGATCTTAGTTTTTTCCGCGTTGTTCACTTTATACCTAGTCTAGAATTTTATATTTTGTATTTTTTGTTAATTAGAAGTAATCAAAAGTTTTGAAGATTATCATGTTGAAAAAAAAAGTTAAGTTTACGTATCCTCATGCTTACATGATTTGTTTTTCCCTCGAATTTATATAAAACATCCTTGTTGAATTTATGTGGGTCATTTCTGAAGGATAAAGTGGTCAGATTTATTAAATTCTATTAACCTTTCAAAACTATGTTCGTTTTACTAATACTTCTATAACGGAAAGAACTGTGTTATCCCAAGACCTGAATTGCCTAAAAAAAACTTTATTTAAAAGCAAGCTTTAATTAACCAGATTATCCCAAATTATTCTTTTGTTTGTTTCATTTTTAATGCTTAATTGTAAGGTGTGTACATTATCACCTGGATTGAAAAGATAACATTTGAATGATTCCTTAGTGCAAAAATAAGTTTATAGCGTTATACTTGATACCTTTATCAATAAATAAAACTTGTATACCTTTTGTAAAAATTGTAAATTATCCTCTCCGCATTGAATAAATAGAACCCATTATCTCTCATTAGGAAGAATTCATGTGTAAATTGCTGAATAAGAGAGAAGTATCTTTGTACAAGACACGTACGCCTCTTTTCTCTTAGTTTTCTCGCTGAAAGAAAATGATTAAGAGAAAATGCTCTGTGAAGCACATACAAAACCTAGCGTTATTGCAATCTATTAAAATTTGCTCCTTTACCAATAAATGCTGGCTATTGTTTTTATTTGTTTGATTCGTCTTGCTTTTAACAAAAGACTATAGCATGAATCCTATACTAACCTGTGTATATATGTTCTAGATATTAAGAATGTATGCTGGGAAAATATATATGTCAGTTATTAAATTCTGAAATTTAGTCACTAAAATTCTAACTTTAATAGCATGTCAACAACCAATTGTCGCTGCACATAATCTTGACCTTCTGCTTGGCGAGCCAGTGAGAATTTTATGATCTAACATTATATATGTTCAAATGTCATATGAAGTCATTAGTAAAGGCAAGGGTCATCTAGATCAGTTAAAGATAAAACTTCGTTCGACAGTTTAGACCAGACGGACGAACAGACAAATAAATGATTTTGAAAATGAATACAGTATCAATAGTTCTCAGTTGTATCTGCGTATGCATCCCTCCCGGCAACAAGCATAAGGTAACCACCTTGTGGAGAATCCCTCCGTGGAATAGATGATATAATCGTATTTCAGTTTTTGTCTTTTCTAATTTAGTTCTGATGGTGTGGTCTTTTATATATTGAAGTAGAAGAATAACTCACACATTTTCCAGAGTGATGAACAACTATCCTCCTGCATTTTGACTAAAGATTGATTTCATTTTCATTAAGGCCAAAACTCTAATAAAAGATAGTTCGCATCCTAATCAAATACTTCTCGCGTCGCGCATAGTTATAGTTTGCCTTTCCAATTACGAATTGTTGAACTTTAACTCCTTACATCTCATATGGATGGTTTTACCAGATTAGATTGTTCTGATCTTGACTTCGTGAGCGAAACTTGTTTTGACCATACCAGGCTGTAACATTATTTTAGTAATTTGTCATTAAACTTGGATATTTGTTTTCACAAAGATTCATATGATGAAAAAATATTTGTCATTTGAATTATTTAATGTTCACATTGCATGTCAGTGCCATGTTTCGTGCTTCTTTGGCAAGACTGCTAACCTGTCGCCAGTTTGCTAAATTTTCAATAAAAACATAAGCTTTATGCAAACTTTAGAAGGAATCTTGACATCAATCTAATTACATTGGGTGTCCTAACCGGCTGAACGATGACCAACTGTGAAATAAAGTTTTCACCATTTTCTTCACAGTATATCTGTTGTTAAATGTTTTTTCAAAGCATCCAGCCACTGATTGATTTGCCTCAACGAATAACGCAAAAACGGTAAGACATGGAGGCCGCAGAATCTTCCTTCGTCAATCACAAAAGGATCAACGTCACTACCCATGAAAATTCAAATAAAGGAGACAAATCATTATATTTTTTACTTGTATAAACCTCATAGAGTAAAATAGAGAAGCAAGATGGGTATGATCCTCATTCCCACAAATTAATCGGTTTTTGTAGTATTTATAAAATTCCCCAATTCAAGGAACCAACAAGTATATATTAGAAAATTAGAAATGCTATCTATCAATTTGGAGAAAGTTGGTTCACACTGTCGGAGCCTATAACTGGAATGCATTTTTGTTAAGAGCATTATTCTTATGATGTCGGACTTCAATTGTTTCCCTTTAACCAGCTGAAGGTAATTTCCTATCATCTGGTTAAATCTGTGCAAATAACCAATCTTTTAACTCACAACACTGGACTTCTTAACAAGGATTCTTACAATGATATAAGTAACCAAACTGAATCCAGCGACTATTTTTAATCTAATATTATGACGGTATATATTACACATGAACAGACATTATGCAATAGCACTCAGGTTAATATAAAAGTGACCAATGAGTTGCATACATAAGTTTAATTAATCGTTGAGTGTATTTGGAAAAGGTACATGGATTGTATACATTTAAGTCATCATTGTAAGTAAACAGTTCAGGAGAAATGACAAATAATAAATTAAAAAATGTTTGCAGAGGACTAGACTATATGTACCTGAATCAGATATTTGTAGAAATGTGCTGATATTTCCTAATAATTTGTTATTAGTACTTATGAAATACGTCACCAAATTTCAAAACATTCGAATATTTTAAAAAAATAATTGAGATATATTCAGTTTTTGTGTGTACTAAAATTGGAACATTCCATTTAGTAATAAAATTCATCTCCAATATTTGTTTCAATCATACAGACTATACATCACGCCATCTTCCTTCTTCAAAGGGTAATCTATGGTTGGCTATCTTAATTTTACAGAAATCATTTAAATATTTATATGACATTTATAAAATCTGTTTTAAAAAATACGAGATAGTATGCCCTCATAAGAAGTGTCCACGTTAGAGTCAAACATTGGCAAAAACTGATAAGGCATCCGAGTGATAAATACACTAGCAAATTTGTCATAATTATCAAAAAATTTGATGAGTGCTTATGTAGCTAAAAACTCAGCTATTAAAATTAATTCAAAATATTTTATCAAAGGCAATTACTGGGAAGTATGGATGTTTTTAGCGATAGCACCTCTTCTTAACTTTATCTTTCTGAATGAATGCGCAATTCGGAGAAATGCCTTTCAACTCCATCTTGTTTTATATCGACTCCGCAAATCTCAACATTTTTTGTTGGAAATATTTTATTTATTATTGGAACACTGAAACAAGTCCTACAAACTGAACCAAATGGCGGATTGTATTATGTATAGCTTTTCTCAAACTTTCACAATCAAAATCCGATTTTTGTCGAAAACGAAACTGATGACTCCAGGAAAGGTTAATTTCTAATATATATATATATATATATATATATATATATATATATATATATATATATATATATATATATATATATATATATATATATATATATATATATATATATAACCTGTATGATAATATTCTTTCTCCATATATAATTTTATTTCATATTATCACACGTCCCCCCTGTAGAATCCAGGTATAACACCTTTCGCTATTTATACCTAACTTAATTTATTCTTTTGTCGATTCTTTGGGGTGAGGCACACGTTGTATTATTGTTGAAAGCAGTATCATTATATTTTGTATTGTAGTGTTACTTTTAAATTATTTATTTATTGCATATTTTAGATTCTCATTGGTGTTGGTTCTTGTCTAGCCAGATTCATGTAGTGGGTCTCGATCAGCGTTAGCCCAAAAGATGCTCGAAGGCAATGCTATACTTTTTTATACTTTTAAAAGAAACAATAAAAAACCCAACATCTCTATTTCCGCCATTACGATGTAAAAATTTAATCATTTCACGTAGAATGTATATTAAAAATGTTGACAATTTGGCCATAAGTGACTGTAACCCTTCAATACCTTCACTTTTGGATGACAACTTGAGCAAGTTTCAATCTAGAATGATAAAAGTTGATTAATGTGCCCCAAAACAAAGATGGAAGCCTCTTTTATATGCATGTACATCAAGCAATCTTCCAAACACGATGAAATGAAGCAAAATCCTAAAATGCAAATTAGGCGTGAATTATGAAAGTAACTAGATACAGATGCAATTCAATAGTCTTCCTAAAATGCAAATTAGGCGTGAATTTTGAAAGTAAATAGATATAGATGCAATTCAATAGTCTTCCTAAAATGCAAATTAGGCGTGAATTTGAAAGTACCTATATACAGATGCAATTCAATAGTCTTCCTAAAATGCAAATTAGGCGTGAATTTTGAAAGTAAATAGATATAGATGCAATTCAATAGTCTTCCTAAAATGCGAATTAGGCGTGAATTATGAAAGTAACTAGATACAGCTCTGCAATTCAATAGTGTTCCTAAAAAGAAGGAGAAGAAAAATGCCACTACTGAATTGAAGACATTGGTCACCTCTACTACAGTTTGTACCGGGATATGTATCAGTATCACTGGAGCATTTCCACCTTTTATACAATATGGTTGTGTTTTTTTTAAACACTAGACACATTCGCCTGATTAACCACATATTGATTTATGGTCGGCATTAGAAAGTCTCTTATATAATCTGTGATGTACCTTAATAGTTAAGAATAACAAGCAAGCATCACAATAATAGAAAGGAAGGAAAAACAAGTGATTATCAAAATGAGATCTGAAGTAGTTGACTCCGTTTTCTTAGAAATGCAGTAATTTGTTTAGGTAACTCTGAACCCTCATAGATCTTCGTTATCGCGATAAAGTAAATGTGCTTATTTATTCTAAATTGATAATGTGTATGAATAAAGTATCTTCCACATCAAAAAGATCACAAAACTTCTTTGTTTCGTTAAGAATCTCTCGAGACTTACTTTTGGATTCTTCAAAACATTTTTCAGCGGAGAAAATCTTTTTATCAAACAAATTTCATCATTATCTGAATGGTCAAGACATTTTCTGATCAAAGTGTAATGTTAGGAAGCAATTCAACATACATTCGGTCCACTTCAGATCTCTGTCGTAAATTCCTGATCATTTTGAACTTAATTTTTAACCATATTAATGTCTTCATTTGGCATGGAAAGCCGCAAAGGTAACATGAACAGTTCAGATTCGAGACACGATTAATACTTTGCTCCATGTCACTCATAGTTAAATCTATTAAAATGACAATACCCTTGAGAATGAGAAAGAAGAGTCCGGACACTTAGGTAACAAATCACATTATATTGATGATGTCGTAATGTAATGAACTCGTCATTTCAAGCAACGCAGTAAGCATTTATATTATAAAAACGGACATCTTTAATTGCTTTCAACCCACCAAGTATATTCTAAAAATAGCTTTTAAATTTTATTGTTTTATTTCAGGTAGCATTTTACACCTTTCTTTCTCCTGCCCAAGGGCAGTTGAGAACATAATCTTCACAGTGAATTGACTCACCCCTCCCTCCTACATTTCGGCATAAAATATAAGGATCGGTATTTGATTGATAAATGCTGTACGCGGAAAAATACATTTTGCGAATAATTTGATTCAATTCAAACGATAGAAGTGTTAACGTATATTTCTACCTGTCGAATGAGTAAAGGACATGATAATTTACCGCGAAAATCTAAAAACAACAGCCAAAGCAAATAAACTAAGATGATGCGGGAAAAATCAAAGACATATGTACTTCTGTAAGACACGTAAGCCACAAATTTTACAGTTTTCATGTTGGGATCCAGTAACTTAATTCGAGTTAATTCTTATCTCATATTTATGTACCACATATTTCAACATATTGTTGGCACTGAGAAACAACCAATCTTTTAATATGCTTCATTTTTCTATCTGATCGCCTTATTTACGAAACGAGTAAGAGAATCTAATTTACAAGATACAAATCTGGGTTGTGGGTTGCCTTGACCTGGATGACTCAATATTTAGAAGTCAGCACGTTTGTACAGAGGTGATAAATTCTGAAAGAGTCTTTTTACATTAGGAAATAAGTATATACACCATTTTTACAGACATCTCTATAATTTCAAATTGATAAATTTACCAAACACAAATTATAAGTTGCCATTGCTAAATATCTGGTAGTTTTTGGTTGAGGGATTTACTTCTTCATCCTGCAGGATATTTGCAATCTGATCAATCAGGGAAATGATGTTTGACGATCTTTTTTTCTATACAAATGTGTTGCTTATGCTGATGATATAGCTCCTTTTTACTGGTTTATCAATGTATTAAAACTGTTTTCTTTTGTATCCTTTTATACTATGTAAACAGTCTAGGTGAACAAAGGGCTTTAAGGTTTTAAATAACGCTTGAGTTGAGTACGCATACCTGTACGAAAATGTTGCTTTCTAAAAGTGTAAAGGTGGTTTCTTTGGTTTATCAGAATCACCACTTCCTCAAAAGTGTTTCCATCAATTTACAGGCAAGGTTAAATATGAGTTATATTCATTGTATTTTACACAGGAGATACAACTGATACTTGTTGTTTTGGATTTAATGTTTACGTCATTTTAAGAGCATGATATTGATTAAATTTCGGAGCAGTAAATGTTACACAATTCTGAAGTAAAAGTATCACTACGTGTATGGGACAACGGTTGTTTCCGTTGTCCTTCAAACATACAAAACATACCAGATTTGTAAATATTATCTTTAAAAGGGAATCAACGATGCTAGTTAGTCTGCAAAAAAGTTCTCCTTTGTTGAATGTAGGCACAGTTTATAAATAACATAAATTAAAAAGATATTTCAAAACAGCACACTAAAAACCTCCACAAATGGTTTGATCATAACTTATTTATATTAGGAGAAGAACTGAGATCTTTAGGTGAAACAAAATATTGAGGAAAAAAATGACTAGAGTTTGAGAACACGCTTTCATAGAATTAAGACGTCTTGAAAGGAAGAAAAAAACGATGGTGGAAAAGACAAATGATGTACATGAAAATGATCCTAAACAGTTTTTTTGAAAGTTTTAAATACCGTATGTACCCGCTTATAACTCCGCTCCAAGTGCAAACTGCACAATGTACCTGGTGATATGGGTATATGCAGTTTGTTAGGACTAATCAGCAGAACAAACAACATAGACCAGATCAGGGTTTATGTTGCTTGCAGATGGATCGACTTATGAGCGAGTATATACAGTAATCCCCAAAGTCTTGATCAAAAAGAAACAAATCCGATTTCTGTTCAGGATTTGACTCAATATTTTAAAGATCTCTATATCTTCCATTATGAAGTCATTGATCTAAAGGACTTAAAAAAGAAACATCTAACTACAACAGTAATCAGTTAGATTACCATTTACTGGTCAGGAAGTTAAAGATGATATCAGGTTGATTAAAAAAAATTACAAGTAAGCAGGAGTAGAGCTTATATAAAATAAGTTAATAAAAGACTTCTCCAATGTTCGGAATCTACCTATAGTTAAACTCGTCAATAAGATTCTTGCACAAGAAACTATTCTCATGGTATGGAATTTGACCATGATATCAGCTTTATATATGAGACTGATGACATGAATGAGTGCAAAAAACTACAGGGGTTTACATTTAAATAGTTGCCTTAGCAAACTATTCACGTTGATTCTTCAGAAACAATTATAAAGTTATTAAGAAAATAATTTAATAACTTCAAATGTGCAAACAGACTTTAGAACTGGTTTCAGACCATATCTATACAATCAAAGCTATTGTAAAAAAATATTTACACAAGCTGCACAAAACAACCTTTTTTCCTTTCATTGACGTTTTGAATGCATTTGACACAGTCTGGGATCGGCATTAAATTTAAAGATGCTTACTCTTGAAAAAGGGAGTATAATAAGAAACATGTTTTTAAACACTAAATTCACCATTACAAAATGCATTACTCTGAACCTGAATCTGAAAAAGGGAGTAAGACAAGGAGATAGTCTAAGTACTGTTTTTTTTTTTTTTTTTTGTTTGTTTTTCTTTTCTTTTTTAATTGTTAATGATATAGACCAAATATCTGATCCATGCAAATGTTCACCTGTTACTTTACATGAAATATATATATCAATGACTGATTCCTTATATGTAAATAAAACAAACAGTTTCGGTCTTCAGCTCTGTCTCGGCTCTTTGAGTAAGTTTTATGATATGGAGCCGACAGTTAATACAGCAGAAACAAAGAGAATAATAGTATACAGTAAAGAAAAATAGATTACACAATGGTCAAGACAGTGTAAAGATAGATGATCAATGCAAATACCTGGGTATTATAGTACACTTCAACAGTAACCTAAAACATGCATCAGAAAATCTGCACAAAAGGCACTTAAAACTTACTTCTCTTTGCGATATAAACTTTCCAATCTTTACAATCATTCTATATCAAATTATCTAACTCCTTGATAATGCATATTCTTACATACATTTGGATACGTAATTTTAATTTTGAAAATCTAAATTTTGATTGTTATCTTTTTGAAAATTAAATAATAAATTTTATAAACACTCTTTAAACTTACACTACAAATGATCGAGTTTAGCAGCAAGAAGCGAACTATCTCAATAACCTATCTTGAAGTTCATCACACAACACACATTTAAATATCTTCGCAGATTAAAACAGCGTCCACCCATCATGTCCTGTTTGATGTATTTGAATGTAATACAAAAATGTTTGTAAATATGCCACAACTATAGTAAATACAAAAGTGGATTTCATATAATACATGTCTGTATACTATTGTGTATTTTAAAAAATGCTATTGCGAAAATACCACTTATCATTTTTGTATACTTTAAATTCAATTTGTAAACACGATAAAACAGTTCATTTCCAATAAAATTTTATATTGTATTTTAATAACGATACGAACATCAGATAGTTTAATTCTTCAAAAACAAAGTATAAGGATTTAAAAAAAATTAAATTAAGGTTTGGAATTTGTAGCTTTGTTTCGCTGGCTCTGAGGTTTAACTTTCCTAATTTAGCATTGGAAGCCATATGCATACAAAAATAATGAAGAACTGTTCACCAGAATCTGGTTTATAGCTCAATTTCATTTGCATAGGACTGAATTGCTGATGAAATACATTCTAATAAACACGTCAGCCGTGATTTATGCGTCAAATAATGGGACTGTCCTCGGTTAAGACAATAAACTCCTTCTATGTGATCAAAAATGTGTTTGTTCATCTGTTAAAAAAAAGAAATAACTTATGGGTCTGATCTCAACGAGACTTCGTGAGCAAAAACAAGTTCTTGTTATGAGTAAAAACAGCTTTGGTCGAAATAAATTAGGATTGGATTTTAATACCCCATCACTAGATCTTGATTTCTTTCTAACATTTTTATTCTTATCTTATAAAAAAAAGTTAATTAAACAAACGAATTGAGTCTTATCCACTGGTATTGACATTTGTTTTAAACGTTATGTCTAATGATAGCTTAAAGATACGCTCAATTGTTGGACATCTTTGTTTGCTTAAAGATACGCTAAATTGTTGGACATCTTTGTTTGCTTTAAGATACGCTAAATTTTCGGACATCTTTGTTTGCTTAAAGATACGCTCAATTGTTGGACATCTTTCCACGTTTGTACACTGAAGATGAGTCTTAATTATACTTTGCTCGCATCGAACACTATATTCTAGCATCAATACGATGGCACCAAATGTCGAGCAATGGCAAAATTTGGAACATGGTTTTTCGGGTCACACTTGCCACTTAAGTTCAATGAAACAACTATTGTCGCTGGAAGCAAAACAAAGTCTTCACAATATCTCGTCATCCATAGGTCGTATACTGTCATCGTTTTGATATAAAAAAACAACATCTTATCTACGCTTAGCAACAGTGGGTGATCTCAATACATTCAAATGCGAAGAAAAAGAAAAGGACACACCCAATCTTTTATGGTTATTGTGCCAAAAGTTCGGAGGTAAAGGTCGTACGGCCGCGACATAAAATGCATGACGACGATAAATTTAATAGTTTTGTTTAATACTTTCAAATTCATTGCAAAAAGAAAACTTATTAGATAAAACCAGTGAGGCAAGTTACTAAGTTTCAAAACTTATAATAATTTTTTTTATACTTCAGAAAATGATACATATTTCATAAAACGTCTGATATTGTAAATTATAAGCCAACTAAAAGGAGTAGTTTAGATATTGTAGTTTGCTCTCTGGCCAAGCGATTTTCTGCTATAAACCGTATTTGTATTGATTAGTTTTCCAGTATCAACGATATCTTTAGCAAATATCAAAGTACCGCTTAACTATCTACCAGGGCTCACAAAACAAAGCTATCTACTTCTAAATAAATGCCATTCTAGTAATATCTTACAATCGCTTTTCTAATGACATTGCCAATTGCTATACCCTAAATATCTCACGGTTGAAGCTGTATCAATACTTAATCCATCCTAATATCTCGGGTTCTGTTTACTTGTGTGATGATTCGTTGGACTTGACAAAGGAGATTCAGTCACTATATTCAATCCAATATCTTGGAGGAGATTAAACATACCACACATTTTTGTAATCACGCGCTCTGGGAAAAGCTATTCATACTTTATTTAGATATTTTTCTTGGAAACAACCCAGATTTTTATGTTAGATCGAGAAAAGAAACCTTTCCAGAACACACACACACACACGCACACACACACACACACACACACACACACACACACACACACACACAAAACTATTTTACATCAGAAAATTTAGAGCCGCAAATAAAAATATATTTACGGTCTATTCTGTTTGTATGGCTTTAGGAAACATTCTATAATTGCCTGACACATTTATAATTAACTCTGGATCAGATTTTCAAGAATGCTGAATATTTTATTGACCATCTCTCTCGATATTGTATACGTTGAATATTTTTCAGACTTTATGAAAGTTTTGTTTAGACTTTATGATAACCGCTTTATAATATATTAATCGTATTTGTACCTTTTGCATGAAACACCTGAAACTTGTACGGTGTAAGCGATGAGCATGACCCCATTGATTATTTACTCATCCACGGCAGCATTATTGTAGTTGACCGATTGAATTTTCTCATTTACATTGACATATGACTATGTGTTGTATCCTTGAACAAATGCGCATACGCCCGTCTTTCTGGCGGCTTGTGAGTACATTATCTGTTTACTGATGATCATAGTATGCCGTGTTTTCAAACACTAGTATCTATCTTCGCCTCTCTAATCAATCCTCATATTGTCGATCCCAAAACATCACATGGCTGAAACTCCATGGGCAATCAATCAAATATACAATATCATGGAAGTGTCATCTTGTGATAATTCATCGATGCTTTTAAAGAAAGAAAAATTCAATCGCCATTTTCAAGCCATTTTTTTAGTGGAGATTAAACACAACACCGTGCTATGTAATCACAGATACAGGGAGAACATCTTTTCATAGAAAAATGAATCCAGTGGCGGCGCGAGGGTTCGAGGCGCCCGGACGGCAATGATCTTTAGTGGCGCCCCTAATTTGCCACAGAGAACAGTTTTTATGTCAATTGCTAACCTCCAGCCCCCCCCCCTCGACGCCACAGTTACAGCTATAAAAAGGCAATTCCCCCCCCCCCCCCATACATACACACACACGTCGCACCGCCACTGAATAAAAAACTTCTCGTTTAAAGTTTGGATTAATAAAAATTACCTTCCAGACAGAACACATTGTATGCGAAGCTACAGTTCGTAAGGACTATATGGTTCGAAATCATCACTGTTGCAATATCATAACTGATCAGCTAGCACATACTTAGCGCTTTTTTGGATGAAAGGTATTGTTTTACTTATTACATACCATCTACATCATTACCAATTTTATAATGCAGTTATTACGCATTCTTTCTCTGCTACCGCTGCTGCAACGTATTTTACATTTATGTACTTCATATGTATGGTCTTGACACACAAGTTTATTCTGTAGCCCATATTGCATAGTCTTGGATAATATTCAATTTGTTTCAACATTCTAAATCAAACATATTTCTAATTAGCTTATTTTCCAATAGTAGTAAACACGCTGGTTGAACCGTTCCTTGACTTGCTTCCATTTTATTATTTTTAAAAACGCAACAAACTATTTGAACACACGATAACCAGTCTTGCATGGACAACACATACCATGAATGTTACTATTTGCATTTAAGGGTGCCCGCTTTTGTAAAATCAACGCTTACTGAGCATCTCTAAATGATGTAATTATAACATTATGACCCTATAGATATGACGCCACCTCTTACCTATGTCTATTGTAGCGTTAGGAATTCTCTGAGAGACTGGACGTAAACGACGTGGTTGCGACTTCTGTCTCTTATTAAATAATGTAAAAGAAAAATGCTCATACAATTGTAATAATTGCAATTATAGTTCTGTGAAAGAAAATGTAAAGGTCAACGAAAAGTATTCGAGACCTTTGGAAATCTTTGGTGATTTACGATCTGCCGTAAATCTGCCGCGCAGGCATTCTATTGCGGAAAACCGATGTGATCGTTTTAATTGTATCATAATGAAGAAAAAAAATCATTCACCAACATACGGTTTTCTTTGTGTATTTGATAAGGTCACACAGCATATTATCTCATACTTGTGCAGATCTAATGATTTTTTAAAAACAAATACTCATTCAACTATTATTTGTTGGACAATTGGTGATAAGGTACTTCTTCCCTTTCTTTTCCTTGTGATTACCTTTACTTACCGATAAGTATTCAACTCAGAGTAGGACAAGAAATGCACACACACACACACACACACACACACACACACACACACACACACACACACACACACACACACACACACACACACACACACATATATATATATATATTCGTGATTTTGAATTGATTGGACCCTTACCTTTTACAAGTTTGTCATCCTTGAATCGTGATATTTGTGACTTGGATTAATATATATGATTCCTATTGTATGTTTACTAATAACATTTTCTTCTTTATTTTAGAGCCAAATTATCTATCTAGTCTTTGGTGGTACACGTATTTCTTTTGATCATCATTTCTTTTTTTTTTTCTTTTTTTGTTTAGATCTTGAAACTTTGAAATTTTATTTCTGAACTCCTCGTCCTCGCTTGATCAAATTCGACCATGACTGTGTGAATGATTTTCCAATAAATGCTACCAGGAACAAGCTGCCCCAGACTTCGGAAGACTGGAACCATCAAGTTATATAGGCTTCAGCCAACCAGGTTCGCCCTTGATACACATCATATTGAAGATAACATCTCCATTACCATTTTTCGTCACATTGATTTAATTATGCAAAACAATTTCTCTGCTATTTCGCCTCCATATTATATTTTCCTCGGCGTACCTACTCCGTGGATATTGATCTTCCTTCAACGTAAACATAAAGAAAATAAAAGAAAATGAGGAGAGCAAAAGAAAAAGATGGCCTTCATGTAATTTAAGATATAACATGTTGAATAGAAGTAATACACTGAGCTCACATGTGATCAGGATGATTATAGATGCGTGTTACAAATTACCAACAAAAATGTCAACTTTGCAAACCACTGTCTACAATTTATGTTTTATTAAATTTATTTCTTATTGCTTCTTGTAGATTGGTGTATATCTTTCTTTGTCCGCTTCTAACAAGCAACGTAGAGCCATTTACGTCTGCAAATGCGGTTAATATTTACATATAGACAGAATTTGGAATTTTTTCTCAAATATTGACATATGAAAAATTTCAACTTTGGCATTTCTTTCTGGCAAACTTCACTATAGAAAACCCATAACTGTTATTACGATGTGTGTGTTCAAATGGAATCCCTATTATACACAGTTCGTTCTTATTATCACCCCAAGCTTGCAAATGATACAAATATCAACAGATTCAATTTAATGTCCAGATATTTATGGCATGATGTGACTGCAAAAAATAGATCTAATTGCGATAAGTTTTAAATTCTGATAAGATTGACACGAAGAACAAATCGGATACTGTAGAAATTTACAAATTAATAAAAACGTAATGTATTTTAATGAAATTATTATAATCAGAGATTAAGAACTATGACGCAAGTTTGCCTTTTTTATACATTTTTTAATTAGGATGTTCCAAATTGAAAGAGGATAATCAATATCAAATTAACCATTCAGTTTTTTTCAACTTTACCATCATGAAAATAACTAATATCGGTAGCAATGACATAAAGCGTGAAATATTAAATGGGCATACATTATGGGACTTCTTTACTGTATTGAACCGTTCACCTTCTGCTTTCTACTTTACTTGGTACCTCAATGTATGAGTTTCAAATTAGACACGAAGAATGATTTTTCATACGTATGAATACTCTGCGCTTCTTGGAATTAGATTCTTCCTGCTCTTTATTAGTATTTATATCAACCATTTTCTCATCATAGACTAATGTGTAAGACTCTGGAACGATCGGGAAGTGTTTGAAAAGTATTCTTTGACCGATTTTTTTAAAAAACTGCAGATTAAAAAAAACACCATAAAATCAAATGGCACATTTAGCTAAATGCACTTACCGAGTGATCATTCCTATAATGGTATATCAACTAAAAACAGAAAGTCGAGCAACTGAAGTGATTGTATCATCGTCTTGCACGTACATAATTTTCCAGGACCATTTGTTGAATGAATTGATTAGAATTTCTTTTAGAAGACTGCATTAAGTATTTTTTTAAATCTATCTTTTCATTCCAAATTATCGAGTGCTCTTACTGTTAAAGCTTTTAAAGGAATCCTTTTCAGTTTTTTTAAGTGCAGATTTTATGTTTTTATATATCTCGCCACATGTAATAATTTTGATTTTGCGATTCCTTCATAATTACTTGAACCAATAAGGGTCGTTTGAGCTTCTTCTCGCGTTGGTTAAACGGCTTCTTTTCCTTGGAAAACGTGCAAATTATTCGTTCGAGCATAATTACATTTTCCATCCTACCAAAAAATGAGAGAGAAGGCCAGGAGGCTGTATCATTAACGAACTTCTCTTATTACTGTTTCGGATGCCCAATGAACGTCGGTGACCTTACTAATTGTTCAATCAATTCCGTAAATGTTCACGACAACCCCCCATTACGTCCTCGACTTTCAATTTTGAAATCCGTGTTTAGATTTGAACACAGTTCTTAAAGTCTTAACTAAATGAGGAAACCATTTAAACCATTTTATACCATGGTAATGTGAATCATGAGAAACTAATCTCCATAAACTGGAACCATTTCATACAATAATAACATGAAGCATAAGAAACGAATTTCCTTAAACTTAAAACATTTCTTTAATGCATCGACAAGTGTCATGAATAAATCACATTTGAAACTTCCTTGTTTCACACTACAAGGAATTCCTTGGCAAAAGAGACAAATAAAAATTAAAAAAAAAATTAACACGTTACGTTCGAAAGAAAGACAAAATAAGTGCAACACCAGCGCACTCAATTTTTTGATTTTTTAAGCATGTCAAATTAGTTGTCATTTTTAATTGACACGCTTTAGCAGGGGATATTATGGTCCCCTCTGTCTGTCAGTGCGTCTGTCCGTTACGGCAACTCCTTCAGCGCTGGGTGGAAATTCACGAAATTTGTAGTGTTGTGTTGTTTTTGGGGTAACCATCTGCAAGAGGGGTGTTATCGTTGACTCCCAACCTATGGGTCGCTTGAAGGGATCAAAGATCAGACGTACAAAAATGAAATTACAGTGACATTTTCAAATATTTTCTGACAAATTCGATATTTGCAGTCATAGCAAGAAATTGCGTCATACATATATAGGTGACGGATTTTTTATTATGATTCATAGGTCAATGTCTAGGGTTGAGATCAGTAACGAAGGGGATTATGGAGGGGAGGTTGGAATAGGCAATAAAAAGCGTTGGGATTTGCAATTGCGAGTCATTGTAGTTGTTCTAGTTTTTCTTTCATTTCATCCAATATATATTTTTTTTCTATGCATTAGTATCAGTTATCGTAATATTACCGTATGTACTCGCGTATAAGTTGAAACCAACTGCAAACTGCATAGACCCAGAACTGCCGTCGCATAATGCGCCGGCAGATCTGGGTCTATGCAGTTTGTAAGGACTAATTAGTAGAACAAACAACATAGACCCTGATCTGCTGGCGCATTATGCGACGGCAGACCAGGGTCTATGTAGTTTGCATTTGGACTGAATTTATACATGAGTACAGACGGTACGTTTATCTTTGGGTACATTGCTATCAAATATAAATTTCCAGACAACGGATAGGAATGATTATATTCTGAAAATCCATGTTTTATTACTTATAACATTTTGCCCGATGAAAGTGATAGAGATTGGCACAAAAAAAAAAACAAAAAAAAAAAAAACAACAACAACAACAATAAAAAACAAACAACTTAAACAAATTCGGTAAAATAAACTGACACAGAGCAAGCATTCGGTCTCAGTTAATTTTTCGGTCGAAACTCTTTCGTTTTATTTCGTCTAAGCTGTTCAGAAAATCACATAACGGTATTGTTAAGACATGCAATATTGATCACAGTCCATGTATAAATATGATTTAATGATTCATTTAAGACGTGTATAAACAGAAATACTATAATTTATTGGTATGCTGTTGTGTAAAATCGGGAGTAACATTTACAAATTTATCACCTTATGAGTTGTATAAGCGCACTTTAGACCCTATCTGTTGTTCAGCAACCCTTGACATTTCATGACTGTACTAAACACGGTTAAAACTATAAAAAAAAAAAACAAAAAAAAAAAAAAACATGAAAATGAAAAAAAAAAAAAAAAAAAAAAATTTACGATAATAATAATAATAATAATAATAATAATAATAATAATAATAATAATAATTAAAATTAAACCCCCAGAATGAAAAGGGAAGACAGTTGAAAGATTTGTATAATCTGATTTTAAGATGTCTGTATCCAGTACTGGAATAAGATGTTATAGGCTGAATCACTCTTCGTGAAACAGAATTAATGTAATACCATCATTTTCTAGACTTTTTAGAGAATTATAAAATTCTCTGTCGGCAAAAAAGTTATCAGAGACATTTTCCGTATCAAACATAACTTTTTATTTATCACTTATGTACAAATTGACACCAAGACATAAGCATACTATATGTACAAATTGATACCAAGACATAAGCATACTATATGTACAAATTGATACCAAGACATAAGCATACTATGTGTACAAATTGATACCAAGACATAAGCATACTATATGTACAAATTGATACCAAGACATAAGCATACTATATGTACAAATTGATACCAAGACATAAGCATACTATATGTACAAATTGATACCAAGACATAAGGATACTATATGTACAAATTGATATAAAAAAATAAGCATACTATATGTACAAACTGATACCAAGACATAAGCATACTATGTAAGCTTCAGACTTAGTTTCCGGACATTATGCAATAGAAATGATAAAATAAAAAATGGTGACAAAACACATAACTCTGGCAATGAATTTCCTTTAGGACAAATTATTGATTTTACGAATATCTCACAAGGTTAGTTTCAGCATCTTTTTTATTTAAACACAATTATAATTTGGTTCATAATTTGGGCTTCTTTTTAGATTTTCCTGTTGATTGCCAGCAACTGTTGATTGCCACCGACGAGATAGGCTCTTAATTATTTCAATGCACGATGCGGCTACCACGTGGCTTCTGTATCAGTCTTAACACGAGCATAAGGCTTAATCGAATCGAGAAAAAAAATGGCTGGGTTTCACAAATTATCGTACAAAAAATAAGTCATTGCCATTATATCTACGTGTTTTGTCATTGACTGCAGTTTAATATTTCTTTACTGCGTCTTATATATTTTGCTTTCTATTTTCTTTTTCTATTTATATTTCCTCTGCATGTGCTGCTTCTTTAACAAGTGTCCTGTAAAACATTTCCTTGAGTTTTAAATGCATGACTGAAAAAAGAAATTTAAGATAAATGCTCAGATGAAAGGATCTTCAGCTTATTCCAGGAACCATCAAAGTATTTAAGCCCACGTGACCCCACTTTAAAAAAAATATAAAGCTAAATAGTTTTATCCATATTTGGCACACGATTTTGAAACTCTCTAACGTTCCAGTCGGAGATGCAGCCCTTCCAGCAACTAATGTAGAGAATACTTACAATTAAATCCGCTGTTATCATATATATGACAATATTTAAATTTATCTCAGTAGTATCACTTTGAGGTTAGCTAATGCTTCCAAAACTCCGCATGCCCTTATAAATAAGAAGTTAGACAAAGTCGAATAATAATGCCTTAAAAGAAACCTTTATTATATCTGCTTTACTTTTCTCAACCTATTTCAAAACATTGTTAAATTGACAAGTTATTGAAATAACAGACTGGTTATCATTTTCAACGAATCGCCTCTGGAGCTTAGATATTTCAATATTTCTAATTTTAGATTTCACTAATTGTACGCGCGCTTTAGCGTCAACGGTGGGAATATTGTGGTATCCTCCGTCTCTCCGTCTATCTGTTCGTTACCAGATATCCACTTAAACCGCTGAAGGGAAATTTACAATACTGTACAGTTATCTTGTTCGTATGGCAACCATATGCAAGAGGGGTATAATTATTGGCCCCCTTCTTGAGGATTTCAGTGGATAGGGTCCATTATAACAAATGTCAAATTGCAGTACATTTTGTAAGCATATTTTACCCAACTGTATACACACAGTCATGGCAGAAAGACACATAATTTACGTAACGAATTTTGTGCTATGTCCCTGGGAAGAGGGGTTGGGTTGGGGGTAATAAGTAACGAGTGATTTACCATGGGGAGCCATGGATGTATTCTAGTTATTTATCTTGGTTTTCACAACAGTAGAGAAACTTGTCTAAGTTGAGTCAAAATGCGTTAAAAAGCATAACAATCATCAATTAAAGATTCCATGTATGAGTCTAGACGTGTCAATAATGGATCCAAATTAGAATGAGTCTAAGTGCAAGCCAAAGGTGATAGACCTGCAGCACAACTGGATGTCCTCCCCCAAACCTCCCCCACAACTGGATGCCTCCCCCCCCAAAAAAAAAAAAAAGCAGGACAAATAAATTCACCCTGGAGTGAAAAATCCCTCTGATGAATTTGCATCATACTCTTAAAGCCAGGTCATCCATCAATAGACGAAACCATAAATTCTAACTCTCACTCCCTGTATAAAGCAAAATGGATGGAACTGAAAAAAATAAAAAAATAAAATAAAATTTTAAAAAAATAGATGGCGAAAGCTAAATATTTCTCATTGATGTACATGGTCATTATACACGAGAATAAGAAATCAATATCAGGATCGAATTAAAATTATCTAGTATGACATATAGAGTTTTCGTCCTTTATTCGTAATATTCGCTACAGAATCCGTGAGAGAAAAGAAAAGAATACAAATGGCATCTATGGTGAGGGCAGATCTCAAGTTTTTCTTACAATTATTAAGAAGACATCTTAAGAAGACGGGAAATGAAGAGCTATTCAACGTTGATTAGTTAATAAATATACCATTGCAATACATGGATCCAAGTTCAAGAAACTGAACACAAATTGAACTAATGGTAAAATGTCAAGACTTATGATGCTCAACAAAAATTGAGATCGGAATCACAAACATTTGCGCACTATCTGACGTCAGACAGTTTCGTGACTTCGGTGCTCAGACAGTTTTGTGACTGCGGTGCTTAGACAGTTTCGTGACTGCAGTGCTTCGACAGTTTCGTGACTGCGGTGCTCAGACAGTTTTGTGACTGCAGTGCTTAAACAGTTTCGTGAGTGCAGTGCTCAGACAGTTTCGTGACTGCGGGGCGTGCTGTGTGCTCAGACAGTTTCTTGACTGCGGGGCGTGCTGTGTGCTCAGACAGTTTCTTGACTGCGGGGCGTGCTGTGTGCTCAGACAGTTTCGTGACTGCGGGGCGTGCTGTGTGCTCAGACAGTTTCGTGACTGCGGGGTCCGGTGTGTACTCAGTTTCGTGACTGCTGGGCCTCATTTAAATGAACGTGCCACAAATAATCTTATGTACTAAAATGAACAAGGTACAAAAATAAATGTTCTTGCCATACAGTCTAATGAAATAAAGTGCTTTTGTCCTAATTACATACGATAAATAGCGACCTGACGGAGGCAAATAACATATTAAAATGTATTTCTAAGGTCGTTCTGTTTTTAAAAGAAAAAACATTACAGAAAGGTCATTTTTCATTTCAGAATATTGACATGCATTAATGTTTCCTTCATATTATATAGAGTATCTCAAGGGAAACATTGTTTAAAAATTAAACATTGTTTATAAGGACCAGAACATGTCTCTAGATACATTGTGTCAGAATAAACCTAAGCTGTCGATATTATTGGATCAAAAGAGCTAAATATTTGGGAAGCATGATCTTTCGCTCACATATGCTATTTATATTGATCAGTTTGTAGCATTATTCGACAGCATGCAGAACCCGCGTGTGGAATATGTTGTATTGATCCTATTTGCAATGCACTTTATCCAAATTGTTCAGGATTCACACACTAATAATACAATGCCTGGCAGTTGAAAATGGAATATAATCATTACTTTTTACTGTCTTTGGTTTTAAAAGAAAGCTGAAGTTCCAATTGAAAATGTTTTAACAGTTTGTGATAATGATAAGACAACAAAGCAAAATTCGAATATTTCCAATGGAAACCAAATACGAAATGTAAACTATTTTGCATCTAACTTTAGCAACTAAGTTTTCCCTATTTAAAATTTTGGCCTTTTGTTTTCACATGCACATCATTATTTAATTATCATTTTAGTTTGCATATATATATATACTTAAAAACTCAAAGAATTGTCGTCAACACGGCGGATGTACTCTCAATGATCAGATTCAATATGTATTTACAACACTGCATCATTAAACATTTATGATCTCCACGAAACGCTTACATGGCACCCCGACAAAAGGGCTCAAAGACTACAGCACGCAGGACAAAAGCGCGCCGACAAAATCGCGCAAAGACGAAAGCGTACAACAATTACCATTTTGTGTCTCTACTAAAGAAAAATAAATAAATAACGCATTAAAGATCATTAAGCATAATTTATTAAATAATATCTCAATATGCAGAAATATGGCGTTAAAGAATGAATAACATCACCTATTCATTAATATCTCGATATGCAGAAATCTGTTAAGCAGTATACGCCGGCAACATACTGGCTGACGCTAACGAAACTCCTGTTGTGCTCTGCTGGATGATTTGCCGAGATTTTTCTACAGTCGTCACTGCACGCCGACGTATCTCAACCACAGCCTTCGTCACTTCATTAAGTTCTAGAGTGGGAGCATGATTATGCTCCGAAACAACAGTTTCTGCATCTGTTTGATCCAATTTCAGCCGACCTTTGCAGTCTTTTTTCACGCATCTCCATAACGTTCTCCCATCCAAATTAATACGATCTTTACGAAGCCGATAGCCATCACGTAAAAATGTACTCTTTCTGCTTAAGCGATTCGGTTCTTTCCATTACTGCAAATGTTTCGGCCTAAACATATTTGTGCTATATGTACAGTTTCGGGTTCGCAAGTAGCTTTGAATAATGACTCTTCAAATAAATTTTGGAACTTAGAAATCATCTCACTTTTCATGTCTACTTCTACTCTGCGCTCTTTTCTTTTTGCGCGATTCTGTCGGGGGATTTCAGGTTTTGTCGGCGCGCTTTTGTCGGGGGTTTTAAGCTGCGCGCTTTTGTCGGCGCGCTTACGTCCTGCGCGCTTTTGTCGGGACACCGCCGTACACAACAACAGGAAGCTATCTGGTATCGAATAATAAATATTTTTACTGTTTTTTAATCTCTCACCATGAATCCAGTGATACAACGTAACAATCTGTTATTTAAATACCACGCGTTCTCTTTAAGTCAGTCGTTTACTGATGTTGACATACAATGGAAATTAAATATCCCATTCCAAGCAATGATCCCTACTGATTATTGAATGTTATATAATCAATTTGCTTTTACTTGTGGGTTTTAAAGGCACTATAACACATTATTAGCTATATCATGCAGATTAAATGGGACCTAAGTACGTTTCCCAGGGATACACTGATGCAGCTGGTATCGAACCCACGAACCTCGGTTCAGACGCACTGAGAATAATAAAATTCAATCGTCGTACATGCAGTTTCTTTCTGAACGGTCTCACAATGTATTCTGATTGACTTGAAGCGATAAAGTCTATTGAGATGTAAATTATGGAATCTTGGGAATCGCAGAGATGACTTTTTATTATCTCGGATCTATGAATGTATTGATATTCTTGGTTACAGTGCCTTAGTGTAAATTCTTCATTTTTCAACCGACGCACACCATCTAATTGGTTTAAGCAATATTAGCAACCATCACACGCCATCTTAAGGCAAATCAATAATGCTGTGGAGATAAGAATATTTCGGGGATTGAGCAACAAGCAAATTGAGTGTTTTTGATACCTTACAGTATATGTAAGGATGAAATTCCAGCTTAAATATCACCATTTTACTGCGAGAAACTCGGAAAAAAGCAAATAAACTCGTTACTGTGAGGTTCATGCGAAGACTCATGCCTTTGCTTTACACAGAAATATCACAGAAAATGTTATTCTTTTATATAGATTAAAAGGTAAAAAAAAAAATAAAAAAATTCAGTAATAAAGTACAGACAGACAGATACTCTGATTCCAGCGAGATTTTATACACATTTAAGTCGCTTATAGAGATAAATATATCGAAGATAAATATATCGAATGTATTAAAATGTATGCATACCAGGTAGTAATAATAAATAACAATTTAATAAGGCTCAGTATAACATCTATATTACATCTATCACCGCAAAGAAGCAACTGGCGACTGCTGTGAACGGACATTGACGTCAGCTGCACCCATGTGTTTACATGGGCGACGTCATTATGCAACAGGCATATCCAAAATCTGTACGTGTAGGCAAGATAACCAGTACAATATTGGCGATTTTACAGACTATGAAAGACGGTTGAGCGCACGTTTGTTCATAATATGTCAATGAAAATGAAATTTCAGTGGCTGATCACGAAATATCGGAGGTGGGTTGGGGCGTCAAAAAGTAGGCGAGAGGTCTGTGGGACGGAATGGGGACCTAGGGTGCCAAGCCCCCGGAAGCTCCAGCAATTTAAGCGTTTCCAGGGTATAATTTTAATCATCTAACTCTAAAGAAAACTTACTTTAGGAAACGTTTCGGTTGTTTTGCGCTCATTTTTTTTCTTCTGTGGGCAGCCGACTTTGCCTCTCCCCCGAACCCACACCCCTGGATCCGCCCCTGAATTAAAAAATCCTTTTTTTTAAATTATGAAGTATGAAAAGTCAGCATTGTTTTGTTACATAGTGTGTTGATATTGGACAAACGGTTTGAAGTGGGCAGCATCATATGTAACAACTTTTGTTTCATTTGTCAATGCTTGTTTGTTAAGGATGAGAGACCAACCCTTTTAGAGGATCAGCTTTAAGAGAGGATCAACTTTTCGCTGCATAAGAGGGAGAGGACCATCTTGTCGCTGCATAAGAGACAGATGATCAACTTTTCGCTGCATAAAAGGATGGCTTTTTAAGACGGGGACCACTGTACTATTTTCTGTCATTCTAGACCATTTATGCATGCAATGATTACTTTTACTCAGCTTATGCAAGTGGACAGTACCTTCTTGAAGTGTTATAAACCCCACTCATCCATTAAATACTTTAAAATATATACCTCTTGGTTTTCTAATGTATCCAGTCACATGCATACGTGGTGAACAAAAGTATATTATTCACATTTTCTTTAATTTTCATATAATCAAAATGTGTAAGTTTGGCATCACGTTTATTGACAACATCGCCTCCAGTCTTCTATTCTGTAATTTGAGTGGCTTAATAATAATTGTTGCAGTTTGAACATGTGAATTAATTGAAGTTCATTATGCCCCATTATTTTGAAGTAAAGAACAATTCTGAGTCTTTCGTTTCTAAATGGGCTCGTCTTCGGTATGTGTAGCGAGTAGCAGTTGATATGAGTTTATGGTCTCTGATCCCCCTCATCCCCTCTGTACTTTCATTTTGGTGTCCATTGTGGTGCTCAACTTTCATAAATTTTAGCAAGCAACAGCACCTTAAAGAACAAAAGAATCTGCGCCCCGCCCTTTTTTTTGGTGGCTCCCATCCATGTTGCTCTAAAAATGTGTTATGGTTAAAGATACTTTCAGTAAGTAAATTAATTCATTATCAATTACAGTCAAAACACTAGAACATTTTACTTTCTTACAGTGTGCTATTGGTCTTTATGGGATAGCGGGTAGAACTTTTAACTGTTAACAATATCCTCATTTAGACATAATGTGTGTACTGTACTCTGAATTGACCGCATGTTGTGTACATGTATACTAAATACACTCATATCCCATTGTGCTTAATTCAAATCCAACTGTGTTTAATTCAATTATATACAGTTACATGCAATGGGAAGAACTAAACGCCTTCCTCAACCCATCATCACATTTGCACGAATCATAGTTTTGGAAAATTGATAAGTTCTTTTTTCTAAAACCAGCTATAAACCTTAGCATCGTAAATGTAATTATTAATCATTTTATTTATTCAAAAATTTGGATCAAATGATTACTTTGTGAATGTCATTGACCATTATAATATAAAAGAAGGATTTTTAATGTTATTATTATTATTATTATTTCAGCTTTAATTTACAAATTATAACAATTCTCCATCACACTGAACCATTAGATGTCGATCTAAATTGTTTGTTTGAATGAAACACTAATTCAAAGGAGATGATATATTCCGGGATTTGTACATGTGTCTTCTGAGAGTGTTATTTTTAAAATCAGAAAGTCATAGTGGCAAAAAATTTACATCGTTCGACTGATGAATATACGTTTAAACTCATCTTGAACTAGCTTGAACAACAAAGCTTTTTAAGTTGATTTGATACCTTTTGTTTGAGATAAAGAAGGGAATTAAAGGCTCTTAATAAAAAAAAATATGTCAGCTTGCTACAGTCTAACAGGGGAGATAATTCTTTCATCTTTATTTTCTTCTTTTCCTTTTTCTTTTCTTTTTATTTTCCTTGAAAAAGATCAGCGATTTGGGCTAATATAACTGAGTTCACAGCATCAAATGCGATTCAATATTTTTTTCACATTTTCATTGCCATATCGTAACATTTGACAGAAACATGAAACATGATCAGTAGAACAACTGGTACATAAGTAGTCCACACTCAAAGGGGATCAAATGCAGCCATATAACATAACTAATTTTACTAATGTTTAAAGCAAGTATAAAAAACTGATAATATACGATAGATGCTTAGGACCTAAGCTACGAGGAGATATTTCAAGTGTATCATACCTTACAGACTAATGGTTTTGCAGGATTATGCATTAAGCAGTACAGCCAATATATATATATATATATATATATATATATATATATATATATATATATAATGAAAACAGGAGATGATCTTCACATTTGTTGAATTAAAAAGCTGGACACACATAAAACTGCAAATTATGCCCTCCAGCTACCCACTGCTAAAGCAAAAGGTGGCGTTTTGATTCGCTGCTGTCCGTTTGTACGTCTGTACCAATTCTATTTTTAGCGCGATTGAACAAAACTTTTGAACATAGAGCCGTAAAATTGTACACGCTTTATGTAAATGACCAGATTTTAGATATGCAAGCATCTATACAATTCTTTTTAAATTCTGCACACATTTTAACAAACTTTTTGGACTTTTGACAAAACATTGTTAGACTTAGACTTCTTTTGACAAAACGTTGTTCGACTTAGACTTTTTTTGACATAAATGTTGTTAGACTTAGACTTCTTTTGACAAAACGTTGTTCGACTTAGAGTTTTTTTGACAAAATGTTGTTAGACTTTGACTTCTGTTGACAAAAACCTTCGTAGCCCAATTACGCAAATACCAACTTGATTTTGATTTTCATGTCACTTTAGGAATTTTTAACATTTCTTGTACGTATTTTTAAAATTTGTATACTTTTGACAAAACGTTCTTAGCACGATTAAGCAAAACTACTTAAGATAGATAAATGAAATATAGTGGGCTTATTTCTATTTTGTATGTAGATGACCTTATTAGAGTTTCAGCCTATTTCATGAAACTGTTAATTTTTCACACATTGTTTTAAGTTTTTGGGACTTAAACTTTATGGACAAAAGCTTTTTTGCGCTGATTAAGCAATAAATACTTAACAAATGAAATTTTGTATGTATATCTGTATGCATATGTAGATGACCTGGTTTGATTTTCTGGTTATTACAGCAATATTTCAATGGTTTTTACACATTTTAAAACTTGCTGGACAATCAATAAAAAAGCCACTTAAAGTAGAGACATAAAATTTAACAGGTCCAATTGTCAACACATGTAATTGACTCGATTATATTTTCTTCCCATTATAGCAATTTAAAAAAAAATGTTGACTTTTTTTTCTGCAATGTTTTACATGCTTAAGAAAAAAAAATACATAATGGGTGGACCATGCATAATAGAGTATGGAGTATAAAATGTCACCTTAACCTCAAAAGTACTTTGCCACATGAAAACCTAATAAAGCAAGAAATTCCTTTTGATGGCTTAGAATTTACAAGGATGTCGTTTTACTCCAAAATCTGTATAGAATTACTGCTCTCGTGGAGATGGGGGTCACACATTTCATTCTTTTCAGATACTTCATTCATAGGTAGTTAAGTACTACTAAGTATATTTTCCCTTCTATATATATATATATATATATATATATATATATATATATATATATATATATATATATATATATATATATATCACTTGCAGGTATTGCACTCATATATGAACAATGTTCAAGTAAGCAATTAATACTCTGGAAGATAGAATGCATTCCTCAAAATCCAGAGTTAATGTGTTGGTCATTTGAAAATCTTGGTTTGACATAATAGTTTCCTGCATTTTTTTATTTGTACCTTATAATTTCTATGCAAACATTAATATGTGTATCCATCCACAAAGTATCATACGCCTTAGACCATTTTGGATTTATGTGGGAAACTATATTTCTATTTCCTAAACTGTAGCTGGCAGTGACTTCTCATGTCGAGTGCCTGTGTAAATGAACGAAAAGGCTGTTACATTGTAATGTGTCGTCCCTTCCCAGGGTATGTAATACAGTTGTACCATCGCTAAGTCCTAATTTTTCATATGCTTTGTGTTGTTTATATATTGGTTCTAGCTGCACCTCATTGTTTTAATTCAGGAAGCCCAATGTCTGCCTAGAGCATATGCTACACTGGTCTACAGCCAAAATGCTTCCGCAATAAATATTGTCAAACTTTACTAATTCTGGGTCACTGAGAACGAAAATGATGCTTAAAATTGTTGATTGGCTCTAGTTTTAAAGATATTATACTGGGTCAGTATATACGACCCTTGACTTGGGAATGGCGGACGATAAGTGAGTTATAAAGGGAAGGGATCTCAATTTAAACCAGAAATGACTAAAATACATCTTTGATTGGATCTATGAATAAATCTATGACTGGTTTTGGACAGTACTTGCCTTTTAGGCAAAACAATCAATGATGCAATCTGAAGCTGGTATTGCGTCATACATGATATGAATTGCATCATATTATTCCTTGAAGTCATGGATGATGCAATGATAACTAAGCTTACATCACTCTGCTGAAGAAATTGACCTATATCAGCTCTACAAATTATACAGTGTCGTGATCTCTTATTTGTCAGTGTTTCATTTACAAAGGGACACATTTCGGTTTAGCCAAAGTGAGCAGAGATGCCTCGTACTTGTGTGAACAATGCAGATAATTTCTGCTATGTTTGTGGTGAAGTGACTTTTGCATCACAAAAGCGCAGCATAACCTCTATAGTTAAGAAAGCCTATCACCTTTATTTTGGCTGCAAAATTGGAGATCAGGACAAGATGTGGGCCCCAGATATATGCTGCAACACTTGTGCAACAAATCTTCGCCAGTGGTTGAACAGGAAAAGGAAATCTATGCTTTTTGCAGTACCAATGATTTGGAGAGAGCCAACAGATCATATCAGAAATTGTTACTTCTGCATGGTGCCTCCAGTTGGGAAAGGTGTGTCAAAGAAGAAAAAGTGGACTGTGCATTATCCAAACATTCCGTCAGCTATACGCCCAGTACCCCATGGAGAAGGACTGCCGGTTCCTGATGCACCAGAATCATTCTCACTTGAGTCAGACGAGGAAGAGGAAGAGGATGAAACTTCTAGTCCTGAACCATCAATGTCACATGACCCATATTTTTTCCCATCCTCCTCCTCTGAACCACACCTCATAACACAAGATGAACTGATTTGGAACTACCCAAGAGTAAGGCAGAGCTGTTGGGCTCCAGACTACAGCAGTGGAATCTCCTGGCAGGTGATGTTAGGGTTTCCATGTTCCGTGACCGTCAAAAGGATCTTGTCCCATTCTTCTTCATGGAAGGTGATCTTGTAGCCTGCAACAACATCGATTGTGTGATGGCAGCACTCAACATCGTTCATGACCCAAATGAGTGGAGACTGTTCATTGACTCATCGAAGACGATTCTTAAAGCTGTTTTGCTGCATAATGGCAGTGTTTTGCCATCAATTCCAGTTGGTCATGCAGTCCATATGAAGGAAACCTATGAAAACATGAAACAACTTTTGAGGTGCATAAACTATGACCAACATCGGTGGCAGCTTTGTGGCGATTTCAAGGTTCTTGCTCTTTTGCTTGGTCTGCAGACATGATACACAAAGTACTGCTGTTTTCTTTGCGAATGGGATAGTCGTGCGAGAGATTCCCACTACATCAAGAGAGATTGGCCACTCCGACAGTCATTGGAGCCTGGGATGAGAAGTGTTCATCATCCACGACTTGTTGAATCAAGGAAGATTTTGTTACCACCCTTGCACATCAAGCTGGGTCTGATTAAGAACTTAGTGAAGGCCATGGACAAAACACAAGCAGCTTTCAAGTACCTCCGTGGAAAATTTCCAAGGTTAAATGAAGCTAAGATAAAGGAAGATGGCTTTGTTTGTCCTCAGATTCGTGAATTTCTTCCAGATGATGCATTTCACCGTGCACTGCGTGCCAAGAAAAAGACGGCATGGAAAGCCTTCCAGTTAGTTGCAACAAATTTTCTCGGAAACAACTAGGCAGACAACTACAGGGAGTTGGTGGAAAACCCCCTCAAGGCATACAAAAGCCTTGGTTGCAACATGTCACTAAAGATACATTTTTTGCACTCTCATCTAGATTGTTTTCACCGAACTGCGGAGCAGTGAACGACGAGCACGGCGAGCGATTTCACCAGGACATTGCAACAATGGAGAAACGCTCTCAGGGCAAACGGAGCCCATCAATGCTTGCAGACTATTACTTGATAGTGACAAGAGATGCTCCATTTAATGAATACAAGAGACAAGCCAAGAAGCGCCGAGTAGACACTGAATAAGGACTAAACTATGTACTTATATATACATGATAGTTTTTTTACTTTTGTTTCAATATATTTTTTTATTTATATAACCATTTTGCTGTTTTTTAAAGTGTTACATAAACAGGACAGGTGAAATATTATCATGTAAAGCAACCATAAACACACGAAAAGACCTAGGTTTACAATTTATGATTAAAAGTCTACTATGTACACAATATAAATAGACGTAAAATGTAAAAACTTAAATATCTTGGAAACAGTAGCCAGTCAGTTGTTTTAATTTTCATATTTGAATTCAGCACATCAAAATCCCTAATAAATAGCACATTTTATCTCTGAAGCAGACGACTTCGAAACAATTGTAGACCAGTGCTATCAATAAAGACAAGTTAATCAAGTAAACCTACTTTTTATACTCTGCTGATTATTTTAGGCTTCCATTATTAGGTAAAGTTCACAGTCATTGTTATCTATTAAGTTTGGAATATAATGTTAACGCTTTGGTATTAAAATATACAATACAATAATTGATGCAAGGACCTTGTACACACTGACTCTATTCAAATGTCTGCTTTAGATCATTTGCAAGTATTATGGTTAGTGTTTGTTTTCCCATCTCTGGCAATATTTTTAGCACAGTTATATTGATACTTGATATATGCATGCATCCAGAAGAAAAAACTTGATTTTTAAAATAAACAATTGTGTATTGCACTACAGAGCTGTGAACTTGTGTTAATACATAACTGCAACAATACTTGATGTATACAGAGCACGTGCATTAGAAATGATTCAGAAGCATATAACTTGACAGTTACAGTAGTCCGCTTTTGCAAAATAAAGTTTACCGCGCACCTCGAAATGACGAGACCATTACATTATGACGTCATCAATATAACGTAACGTTTATCCAGGTGTATCATAGCGCTATCAACTCTAGGAGAGACTGGACGTAAAATGATTTGGTTGCCACTTCTATCTGTTAGTAAGTAATAAAAAAAGAAAACGTCGTGTATAATTTCATTAATCTTAGTAACAGTCCCGTCAATGAAAATGATAAAAATTGACGAAGAGTATATGAAAACTTTGAAAATCTATTGTGATATACGACCTGCCGCAAATCGGCCGGAAGGCTTTCTGTTGCTGAACACTGATCTGATCTCAATAATTGTGTCTTATTGAAAATATGTATTCACCAGCATATACTTTACTTTGTGCATTTGATATCGGAGTCTATGATCTTCAACCTGTGCATTCTCATCCAGCTATTATTTTATGGGCAATTAGTGACAGGGTATATTTTCCCTTACTTTTCTGTGTAATGACCCTTACGTAGTGATACATATTCATCTAAGAGTAGAGCAAGAAAATGCACACCAAATTTGTTTTCTTATTTTAGGATTACTTCGATACTTAGCTATGTAAAAATATAAATGTTAACAAAAATTAAATATCTTCAATATTTCACAAGCGATCATCTTTAAGTGTTGCGGATTGTGCAAAGAAAATACTAACCTTTTATTATATCTCAATTGGTTATGAACTGTATTAATGTAAGTGTGTGTCAACCATCCATTCTTGTTTTACTTCCTTAATCTGCGTTTATCAGAGCAGAAATTTCGAAATAATTTACACCTTATCCATCAGTTATATTTACATTACATACGGTACCCGACGCCATTTTTTTTATGGTCAAGATTGACAGAAACTACAATCTGAATACAAGTCGGCCATTACCGTTGGACCCTTAAATAACCTCGGAAAGAGCACGTCCGCCACATTCAGAACTATTTCTAGAAATGATAACTGTATCATACATGCTGATATAGTAAGCAAATATGGAAGGCATCCTTAATTCCGGCAAACATTTCACATCAATTTGATGTAAATCACTGTTCTGAGCACTCTCGGAGTCTCTTTCGCGTTTACGGAAAGGGACGAGTGATGTTCAGATTGCAAAAGGTCGTGCCTATCGTTACTTTAGCCAAAAGAGCGACAGGGGACCATTCCATACGTGGGTCTGGTAAAATGCTTCATTGACCTCTGAAACCGAAAGAAGACGCTTCGGTAACACTTTTTAGAAGCGAAATTACAAATATATCATATATAAACTTATGTATAGACATATCTACTGCAATCATTAAAGTCAAAATTATATTGAAAGCTGAATAGGATACGATTTAACATCGTTTTGTAAATAGACGCCGATGCAGGAGGCACATTTCAATCAGCCCCCCCCCGCCCCCAATGCCCCAAATGTCCAGTGTATGTGAAACGGGACGTTGTCTCATCATCACATTGATGTATGACGTTAACCCTTTTCATTTGCCAATGAAATAACTTTTCCGATTTTTTGGGAAATCCTTCTTTTGACGTTACAAGAAAAACTCAGTTTTTACTAGCCTGGGTCACCCGGCATAATTGGGCTTTCGTCGCTATGAAATGGAAAGCCAACCTGGAGCATAGGGAAAAGAACAGAGGAAAAGAAACCCGAAGTAAACAAAAATGAGGCGCCCCAAATTTAGGGGCACTAGACGCCACTTTGAGCGTTGACAAAGGCAAAATAGATAAATAATACAAAACATGCCGATTCACACATTTCTGGTAAATAGAAGTAAAATATATGTCTTAGGAACAATGTTGAAGATACATTTAGTTGCATAGTAGCCTAACGTCCTATTTGACGTCATGTACATTATAACGTTATATTCTCTATCATGTTGGATCTGAATTTAATGTAATTTAAAGATGATGAAATAATCTGTTGTTTTTTTTAGTTTTCTAAAATATATTTCTACTGCTGTTATAAGTTCACATGGGAACTTTTTTTTTTTTAAAATTGGGATAGGAGAGACATAAAGTGCTATTCATGCAAACGACTTTAAGAATTTGTCGCGAACTCTTAACTTTGTATTGGATGGCATTTTGATTCTCTATCTCTGAAATCTGTCGTAATAATTCAACTTGAATATTTAAATCCTATTTTCTAAATTAAAATACGAATGTGCCTCAACTACAAAGGGTTAGTCTAAGTGGAATTTAAAGCAATCTTGCATTTGTTCGTTATTTGGAGACAAACATAACGTAATTGTTTAACCTTTTCTTGAACACAGTTTTATAAACTTTTATGCTTATTGTAGTTTTGAGCTTGTTCTCTTTTCACCTTGATGAAGGGAAAATGTTCGAAGTATAGATTTGAAAATGCCCCGATTTGAGGTGTCTCATTTGTTTAGGTTTTGGACTCGTGACCAGAAGGATGCAGGTTCGATTCCTTCAATCGGATCAGTCCGGATCAGCTACCGTGGTATGTCCTTTCCTAAGCACGAAATAAGCTTCAAATTGTTGCTGTGCCGTAAAGCGTGCGCGCGCACACACACACACACACACACAAAACCAACCAACTCTGAAATGCGCTGAGGGATGTGACCTGTTTGATTTCGCGTAAAACTAAGTGAATATGCCTATATATACGACTTAGTTCCATCCTTTTAATGGGAATATGTGCAAAGACGGGCTGGTATAGAAGTTGGAGCATGAAGGTAATGGAATGGGTGCCGAATATATCGGACCCGGGTTCAGCTCCCAGTGTGGACGAAATATAATCCTCTAACCTGCATGATATATATATAGCTAGATATATATATATATATATATATATATATATATATATATATATATATATTCATATTATACTCTGAAAATAATAACCGGATGATAAAAGAATAGATAAATCTAATATAATAATGTAAAAAACACTGCTTTCACTATTTTCATCAAACGTAATGCCCTTCATGCTTTGTGCTCTGTCAAAAATAGAACCTTTCAATTCCCTCTCGATGACAAATCCCTTTTGTCTGAAGGGATAGAGCAATTAGTCCCTTTATTGCCGTCCAAAGCTTTAAGACGCTAAAGGAGGAAATCGATATGTCAATCAGATACAAGCTATCTAGTTCTCTTAAAACATTTCAGTCTGTCAAGTAGAGATATCTTTAGTGAAATATTCATATCCCGGAAAATCGTGCTATACCATATATGTCGATTTGTATGTGCATCTCATACTGGTATTATCTTGTTTTCCTTATATGCCGCCAAAGTAATACTCTTAGTTTCAATAGTCACAATAAACCAGATACATGTTGTTGTTATTCCGTGTAAACATAAAGACAAAATATGTATTTAACCAATATGAAAATTTTTCCAAAAAGCTTCGTTGGAATGTCAATAACAATGCCTTAAAAGGGTGGCATTGACCCTAAAACTCTGTGATTAAATTCAATGTCCTTTTTAACATTTGAGTCGGGTGTAGTTTGTGTTCCCTACCCTGGAGCAAAATGCTATTTATGCATACTTTCTGATCGATCAATGTATAGTTGATATCAACGATTCCATTTTTTTTTCTTTTTTTTCTTCCGCCTGCAAAGGGTGTTATAATAAGCAAAGTGTTGTTTGTCGTCAAGTGACCCAAGTAACATTTTTTTAATAGCGACATCACATTAGGTTTTTGAAAATGCTGTAGAAATTATATGCAACCACAGTCTAAGGTTCATTTTCTTCAAGAACTTATAATTAAAGTCAAACCTGTTTGACTATGTCGTACAACGAAATTCAACGGCAATGCTCGTCTTATTGGTTATATTCTTTGCTATTTGTATTTCAGTGCTTTTATCTTGTAATGGTTCATAATAAACGTGAACCCATGTACAACGACTGCCCGGAGAACTATCTAAAAGCTGTCGATATGAACAGCTGTTTTTTTATGGAGGTGAATATTTTTTAAAAATTATTTATGTAAAAATTGTGTTATTACATTCGGCCTTTTTCTCTTTACAAAGGTGACTTTTATATGTGATGGTCGCTTATCAGACTTTACTACTGGGTGGTGGTGGTGGTGATGGTGGTTACTTCCTCTCTACTGGAATATATGAACTTCCCACCCTATTGGGTGCATTTTTTTAGCCTGGCGGTACATCGAAAGGTGATTTTTACAATTATTTCCAGGTACACGATTGGGTCTTTGTCTTTGATTCTCAGTACATAAATAGGTCCTTAATTATGAATTTAGGTTTATTACTTCGAAGTGACTTTAATTAAACCCTAGGAGAAGAACGTACTTTTTGCACATATGAATTCAACATGGTATGTTTACATAACCATTAACAATATACAGTCACACATGGAATACGGCTAGACAAGTTTACATATCAGTAGTATAGGTATATAAATTTAAATATACGGTGTTACATGATTTTGTTCCTTATTGGAACCATGGGCACATCCATATTCACAGTACTGTGAAGTGATCCGGAAAGTGGCCCGGGGAGGAGGGAAGGAATTTACTTCATTGTGTCACTGTTTATTTTTGTCTGCTTGGCTATAAGCCTCATGTTCTACAGGCAATGTTTCGTTTTCAAAATTTCCGTTCTATCATGAAGAGTAAATCACTTTTTTTTCAACCGAAATGGGATCTTACACAATGGAACTCACCGCACATTAATCCTTCAGAGGACGTTTGTGTACTATCAACCTTTGGTCCTTTGTTTCAAAGACTTCTTAAATATAGAAACAGTCTATACATTCCAGAGTAAAATCACGCCATATAGCGATGGACAGGATTGATGGGTGAGTGCCACTTGTGAAACGGCAGTTTCCAACCATATTAAGGCTTGATGCGATCTACTACATGACCTTAGTCTTTTTGTCTCCTTACGCTTGGAGTTGACCGTTTTCTAAATTAATTTTCCTTCTTCTATTTCAATAATAGTTACTAGATAATTCATTATTTCTCTTCGCATCAGCAGATAGTGACCGAACTGTAAATATCAAGCGACTATGTGACGGGAATGACCTTACAGGGTCTTATGGTCATTATTCTAAGTCACAGATTATGGGATATTCATCGCAGGTTAAGTAATCAATGTCAAATGTTTTTGCAAATAAATTATTAAAAACAGCTGTAACTTTCACCAGAAATTAACCAAATTCCACAATTTAACGAACTAAGACTTACTAACAGCAAATACCAATTCTTTGGCATCCAGAACTGCGTTGTTTTTCGTTTTCTTCCTTTTTGCAAAAACACATTTATCTGTACTTGCTACCTAATACTGTCTGCATGTAACTTATAATCAGGGTATGATTTATCATTTTAATTTATTTCAAGGTTTGAAATTTGGGTTTTCACTGACAGAATGCGGGAAACAGATCAATTTAATTTAAACAATTTTACAAATGACGAGAAAATGTACATAATATCCATAATCCGACGAAAATCAACAAAAAATCCGTAAATCCTGCAATATTTATTGACGATAATATATGTATCCGGTTCACCTAGAGAGTGAAAAGTGCGACTAATAATACATTGCTATACAAATTTATTTTAAAAATGATTACAATGAAAGATCCTACTAAAGCTGACCAAGTTGCCAATATAAGGTATTAAGTTTGTGGACTAACAAACTCAAAATATCTGCTACGCTGACGTTTACATCGTGATGAGTTTGAAAACAACCAAGTTGCCGCCATAAAATTCACGTTCCAGTCGTTAAATCTATCTACCTCTTGCATCAGTCTTTAGCTTCAACGCTGTAATGACACGTCAACATTGGATAATGGAACCGACATGTATGTCATCAAGAAGCGTATATTTAGTAACAAATGTTTGTGACTAATGGCACAAGCCAGCAACTTCCATAATGAAACATGAATCTTTTAAAAAGCACACTGCTGAAATTGAAACATGTTTCACTTTCGTTATACATATGTGATCTGCACATTTAAAACATATAATGTGTTATAGAACATTTCATGCAACTGGTAATTTCCCTTGTTTAAACGTCATTATGTGACCAACATCATCTGTTAATATTTCTGAACAAACTGTGCGGTGAACTAATAGAGTGGCGCTACCGACGAAGTGAAATTAGCACTAAGAAAATGGCGATTATCCTAAAATTTTAGGCTTAAATGTTGACCAAAGTTGACCTTTCAACAATATTCGGATTGGTCTGAGAAGACTACTAACTCGTACGATCACACATATAGGCTTTCAAGGAAAGACTGACAGCGAAAATAGGGTTAATTTTTTTTTAAGGATATAACTATTTCTTCACATATGTAAACAAATGCGTATTTCATTCTTTTTCATCTTGCTAATTTGAAGATTGTCATCGTGGTTCTGATTTTTCATTCAGGTAAATCTGTCGAATTTATTCTATGCTGTAAATAGCTGCTTTCAAAAAGGGAGAATATTCTTACGCGACCAGGTAATGAAGGTCAGAAAAGGAAGAGAGAGAGAGAGAGAGAGAGAGAGAGAGAGAGAGAGAGAGAGAGAGAGAGAGAGAGAGAGAGAGAGAGAGAGAGAGAGAAAAGAGAGAGAGAGCACCAAAAGCAATAATTTCAGCTTAGATAATTAGATTGATAAAATGCCTGAAGTGAGTGGGTTGAATTGAAAAATTCAAAAACTATCTACATCAGATAAAAGTTGCAAATGTTATTTACTGTGAATTTCTCAAAGTAACATCTGACTGGACGTGAGAAGAGTGTCAATCTCCATTCCCGAGAGCTCTCATCCGGAGATGATGACCAAAGCACAGTCTGACAAACAGATCAGCCAAACACATTCCATCACGTTTTGTTTATCTTAAATCAATCCACAAGTTATAAAATAATAGTATACAGAAGAATCGATTGTATTGACGTGTCTTACGAATGCGTTGAGTAAAATTGCAAACTAATGTAAGAAGAAGTAAGACAGAAAAATGCAAAACCTATAGCGATCCCAGAGGAGGATAGAAAATATTTTAATACAACATATATATGTTAAAACTGTGGGGGAGAAATAATCAAAGATAGTAAGAGACCAAAAAATATGACAGGCAAATATAGAGGTCCAGCATATAACAAAGGTAATTTGAATGATACATATTCAAAATACATACAATTGTTCATTCATAACTTTTCCGCATATAACAGTCACTTATTCGTCAATTGGTTAAAAATGATGCAGATGAAGAGGTAAAAGGTATATCAAACAATGGCGAAAATATATCTCCTTTAGCTGATATGTTCATGAAAGAAGGGAAAAAAAGTTAATAGAGTAGTTAAGTTTGCATAGGGGAGTAAAAAGAACAGCTGCATATAGATCTGAGTGATGGAAAGTTCACAGAAACATTGAAACATTTTAGAGACATGAAATCTAAATATTTGAAAAAAAGATACTTCAACTTACGAATACACGGATAGTTTTGAAATGTGAAACACAACAGCTATACTACCAATAGAAACATTGTATTCATTACTCCGTGATTCAAATATATAAAATAACGATTATAAGTATGTTCAGGGTGTTATTCAACATTATAATCTTCATACACTTGGAGATCTTCATGACTGGTATGAGGAGAAATATTCATGAATATTGTGTGACATTTTAAGGAATATATAAATTTTCTGTATTAAAAAACACCAGGTTCATTAGTACAGTGAACCAGGACCAACACATTATGCAAGTTTGAAGATACCATGTGTAGAACTTGAACATTTAACAGACTATGTCATGGTTCTGATTATTGACAGTGGAATACTTGGTAAATATACTTTGTAGAATACTTCATGATACCCAAAAGAAAATCAGGAATACTACTCAAGATGGATAGATAAAGTCCGGTGGTGAGTACGAAAGGTCAATATCATCGTATTCATTATATACCCAGAAGGTAACCTCTATGAGTAGGCCATGAGCCAATACACATTGGTAAAGAAACAAAAAATGAAAAGGTCAAATGATGAACAAATGAACAAATTAGAAGAACATCTGTTCGACATACCAAAAGACTATGATGCATTTTATAAGTGGATTTGGAGATTTCATTTCGCTTGCATGACTAATTGAACTACCCGTTAACTCAAGAGTCATTAATTTCCGATGAAAATTATATATCTCCCTTGCAAAAGGAGTTGTGTATAAGGGTACAAAACTAACAATACCAAAAAAGGTATGTTCATCGCAAAGCAAAGAGACGTGAGTGTACACTATGTACAATTTAAACTCTAAATACAGTTTGGTTTCAAACTAAAAAGATACACATACTTGTCTTGTCTAAATAAAAACCGTAGCTTAAATTTTACATTAAACTGAGTACAAATCTGGACAAAAAGCAACAAAATAATGAATAACAGAGTGTTTGGTAAAAAGAGAAAATCTTAGAAAAGAACAACAGTAAAAATATATACATATGAAACTAAATTCTTCATGCCAGAAAGATATATCATTTGCCAGGAGAACACTTATTGAGCATGACTTAGGATTAGTTTAAAAAACAAGAAAATGAAATTAAGAAAACCAGTTTACGGTGGATTTATATTTTAAGAGTTAAGGAAGTGGTTGATATACTATGCTTACTGTAACAAGATGAACAAAAACTATGGTGATAGAATCAGACTTATCGTAATTGATATAAATTCATTGCGTATCCATGTTGAGACAGAAAATATTTACAATGACATGATGGATAAATCAAGTTTTATTATACTGGGGACTATGTAAAGGATAAAATATTTGGTTTACCACAGATTAATAAGAAAGTTTATTGACTTTGGAGGATGAGTTAAATTGGGTTTCAATAACAGAGTTTTGTGGGTCAAGATCCAAACCTTTTCATTCGGAACTGATAAAGATGATTAAAAGTTTGTAAAGGATTAAAAATGAGTAATACAAAGAATTTAAATTTCGAAATATGCAAAGATTGCTTATTTGATCACAAGAAAAATTAAATTACCAGGAAATAAATTTATTCAGATCATACAATTATGAGATGTATAACATCAAAATGAAAAACCGTAGTAATGTCTGTGTATGACAACAAGCGTTTTTGTGGTGCGGGTCGGGGGGGGGGGAGAATATAGAGATATTACTTTACGGATACGTTTTGCACCTTGTAATGAAAGGGAAATTCAAGTCTCGTTAAATGCGTGTTTGTTTTGCCCTGTTTCAAGTATCTACGGAATAACATGATTTTCTTTAAAGACATTTTCCATTGCTTTTCTGTCCTGGGTGTAAAATGAGAAAAAAGATCCCAACATACAAAAAATTTAATGTAATACAAAAAATAAAATACGAAAATAAATAAAAATAGCAACAAACAAACAAACAAACAGGAAAGCAACAAACACATAGTGTATTCTCTCTGAAATCTTTGGTTTTAGAGTTGTACGTTATTACACTAACCTAAACAGATATTTTAAAATGTCTACTACTAGTTCGGTTAGGTAAGTCGTTTCTACTTTACATTATCCATATTGCCACAGTCATTAATCATAAACAAAGCATTTGTACTTTGGTGCACATCAACGAGTAACTTTAACTAATTTGCCCTCAGGATCTATCAGGATCACCTACTGATCTTTGAGTAACCACCTTCAAATGTAAGTGTTATTGATCATAAACGTTGGACAGGTAACATAGATGTAACAGAAAAGTTTTTGTATTCAGTAACTTATTTAGTGGAAACCAGTGTCTTTACACGACTGGTCACTCCACATATTTTAATGTTATGTTGTTCTTTCAAATACATTTATCTATTCCTAAGATATAATAAATTTGAGCTGATTGGTGTTAATATATAAGTGAGCATTATGAAACAAAATAAATATACATTTTGTAAGCACGTGCATGCTGTTTGTTTTTAATCTGAATGTGAATACCTTGTTGAGCGTTATCTAATTGATGACGTGCAATCAGTTATCAAACGTACTTCTCAAATCAAGCCAGATGCAGCGGTTATCAATGCAAAAGATGTTAACACCTCTGTTATAATTTCTGTTTGTTTTTCTTGTATTGGCTGTTGTGTCGATAATTCTCTATCTCCTACAGTAGGCATTATGCTTTCTACACGATTACTAACAAAAACTTGTAGCAATAAACACACTAACCCCATTCACAAGTGCAAAGTATATGCACTCGTAGTTTACTTGGTCATTAGAAGGTTTGTAAAGATCATTAAATTTAGGTATATATTTTTTTTCTAGTTCTACATTGTTTTCTGTGTGAGAAATTGTGTCTGTGGTTGTTTAAAGTCTGTGTAACCCAAATCCATTCTCTCAATCGTTCATTCAAGTGTATTTGTCATGTAATTTTTTTTTTTTGTCTCTATGATTCTTTAAACATTTGTCAAGAATAGTACTTCTTCATCAATCATTTTAGGACCACATAACGTGAGCAAGACAGTTGCTTCATGTAAGTGTTAGACTGTTAGCTATTGCTCCTTTAATAATTACTTATGCTGTTGCAATTTATTGTGCTGAAGAGTGTACCAGAGGTACACGTAGAGGGCACTGTACAATAGAAATTGCACTATCAGTGCACGCCATTTTACTCTGCCGAAGCTACGCTATTTATCTACTGATAAATAACAAAATGTCTGCTCCCCCAAAGCATCCTATTTTTATGAGTAACAAATTGTGATACTGCTGTTGGAATTCAATGTTAAAGTTTTTGAACAAAATTCAGGTTTTGATAATGTCCAAACAATTAAAACATTGTCCTCTTTTAGAAAGTATGAATGTGTTATATTTACACTACTATAATCATGTTAGGATTGTTTTTACAGAATCATTATATAAGTAGTACGGTGTTTGTTTACCTCTTATCCTAAAAAAAAATTAGATATGATGGCTCTTTACCATTTATTCCAAAGAAGTCGCAAAATATTCTGCTTTGTTGATTTGAATAGCGTATTGCTCTGAACCTCATACATGCAATTTGTGTACAGCCAACATTGATAGAACATAGTTTAATCCATAAGTATCAACCATTTCTGAGATCTCATTTCAAGCATAAAAGTGTCAAACAACCCGTTTGTTTCTTGATTGTCAATACAAATATGATCAGGTGATATTGGTATTATTTTATAAAGTTTTATTTTCCTTTTGATATGCAATTAATTCAATATCATCCGGTTTACTCCTGACTCGGTACAATGAGAAAATCGTAAAACAATTTGCATCTCGGCGTTAGTTGGGTATTCTCTTCAAACTCCTTCCTGTATTTATCGATTTCATCTATTAATGTTCTAATTCTATCAAACAAAGCAGTGAAATATATGTACATATCCGTGTTCAATTACGTTTTGACTGTCTCTTTTTGCGTATATTTTTGCTTCAGATATATGTTTTAACTACTTAGTGCCAGAGTATTTTTTTTTTATCTCTTTCATTTTTTAATGCATCTGTCTCTGTTGTAGATGTTTGTTCTAAATCATTGGAATCTTTTCTCGTTGTATCGCTTTGTCTATTCGCCAATGCTACCGCGTACTACAGCGATATTATTAGCCACTTTTAGACCAACATATTCTTTTGAATCTGTTTTTGATTGTTCTTACTAACTTCAGTTAATGTAATTTTGATTGTTTTTACTAACTTCAGTTAATGTAATATATTTTGTCATTTTGATCTTATCACTCAAATCTGTAATAGATAAATTGTAAGCTCTTTTCAAAGCTCTTATCGTGCTTTCATTATCATTTAGTTTGTTTTTGACGTCAGCTATCGTTTTTGCTATTTCTGTCCAATTATTATTTTTCTGCAAGTCTGCCGTACTTTAAGTGCTAGATGTTATCTTGTTGTTTATGTTAGTAATTTCTGTTTTAAAATAATTCATTAACTATTAAATGTCTCGATAGTTTTGTTGCACTGTGTTATTAAAATTTCTCTGTAACTGTTTCAACTGTGATTGCAAAGTGTTGTAGTCTTCCAGAGATTTTTTTGTCTTCTCCATATCACTCTCCAAAGCCACTGTCTCACTGTTTGGCCTGTGTTCAATTGGTGGTTAATATTGTTGAATGGTAGGTACTGTCCCTTATACATCTACTCTTTTTCATACAGCATGGAAAGTGTGCACGGCATTAGATAAGGTTTTGAATCTCTGTGTGAAGACTTTCCGAGCATCTAATAAAGTTTTTTTAAAATCTGTTCTCGTATATCTGTTTTTGTGCATCTAAAGTTTTGCTATCTCTTTCAGTACTACGCTCTTCAATAGTTGTTAGTTTATTGTCTTGTTCCCTCCATGACTTAATTTCTTTCAAGTTAGTATCCTCCAATGTTTCGAGTATTTGAGCATCAACTTGCCTCTGCACAAAACGACTAAACTGCATCATTTAGTTTAAAAGCGTCAAGTACATTTATGATGAGGTTTGTCACTGTTAATTGTTCGATCCATCTTTCTTCGTATTTTTGTCTCAATGCTCAAAGGAAAATTTAAGTCACTATGACCGCTTAAACATACCTCTACTGGTTACTTTCCATGGAAAATATACGTTAAAGGAATAACAAGAAAGCGTGTCCTGTTCCTATCTCATCTTTTATGCTGATATTAAATCTATTTATATTACAGCTTCGTAATTGCTTATAATGACCATTAACATTATATGACAAAGTATCCGTGAAAAATTTTTTTTAGCATGCAAATAATATCCATCCGAGTAATTTTTGCTTTTAATAATCTAATGTAGGAAAACGTATACATGTAAGATTTCAAGAAACCCACAAACTGTATCATATTCAGTATACATCTGTATAATTCTCTGGCTATTGATTCCTAACAATGTATCGTTGTAGTTTGTGATATACGTTATATAATTGTTACTCAGAGTGATTTCAACATCTGAGTTGTGTTTTAGACATTCAACATCTAGACTTTCCTTGTTATCACCGTTTTGTAGGTATTCCTTTTTTACTTTGTTGTTGGCATCTCAAGGCTGCGAAAACCATTAGAAATTAGAACAATCTTGGTTTCATTCTTATAGTTAATATAGAAACAGATTTTGTTTGTGTGTTAATCGGAAACATTGTAATATCCAAGGACAAAATGTGTTCTCTGTGGTGAAATATTGTGTTATCAATTGAATTGGTAAAATAGATTTCTTCCTCAGGGAGAACATAGAGTGTAATATAGAACTCCATCTGCTTAGAGAACATGAACGCATCCAAAGTATAAACAGTCATGTCTAAATTGCATTCTTTGTTAAAACGACTACAGACTTTCTCTAAGTTCAATAAATTTCTCTTTCAAATTGTTTCCTTAGTCCCAAAAAGGTTGTTTTTCTAAAACTCCTTTTTGTCCACCTTTAATGAGGTTCCAACATCTTGACTTTCTTTTGTGCTTATCTTTAATGATTGTGTTTTTTTAAAAAAAATCTTTGTCTTTGTTGTAACTGTTGATAATTAAAATAAACTCCCCGTAGTTGTTTTTGTTTGTTTTTTTTTTCGCCTTACTTATAATGTTGATACTGTTCAACTTACTGATTGCAAAAGTTACTATTTCATCATGTTGTAAAACATTGTTGTTGATCAACCTCTCCTTAAAAACCTTCGCAACAAATCATGTTCATGTTTCACTAAACCTATCAAACGCCAAAGGAACATCTACACTAGAAGCTATATATGCACTACTTAATCTAGGTGATGTTATTCCCATCCAACTTGAAACTATTGTCAGAAAAGAAACCATTAAATTCAAAAGCTCTGTATGCTACTTTGTATTTTTTTTTACACATCTTTAGTGTTCGATTTCTCTGACCAAATCATGTTTAATCTCGTTAATTGTCTACAACCTGAAATTAAGACCATTGTCAGTTGGCGTTGTCACAGAAGGAGCAACCATGTCTTTGAGCGACAACGGCAATGTATGACATAACGGTGGAGCACTAAGTGCATTTTCTCTCATATATATTTATGAAATAAGCAGCTTGGAGTTTGGAGTGGTAACCGGTTTTATTGACGCGTAGATGCTTTAGGCTGTTCTGTTTTTGTATGTTGTACATTTTTCTTTTGCCTGCTTTTTAAAACAGAAATGTAAATATCTTTTTGTCTTGAAGTACCCATTCCGCTTTGTAGATGACACACTATTTTCTTGATGGTAAAATCTATTATATTTAATGACTAACAGTTTTGTCACGTAAACCTCCATGTACTAATAGGTAGTCCATTGTGAACGACTAAACGAAAGTAGAATGATTAGCTTTACAACTTCTTCAAGATTCATGGTTGACGATGGAGCAATCGCAGCTTTTCCAAACGCATGTTGTAGGCTACCTTAAGAGCAGAGGTTAGTGTTGCATAGTTAAATGTTTTGATAATACCTTCTGTTTCAGTCGACATTTCTCTGCAGTTAAAAGCTATGTTAGTTATTAACCAAAATTGTCAAAGAACTTTAGAAATATCAGTTTCATTTTGGCTCTACAGTGTTAAAGTTCATGTACTCTCTGGTAATCGATTGTGAACTAAGTAAAAAATTAATAATTAGTTCTTCAGTTACTCCAGTATCCATGTTTGTTGATTTACATATTGACATCTTAAACGTCTTCTTCAAAAGCATGCTGTAGTCGATTGTGTAAGCAGAGTTTATTGTTGCGTAAAAAATAAAGACTATCACAAAGAGTATAGTAAAACACAGAGAGAAGAAAAGTAGGGGTATATCTAAACATGTAGATATGAAAACAGCATTTTACAACGAATACAATAGAAGTTACCATATATAAAGGTACTATAAATAATGAGAATTTCAAAATAATTAATATGACAAGAAGGAAAATGTTACAGGCATTAAGAAAAAGCGTTCAATCAGAGAAGGATTTTAAAATATTTTGTATTATGTCTATTGACTTTTGTCGAAAATGGCTAAAATTCCCAAACCCTGAAAGTGTGAGTAAATATAATTTAGGCATACATCATGTAATTTTTTTGTGCCTTTTTGAGTTGTCTGACTATGATTAACAAAGAAAAAGCTTTCACTGGTCAAATACAAATTATATAATAGCCAGCGAAACCAGATCCAAAAATGTTTAGATGCCTTCTGAAGTTGAAATAGCAAATCATATGATAACGTAGATTAATGCAGAATATTCAACTTTATCATTGGGTAGATTTTGATAAGTAATTTTTAGAATGTTTTACGTTATCGACATTATTGCATGTTAAGCAACTACTTCTGTACAACTATTGCAACAAGTGTGGCTAAGGTTACAAATTCATCAACAACAAAGCAACCAGTACACATGTATTTATTAAACATTTGCTTCCGTATTTTCTATTTCATCCTTTTTCTGTTGTCTTTTTTAAAAATCGGTATCCTTGAAACTTAACAAACTCGCACTCAATGCTGACAGCAGCAACCCCAGTTTGAATGGCAAAACACAGGGAAGTATCTAATTCCATTTGAAGTCATAGGACCATGAGTCAATCAATTGTTAATCAGAAACAACACGATAATCATTTATGTTACAGTGCGAGAAGACCAGGGCTTGAATCTATAGACAAAGTATTTTGTTGAAAAACGTGTGACCTTGACCCACGGTCAGATGATTGAGCAAGCTTGTCGCAGAATGAATTGTCTTAGCTTCATTAGAATGTATGCCAAGTATGATGAGAATCTATCAAGGGGCTTAGGAAATATATGCAAACTAAAATACTTTAACCAAAACCTTAAAGCAAATATTCTGTGACTTTGACCTTGACCCTACGAGTTGATGGGGCCAGCGATCATGTTATAAAATGACTTGCCTGAGCTTCATAATGATTCCTGCCAGGTAAGATAAGAATCTATGAAGGGATTTAGGAAATATATGAAAATAAAAGTCTTTAGCCATAACCTTAACAAACTGTCGGCGGAAATATGACTGCAATGTCTCGCTTCTCACTAACGTGGGCTCGACAATAAATCACAACAGTTGACAATGATTTAGAGCTTTTAACAGCTCATGCATTGACAGAGATTTCATTTGTCTTTATGATTTGTTTCCCATCCATTTTTAAAAACTTTCATCGTGTAAAGATTAACCCTTATATCTATTTAAGTCCAACTTGAAATATTAATATATAATTCCTGTTTGACCTCTTAAGTTTTTGTATAAATGGAGTCATCACAGTTTTTTTTTTCGCTGAAACCTAATTCTTTTTTCCACTCTTAACTATTTAAATAACTAAAACATGGCTGAATGTGGTGGTGATTATTTTGATTATTCACTTGAAAATCACCCAACACAATAGCAGGCCAGGCTAGAAAAGAGTTGCTGGTTACAATAGAATGGATAAAACAAGATCACAAATGGGTGTGACTTGTTGGGGAGGAGATGCAACCTAAATATCCTTGGAGACTTGTGTTGTTCAAGAAACCAACCAAAAGTTGACGAGAGAGTAGAGATGCAAACACTAGACACAAGTAATCCGTTTGATCCTCAACTAAGAGAAATTGAAAATATAATTGACGAATACGATGAAAAAATTTACCGTGGAGAACTTTCACGTGTATTGAAAAGATTATTCATTACGAAAGAGGAAAGAAAATGAACGGATTAGGTAAATACTATAGACGTTATTAATTCAAAAATAGAATATATGACATATTATGTTGACATGTATGAAAAACTGATTGAGGAGCTCAGAAAAAGACAGCAGGAAAGAAACAAATCCAAACAAAAAGTTGTATTGCAAGAACAATTGGAAAGTGTTGAAAGTAAAAGAGCACAATGAGTTGGACATGTAATACAGCTGGAGAGAGCTTTCAGAGAAAACAGTGAAACAATCAATTCAAAGGTTAAAGAAAAATTAATGTTAGGTGAAAGGCTGAATCAACTGTTTAAAGACAAGAGTGTAACAATAGCTGCCATATCAACTGCAATAGGAATGACAATACTAATTGTTGCTATAGCAAATGCTGTTAAAGGTCTAGTAGGCGGTGGAGGAAGAACAAGTGGCGGTAGTGCTCCATCAGGAGGCAAATATGATTTGTTTACAGACATAATTAAAAGGCTTAACAAATATTGTCAATGATTCGCTTGAATTAGTCAAAAAATCAGCAACGATTATATTTCCGAGAATTATTGGCAGTCAATGCCCTTCCCTTTTAAATCTTTCATTTTGTAAACGACTGGATCATCTAAAATTACTTGTCTGATTTTGAATATTTTCTTGGTAATGTTAGAAATGTAGCCATTGGCAAAGATTGTTTTTTTATTTTGAACTTATGACTGTCTCACCAATTTCAAATATAAGTGTCTCAAATTAATCTGTGGTCAAATACCAGAATAGGTTGATCCATAGCCTTGATCTGTTTTCTTTCTTGCTTATTTCAACTGGAGTCATGTCAATTAATCTGCGACGAGTGTTATTGTTTCACCCAATTAATTTTGGTAAAACTTCAACACATTTTCTGGTTTGATTCTGAGTGAAATTCTTCCACATTCTAGTCTTTAGGATCTGTCAAACCTTTCCAATACAGATGATTTTCTTTGTCCAAGTATGTTAAAAAGTGTTCAATGTTTAATTACAGCAAACACCCAACTCTATTGTTGTAAAACTCTTTTTCTTTATGAAATTGTATCTTTTCAGGTTTCGTTCCTATAATATTTCTCCAAAAGCATCGTATATGTCATCTCTATTTTTGTTTTCACTTTTTCTTAGTTCAGTAGTGTTTCAAACCTATAGTTATTACTGTCAACATGTATTTGTGTCCACAATTGTATTTTTCATATACTTGCATGCAAACAATGTCTGCCTGGAGCTGGTTATGAAAGTGATTAACATATACCCTTTTGTAAGGAAATCTTTTTTTTCTCTCTTCAGTTAGCTATTATTTCAAATCAGCGTATTTTATTTTCCTTCTGGCTCTTTTAATTTGTTCCTAGAATCAGTTGGTATTTGTGTAAGCAACAGGACTTTCAGAATCGTAGTTAAGGTGTCTTAAATACTGTTCTTTTTCAGTATTTTAAAACGCAAACAGACAGACAATACTTCAAGCGTAGATGCTGTCAAAAAGTCAAGAGAACGAATGTATAGAAAAGGTACTTTTAAATTCAATATTTTAGCTTTTCCTTAATCCTGCCAAACTTACGAATGATTTCAGATTTATGTTAAATTTTGCAATTTATATGATTGACGTCATAAAGACTGCAAAGCAGGACTCTGCTACAACGACATCATATGCTGAGTAATTGTTTAAAATACGACTTTGTCATCTAACTAATCTTAACTTTTTGCGCATCGTTGTATATTTACATTATAAAGATAACGAGATCTTCGAGCTGTACTATAAATCCAATTACAAAATGCATTTATCTACATCAAATTATTTCTTCTTCGTACTGCGCCATTTTAACCATCTTTCTATATGGCCTGATAATGCTTATTTCAATATTATCATGATTGAAATGAACCTGCAAATTTGGATATTTTCTGTAACATTAGAGTGCATGCTTTTTTTCATGTTTGACATCAATAAATTAACACTTCTATTCTTAATCAATAAAAGTAGTTTTGACCATGCCCCTTTATCCTGTGCAAACCTGTACACATATAGACATTATCTCTAGATACCGACAGTGTTGATTTCATATTAAAGTCGTGAAATATTTCTATCACCTGTCTGAAAGCTGTTGAATTTAATACATTATGTTGATTTCATGTTAAAGTGGTGAAATATTTCTATCACCTGTCTGAAAGCTGTTGAATTTAATACAATGTAGCTCTGTGCCATTTTTTTTAAAATGTGTAAAACAATTTAAGTCTAGTTGTCTTCATTCTCTAACTGGTGTGATAATTTATCATTTTTAGTTTTAGTGCTGTTGTTTCTTTCGAGATGTAAAAACACAAAGAATAAGAGTCCCCAGCTCTCTCATTTGATTTTACTGGATTTTTTATGTTAATTATAGGGAGGATTTTGATAGATGGCAAAAAAAAAATCGTGCTGAATTTCGCCGAAATTGGAAGCGTGTCTTGGCAACTACTTGTAACAGTCGGTGTTTGAACACATCATCATAGACGTATTAAAAGATGCATTGGTGTCTTGAAACCCGGGTCATAACCTGATCCGGAAAGAATTAGATCTGAGCGTTGACAACAAGGTTCTCTACAATGCTTTCTATAAAGTATGAGTTTGGGTTTCTTTACGGACGTAGTGTAGAAATTTGTATCATGTTTTGTGGGAATCACACACGCACGCACGCACACACACACACAATATTTGAGCGAAATCTTTGCAATCAATTACGTTTGATGGGACATAACTCTTGCGTTTATGACAAAAGAGCATCCCTCATACCTGGTTCTATAATTAGCATTGTGAGCCTTTGGTGGCAGGGGACAGTTTCGTAAATTGGCTTAACTTAATTTCTTAACTTAAGGCTATGGTGTGACTTTTTGAGTTATTATTGTTAATAATTGAAGATATAGATATATTTGTGAGTTAGGTGTTTCGGGCTTTTGCTATTCTTCAAATTGATGTGAGGCATGTACACCTCCCATAGTCAGTTCACACTACGTGGACAGTGAAATACCAATTGTCAGTTAGGAAGCAGAGCTTGCCAACCATAGCAGTAGACACGTGGATTCAAGGCAAGTAGATTATTTCAAAAACTGCCTGGATGGCAACTATTTTGAATTACATCAAGCTTTTTAGTACACAATGTGTTTCAAAATTATTACCTAGAGAAAGGGCTTGCGTTTGCACTGTGGGCATCACTTTGTGTCAAAAATGGCCTTCGGATATGAAAAATGCATGTATAAATTGGGGGTTGGGGTGCATAAACTTTTTCTGCGATAAACTTCCACTGACTTGTCAGGTCAAATGAATAATATTCTTATGTTTTGTTGTATTATAGCTAACCAAAAATATGGACCTTTTTGACCTCACTTGTGTATTTTTTTAATGACTTTTTGTATTGAGCTGGTGGACGCAGCATTAAATTTGTGCATAAAAACTGTCCCTTGCACCCTTACGCACTTTAGGAACGTTCATACCTATAATCAGTGCTTTTAAAAGCCCAAAACGCATTTTACATTTTGAATTAATTTGTCATAAAATGTTAAAACTAGCACTAATTGACATTTGTCGTTGATTATCGATGCATGCATACATGTTTAACGGCAACCGTAAAGAAAGAAAAAGAAAACGAAATAGTGATGATGTTTGAAGAAATGTACTGATACTATCCGCTACATCCTTCTCAAAACATTAAACGAAACGAATACAATAATTAGATGTACGGAAGAATCGTTTTATGCCGATCATCGATTGAAATGTAAGATTTTATGAGGTATTCGAGTTTTATGAATGACAAGCGTTGTTTTAGATCAAGTTTTGGGTGCGTATGCACGAAAATGCTTAGCGCAAAATTCTAGATTGATTGCAAATCGCTTTTCTAAAACGAAGTTTTAAAGAATGGAATCATGAAAAGTTTCAGAATTAAGTTAATAAAATTTGCTTTACATACTTGCACAATGCTACATATGTTAAAATACTCAATATATGGTTTTGAATTCTGGAGCTTTGAGTCATAGTATCAGTTCTCTGCTGAGACACAATAGTGACCACGGTGCCTGTTTTCTCCTCTAAATTCTTTTATCTTCCTACATTTTAAAACGTCGGATTCTTCCTTTTTAACTAAATGTGATTGATGACAACTATAAACCTGAAAAGTAGCATAGTTTCTTGGGCGTAGATATAGTTTCATTGAGGAAAATGACTGACTACCAATTTCCATCCATAGCTGAACTAGGTGGTTTAACGTTAAAGAAATAATTCTGAGTTCAATGAAAAGAACGCAGAGAAACTTGAGATTAAGAGAAAAGATCCGTATAGTTTTTTTGTGTGCTTTAGTGATATCCGAGTCACATGTATACGCACTATTTTCAATTTTGATTTCAAACATGATAACATGATATTGGAACAAGAGAGAGCAGACTTTTATATGTGCATTGAATTTTATAAGGATTAAATATTTTTGATGATGCATTTTAGGCTAAAGTTTAAACATATTGTCCTGATGTTGTACAAAGCAAAAAGATCGTACGCAAGTTCTAACAACAAAGATGTTTCTCTATATATCGCACTCAGTATATATCGGAATGTGTACAGATTTTGATCTATGTAATTTATCAAGTGTGTCTAGCTACAATGCATCAAAAGTGGGTGAAAAAAGAAAAGTCGGAACAATTACAAAGTAAATAGGGTAGCAACAAAAAAGGTCAGAGATGTTACGCAAATCTTTATTTTGACATTGAGGAGCCTAAACATATGATTTTCGATGATTCAGAAGGTCGACCTTGTTCAATATATATATATATATGAAAACATGATATACGCAAAACAATAACGTTTCTGGGTTTAATGCAGATCTATTCAATTCAGAGAAATCTAGAGGAAAGCTACAGTAGGATAGACATGTTGCAGTTCGGAAACGTCACTGAAAATAGTCACCGAAATTACGAAAAATAAAAACAAATTTCAAAAACGTAAATAAAAAAATTTAAAAAAATTACGTTTGACTTACCTTTCATTCTGTGGGAACACTCCCATGAAATGAAGCTCGACAAGATTAGGCCTCTCTCCACGCTGTCGACTGCTTTTTCCTGTAAGATGGCAACTAGCAGACGACAATCGCGGAATGAGGAGTGGCCCAGCTCTTTTCTCATCGATCGATCGACCACGTCGGATTTCGTGGTAGGTCTTACAGATGCAACACTTGCCGATTCCGCAGTATCTAGTTCGACTTGTTAATTCAGACAGTACAACATGCAAGCAATTTCAGGTGAAATAAATTATGAAAAAGTATCTGGCACGGTTTCCTGTAATTGGAGGGTATATTAGATTGCTGTTGGAATTTTTCTTTCTATAAATCATCAGCGGGCCATCTTGACAAAGAACTTCTATGTACAGTCATTTTTACTTGGCAAGGGACTATCTGCCTGATCATATAAACATCAGAGTCATAAATAGCTGGCACGCTTTTTAGCTTTTCCAGTTGGAAATTTATCCAGCTATCAATAACCAATAGATCGACAATATTTCTTTCCTTCACGCGATTCTCCCCGCCCCACAGCATAAGAGAAACTTTTCTTTTGTTACCGTTATTAAAACATGACGAAGAACTTATGCCTGCGTTGATTCTAAGTTAATGAATATGATTTTATAACAACAACAACAACAACAACAGCAACAACAACAACAACAACAACAACATGAACATGCACTTGAATATTTTGGAGGAGATGAATATATTTCTTTAGTATCAAAAGTCACCTTATTTGTACCTGTAATGTCTGTCAGATCTGTATGATTTGACCTGGCCTACTTTTCCTTTATGCATTGTTAATAAACGTCTGAATAGAAAAACTGTTACTAAAGTGACAAAGCATATAGGCTAGTGCGGTGTCAACAAATCTTGTTCCAACAGTCCATCGGATACCATGTAGATGGGTCTTGGCTTCCATATTTGAACTTAGGTAGTTGAACGGGTTTCTACAAGATGTCATGATTTGTACAACGTTTTTAATTCCAAATTAAAAAAAAAAATAACAAAGAAGAGTAAATAATGGTTATTTATGACAAAGAAAATGGGAAGTCTTAAAGCTAACGGTTGGACAGTAATGTGCCTTTTCTGGGCTACTCAATTTAAACTGGTCCACCAGGCTCATTTCCTGCCATCCCACCGAGCTACCATCTGATTTTTAAAAAATATATTGCACTATATACTACTCGTTGTTTTTCAAAGAAGTTTCAGATTCTTGTTTGAATCGCGATCAGCAAATCTTCGGAGAACCAACTATGTTGAAAAAATATCAGTTTCTTACCGGTAGGTCAAAATATGCTTTTGAACTTTTAGGTCAGACAGTGGCTACTATAACTTCTGTCCTAATTGTTGATGACCAACTTCTATGTCTCTTAAGTATACACTGAATTCATTTGATTACAGTACTGAGCAATAGAGACGTTAAATAGTCTAAAAGTCATTGTCGGTAGTTTAGTGTACTAGCTTATACGTCGGATCCAACTGCAATACAGCATAGACCCAGATCTGCCGTCGCATAATGCGCCACCAGATCAGGAACTATTTTGTCTGTTCTACTGATTGGTCCTAACAAACTGTATAGACCCAGATCTGCTGGCGCATTATGCTACTGCAGATCTGGGTCTAAGCAGTTTGCATTTGGATCTGTTTTATAAGCGAGTAGTGACGGTACTTATTTACGTAGTCAGAATCCACAATAGATCTTGCGAACCACGGAGCCGACGAGCGTCCGAGTCACTGCATAATCTATATTATGAACACAAGTGCATGTAATTGAGGTCACACTATTATGCCTTACTAAAGAAAACTTAAGAAGGAAGTAAAGTATGCCTTGTTCGACATTTAATGAAGGTTTTGCGTGTTATCTTTACTAAAATTAAAGAAATATTTGTTTTCAGGTTGATAAAATAATGTATTTACGCTTGCAGTATTGATTCGCAATTCACGATGCAAATCTAACGTACAATTTTAATAGAAGAATCACTACTTCTAAATGATTTGCAATTTCCTGAAAGAACATCAATTATTACAAAATTTCCGACTTGAATCGATTTCATTAAAAGCACGGTAAATGGATACAACCTTCAAATACCAATTTGTCTATACAGCCCACATATGCCACTTGTAATATTGATGAAATTAGGAAATTTCATTTTATTGCATTCTCTTGACTGAAAAGTCCGCATATTCTTTAAGTGTAGGAAAATTTATACAAAAAAAGCACAGACAAAACAAACAAAATACTGTACATCATTCTCTATCACAAACACACAGGTAAGTAAGTAGGACTGACGATTAGAGGTCATGGTTCCTGCAACAGTCCATACATATTTTAACAGATTGCATACACTCCATCTATCGATACGAGATGAACAAACCGTCCTCCACCACCTCACCCACACCCCCAGTCATCAATTTTTCAAGTAGAGGTTGCCTACATATAAGATGACAGAGAATCGTAGGACACTGGTATAAGAGTGACGCCTTAATATGCTTACGAATATATTACTGAACATTCAATTATCTTCATATCTTGTAATTAAAACCTGACACACGTAACCTTTTTTATGAAATAAGGCTAATAAGGTTTGGTTCAGTTTTGTATTCTACAGCAGATTAATACAAGTAGGTAATTTAGTGCCGGGGATATTGGAGTAAAGGACATTGCCCAAGAACATACCACGGTAGACGACCTCCGCTGATTCGATGGTAGGATTCGACCAGCCTTTCGGCAACTGCATCCATTAGTGGCCTCTTACGACTTGAAGGAGGATGCATTGGGCCTATTCTATATCCCCGACCACTGTTAACAACAACAACAACAACAACAACAACAACAACAACATCATCATCATCAACAACAACAACAGAAAAAGAAGAAGAAAATTTATTAAGTACTAATTGAAATATTAATTTTATTGTAGAAGCATACACATTGTCAATGGAACTATTTTTTTATTTTGTATTATTGATCTATTTCTCACCGAATGAAGACGAGAAATTAGGCTGTAACATTTTTTATTACGTATTTTCATAATGAGATATTGAAATATGTCAATTGGAGAAAAGTGATATCGCCATTTTTGTCGCCACGGTGGCGATATCACTTATGGAACTACTTTCTTTACCCATTTAGGAAATATATCTGCCCTTATGCATGTTATTCAAACCTGTATTTCCATATTTAGGCCTATTTATTTATTTGTCTTCAATTTTTCTCTGTGTCTGTCTTTCTCATCAGGATGAACAGATCTTAAACTGTGTAAAGACTATAGGCCCTTTGGTATACATTTATGTAATCAATAACGAGGCGCCATCAAAAATGCCCCAAAACGAACTCCGAACAACAAAAACTAGGCTTCAAGTATTAACTTTTAAAAAAATTAGTTTTCCACATGAATCATGCAAATTATTAGTGCCTGAACTAACACGACCGGTTGCTATTCGATAGTTTTTGTCAAAGATAAAGTATCGCATACCTTTTACTCTACGACAAACGGACACATTTTTAGGAAAAAACTATTGATTAAATATGGTAATCAAACTGTTTAAGTAGCGATTGTAACACTCAACACAATAATAATCATGTCTGAAAACGTTGAAAAAATCGAGCTTTGATGAGTGTTGGTTGCGAACCGAAATTAAGTGATAGTCGAAATTTGCGTGCAATATCTGTTACCGAGCTAAACTGCAAGCTTGACAGGGCCAATAATTCACGTTTGAATGCAGAAATAAACAAAATAAAAAACCTAAAATTCACACAAGTAAACTCTTAATCATTAAAGTTTTTTGTTTAAAGATGTTACGCTCTGAAATCTGTCGGATGCAACCGCTTTGTGATGTTGTACGTCACCCAACCCCAACAGTGTTCACTGTATCAATCCGCGCAAGGATTATGTGTTAACAAAAGTGTTAAAAAAAAATACAATTCTCTTCATGCAAATCGGCGGTTTTTGCCTTAAAAATCTATAATGAAAAGAAAATCTACGTTTTTTTAGAGTAAATATAATGAAATATTTCGCTAGTGAAGTGGAAACATTTTTTGTATATCATGTTTCCCACTTCATTTGTGAAATATTTCCTTATTTCTACTTCAAAAACGTAGACATCTGTTTTGTGTTATTTTCAGGTATTTGCATAAAAGATATACTGACTTCTTACTGTTAGAATGTATACAGCTGAGCATAACCGATTGTTCTTGCAGAAAGTATACGTAGAAAGAACGCAAACTAAATGATGTATCAGAATTTTCCATTTTCGTTATTTAAAAGCTAAAGGGCCAGGAAGTTATTGTTATATTAGTTTTAATTTTTTGTTCTCATCTAACCAGCACTACCTCATAAAGTGGTATTAATGTAAAGTGAAAAATATGGCATTAGGCACATCCTCTTCTGCTTATACGTCAAATCTCGCGTTAGACGTCAGTTTTGTTTTAACACTTCCTCTTTATACGCCAACATTTAACGGTAATCTTCTCAGAAAATCTAAGATGTAAGCGCTGTTCATATAGCTGTCGAAATTCTTTTCAGGCAATGCAACTAGATGAATAGGAATAATTTAGGCTATGAGTGTTTACTTAATAAAACAAGCGGCCTCGGAAAATTGATCAGGCGTATACTTCAGTGATAGGTATATTCGGTCATCTAATAAGAAGTAAAAATCGTCATCTTCTTACATCCTCTTCGTCTTAATAATAATAATAATAATAATAATAATAATAATAATAATAATAATAATAATAATAATAATAATAATAATAATAATAAATAACAATGAAGACGAAGAAGACGAAGAAGATGATGATGTTTAAGACGATGACGAAGAATATGATGATGTTTAAGACGATTACCATAATAAAGACATAGGAGACGATGCCATTAAAATGAATGATTCAGATCCATTTCGTTCATATTGTTCATAAATAAAGTCTATCATCAGATTTAACGTTTACTAGTTTTTTCAGTCCGTGAAAGCTTTTCTTATACACGCAATGTATTTTGTGCCGTTCAAAAATTCAGATAATTTGAATTCACTTGTATTCAATTTTGGTGGATTTCGTTGTTTCTTATAAACAATAAACATCGAATTTACAGCCACACTGAATAATTATAGCATTTGGGAGATCGATACATATTTTTTTTTAAGGCAATGAGAGTAAAGTGCCTTGTCTAAGGATACAACACAGCAGCTGATATGGCCTGGTCTGGGAATTGAACCCGGTACTGTGTACTACTGCCCATGCTTTGTATTGAATTCCTGTTGAGACAATACATTTAGATTGATAGGCACACTTTGACTTAAACTGTTTAGGTAATAAAATAAGTACTCAAAGGAAGGTCATAAAGTTTAGACATAAATGATACGCCTCCCTGATCTGAACGTCGAACAGGAGGAAGTACAACGTACGTTACCTTCTTCTAAAAAAAATATAAATACAACTAATGTACAATAAAGCAGCAGGGGGATGGGATTGGGGTATCATACGATTTGTATTGGGTGCGGTGCCTCCCATTTCCCTTTCACAGCCATTGGGGGGAGGGAGCAAGGCACCCCATATAGGGCGCCGCCCTCCCAAGAAAATCAGCTGATATGAGCTCTTTAGCCGAAAGCGCCCCACCCTACCTTTTTCCCTCGGCCGGAAGTGGGGGATCAGTAGTATACGGGGGTGACTGAGGTACTGAGGGGGCGGTATGGGTACCAACGGAAATTTAACGTTGCCGGGCCTCTATAGGTACTGAGGGGGCGGTATAGGTACAAAAATGAAAAAATTTATAGGTACTGAGGGGGCGGTATGGGTACTTACGGGAATTTATCATAGCGGGGGTCGCACCGTATGTAGTGACGAAGACAACGTCCTCTACCATCAAAACTAGGGTGGGGGTGTTTTGATAGTAGAGGACGTTGTCTTCGTCACTACATACGGGGTGTGGGGACACTTGGCAATCATGGAAAGAAATTAATCTTTTTCTTGTAAAATGGGTGGTCCTGATAAGGACCGTTGGATTTTTTGTTGAAGAGTTCATCTAGAGGAGGTGTGGGCACCTCCCAGGCTTTGCCCTGCACGCAGGACAACTTCCCCTCCATGTTTTGAAACTCATGCATCGTTTGTTGTTATTTTTCAAAACAAATGGAGGATGGTTTGTTTCCGGATCCCAATTTTCTTTATTGGCGTCCTGCTCCTCCATCATCCGGTGGGGTTTAATAGGGATCTTCTTCTCCCTCTCCTCCTTCTCCTTCTTCTCTAGGTCTTAGAGGAGGTGCCACGCCACCTCTAAATTAACTCTAACTTGCCTGATCGTTTCTTGTTTATTCATGTTTGTTGAATAAATGGGATAGCTCAAGTGTGAAGGTGTTGTTTTAATATACTAGAAGCGCGGACGTGAAGGAAAAGATCCCTTACACCTACCCCCCCCCCAAAAAAAAAAAAACATCACCCCACTACCCCGCGTCTGACGTCATTCGTTTGACGTCATTCTAGGCTTCGCGGATTTTTGCACTCCATCACCCCTTACTCTAAAAAGCGCGGACCTAAAAGAAACTACTTTTGATAAAAATCAAAATCACACACCATACCATCCATATTTTTACTTTTTAAATTTTTTTTATATCAAATCACACACCACACTATCCATTTTTTATTTTTTTAAATTTTTTTATATCAAAACACACACAACCATTTTTTTATTTTTTAAATTTTGTTTATATCAAAACACGCACCACACTATCCATTTTTTTATACTTTTTTAAAATTTTTTTATATATCAAATTCAAACTTACACACACCACACAAATCAAATTTTAACTTTTTAAATTTTTTTATATCAAATACAAACTTACACACACTACACAACCATTTTTTTTACTTTTTTAAATTTTGTTTATATCAAAACAGGCACCACACTATCCATTTTTTTATATTGTAATCTTGGTTGCTGCCATCTTCTTGATCTGTTGAGATCTTGACGAGTCAACGAGAATGACTACACTGGCCAACGCACCGCTTTATATGCTTAACGCATGGAAAACATGGTAGGGTTTCAGATCAACAGTGAGATAACAGATAGAGGAAAGAGGTAAGTTTTTTTTAGATCGATAGAAAGAGAGAGAGAACATAATTAATTTTTTTTTCAAATTCAATAAAAAACCACACAACACCATATTTTTTTTTCAACAATAGCCATTTTTTTTTAATCAACAAGAACCATTCTAACATAAAAATACTAACAATTCAACAAGAAATTTTTTAAACAGGAACATATTTACAAGGTTGACAACGTTGGGGTGGTAAACTAAACCTCCTCCTTTCTACATCGACATCATTCTGATTGACATTACGCTTGTGAGCTAAAGACAAGAGATAACCAAAATGTTCACAAAACCATCGTTGTACTTTAGCATCATTTCTAGTATAGTCACTATTAAACCAAGTCAGTAAATGTTCTAAGGAATATCCAAGACTGCGTTGATGAAGAAAATGTACACAATATTGTCCACACACCATGGAATCTGATCCTTGTAATCGAACATTATTGAATCGAGTCGAGACGGCATTTCTTCTCATAAAGTCGATGATGTCTTTTTCCAAAGGAGGTAATCCATAAGAATCAAAATATTCCACACAGTGAGCGTTGGGAAAGTACACGGCAATCCAATGGGTTCCTGGTAGATGACTGTCGTCGGTATTGATGATATAGGCATGAACGTCTTTCGGTTTACGATGAGGTAGTTCATCTTTAGCACATACCACAGGATTCCAAGAAGAAGTGTAGGAACTGCGAGTCAATAGGTAATAAAGTTCTCTAGTATCCATTTTTTTCTTCTTCTTCTTCTTTTTTTTTTGTCTTCAATGAAAATAATAGGTCACCAATTCACACCTGACTTTATGCTTGAATTGATCTGTCTTGTAATTCCACGAATATTCACGTCGGATAGGCTCTGCACTCTGTTCAATGAGTCCTTCGATACGTCTGATCTCCAAAGGAGTAAGTGGAGGAAAAGAAGAATTCTGCAAGACTTTATACCATTGTTTCAACACGTGTTCATCTGAGATTTGTTTCCAGGCCGTTTCCAAATATTCATCCAATTTTTCTTCACCTGTCAACATCATACATTTGTCGTGTTGTATCTGACTGGGATGATCGTTTTGACATCCATAACATTGTTCTTTAATCAGACTGTTAATTCTTTCAGTCAATTCCTGAGCATAACAGGACACTAACTGCTTTTCTTGTTCTGGCCATCGACAAGCCATAAATCCAGTAAACACAGGAACTGAATTGTTTTCTTCTTTTTTAGGTTCTGAACGAATGACTTCATCATCATCATCATCCTTTGTGGTAGTTTGTGACTGTTGAATCACTTCACAAAATCCCTCATCTATCTCCATAAGTTCTTCATCTGCATCTTTCTTTTCTTCTAATAGTCTAGAATTACTTCTCTCAAACTGTTGATCTCTAGAGTATTATCAAATTCTGCAAACAAGACGACGTTCACTGTCTCGGGTAGAGGATTTGTAAACTGAAGTTCCACTCGAAGAGGGCCTGATTTTATAGGGTGGAAATGTCCTTCATCGCTGCCTTGGTCCGGAGTGAAATCAAATCCCCACAAGGCATACCCTCCTGCATAATTGTCGTACGAAATGCCGTGGCTGGTGTTGGTGCCTAATTGTCCTGTGGCTTCATACAGGGTCAAGTAAGATCGTAAGTAATTTTTTGCGTTGACGCTAAAGTCAGGTTCAAAAGGTCTGGTACACAAGGTCTTGCCATCTCGACTGACTTCTATATTGAAGACGTTGAAGTGCGGAAACTGGAACGGATTCTGATCGTGGACTCCGTTGAAGGCTGAATTTCTGACCATACCAAGCAGCAAACGTTTGGGGAGCTGCCCTTGGAAGATGTGATCTTCGACTATGGATCGGAATCCAGCGGCCACAGTAAAGGTTTTCACTTCCACGCGTCTAAGAGGATACTTAGCAGTGGTTCTGCTCAAGGTTTGACTGATGTCGTTGGCTACTTTTGGTAAGACTTCTACACGTCGCACATAAAGTTTGGCTTCTTGGATGACAGTTTTCCACTCGTTAGCATTAGCCATCAAATGGAAAGCGGTACTACTGGGATTTAGTCTCAGACGTACATCTACTCCGTTTAACAAATACGTGTCTTGCAACCACATGTCCAAATGCAAACGATCCATCATTTCTAAACTGTGGTCGTTAAATCCCACATTGTGCGGCTCTGCTGGAGTTATATTTCCAGTTACAACATCACGAGCCTTCTCAACCCTGGCCGGTACTGACACCTCCGTGTCGTTGAAGGTATTCTCTCCTGCGGTGTCAGGTTTTCAGACCACTGAAGCATCCAGATGAGTGTTCTTGGCTTCTTTTCCATACGTCAAGAGATTTTCCAAGTAAGCACGGTAAGGGTAAGTATCCAAACTGCTACTGACCAGTTTGTTATTCAAGTACAAATCTATTCCACTGAACAAGGAATGCATGAAATTATTGACCGGAGCGACTCTGGAAATGGCATCAGGAAGGCTGCTGTCCGCCGTTTTGATCACTTTGAGTTTCAGGTACAAGTAGCTGTCATTCAGATCGATGTAATCTTCGGTTTGTCCTTTGATTTCAAATTCGA